>JAGFMF010011614.1:9830590-9852430 GCA_019455555.1 Galemys pyrenaicus | reverse complement strand
CCCTGCTCTCTGTGGTGAACCCTCTCACCTCCCCACACCTCTGGCCTGTACCCCAGTGCTTGTATGCATAAATAAATAAATCTTTAAAAAAAAAATAAACATTTTACTGAAGAAAAATTCACACAGATTACGCTTTTCTTAACACTGAAGCCAGTAGACAGAAGAGTTAAAAATAATTAAGAAAATGTAGACGGGCCCCTCGCCCCCCGTAGCCTGGCTCCACGGGCCTGGGAGTCCCACTTTATTTCTTTCCTTTCCTTCGCAATAAACTTTTTCTTTTACTAAACAAAAAAAAATATTAAGGAAGTATAAAAACCATATTTATATGCATCAAAAGCTGATATCAGACTCTGTACCTCAAACAAACCACAGCCCCCCTCTGACTGACTGCGGACATAGCGTGACCTGGTCCAGGGCTGAGCCCTGCTCCGGCCAGGCACGTCGGCTGCTCGTCCGCGGAAGAGTTGCACTGGGGCCTGCTTCATGTCCCTGTTCCTCAGGCTGTAGATGAAGGGGTTCAGCATGGGGGTGGCCACTGTGTACGTCACCGAGGTGATCGCACTGCCCCTGGAGTCGTGCGTAGCCCGGAGCTGAGGTACACGCCGAGCCCCGTCCCCTAGAGCACGAGACCACCGGCAGGTGAGACGGCAGGTGGAGAAGGCTCTCTGCTTGCCGCTCGCTGACGAGATCCTCAGAACAGAGGTCGTGATCTTAGAGTAGGAGAACAGGTGCCAGCCCATCTGCTGCCAGGTAGATCACCAGCACGCTGAGGGAAGTGTTGGAGCAGGCGAGCTGGAGCACCCGGCTCAGCTCGCAGAAAAGTGCGGGATGTGCAGCCGTGTGCAGAAGCTCAGGCGTGAGACCATCGAGCTGCGTGACAGAGTATCCAGAGCACTCAGCACCCAGGAGGCAAGAGGCAGGATGCCGCAGGACTTGGGGCTCCTGATGGCCGTGTAGTGCAGGTGGCAGATGCCCACGAACCAGTCATAGGCCATGGCTGTCAAGAGGACGTCGTGCAGTCCTCCAAAGAGGACGAAGAAAAACATCTGGCTGAGACAGCCCGCATGGGTGATGGCTCTGCTGTGTGCCTGGAGGTTCGCCAGCATCTGGGGGACGGCGGTGGAGGTGAAGCAGATGTCCACCGGGGACAGGCTGGAGAGGAAGAAGGACATGGGCGTGCAGGTGGGGGCGGTGATAATGGCCAGGACGATGAGAAGACTTCGGTGAATGTGACCAAATACGTGGACAAGAATGAGCAGAAGAGGAGAGGCTGCAGCGAGGCCTCTTCGGAGAGCCCCGGCAGGACGGAAGCGCAAGTGTGAGTTTGGTTTCCCAGCTCAGGAGCGGGTCAGACTGGCGGAGGGAGGCGAAAGTGACTGAACTTAACCACAGCAAAGCAATCAGCCGTGAGTGTAGATGGCGTGATTTTGTTTTAAATACACCCAGCTAGTGAATTTCATGTTACAGACCCAGTGCCTGTACCTGAAATGCTCAAGGCTGTTCCGTGGGCCGCCTTCTCTGGATGCTCAGAATTGTCAGCCATTCTTCTTCGAATGCAAACTCTTTTCCAAGTCGAAATTTTCTTTGAAAATTCCTGAGATTTTCTTTTAAATATTTTTGACCAACTATACTATCCAGATGTTGTTGGAATCATGGAGAAAAAGCGGTGAGACTGACTTGAAAAATACTCACCTTAGGGCCTCCTGGTGGCCCAGGGGTTACGTCTCAGCACTGCCACCACTGCGGCCTGGCGCAGCAGACCTCTCTGGTCTCCCCGCTGCTCCCCTAGCAACGTATCTCAGTAGCTCTGCTTGTCCTGCTCCCTGCCCGGTCTCTGGTGAGTCGTCTGCACCCCAGTTCTGTGCATAAATAATAAATAAGTAGATCTCTTTTAAGGAAAATCCTAGCCCCACACAAGTCTTTTCCTAAGTATGTGTATGGTCTCAGGAAGTAATATTTCATATGGTGATTATTATTATCAAGTCAAATAATGCAGCTGGGTGAAGAGGTAGAATCTAGAGGAAACTTGTATAATCACTTCCAATTAGGAGACTTTAAACAAAAATCTGAAGTCGGGAGGATTTATCCGTGAAGGGCATCTCACGTGGCACCACACATCCGCGAGAACGGTTTGGAGAAACAGCCGGAAGACGATGCCGGTACAGGGGTCTCGGTGCCGTCACAGACCAGAGGTGTGGCTGACTGGGTCGCTCCCTGTGGCGTGAGCCTGGAGGTGAGCAGGGGCCAGACAGCCGCCGCGCGCGTCCTGCGCTCGGCATCACACGCTTGCTGCTCCTCTCGTGCATGGTGCGCCGCAGGTGCGGGCCGAGGCTTCATTGCATTCTGAGTCTGGTCCGGTGACAGATTTTTTTGCCTCAGAGGCTGGATGTGCCTCCTGAAACGTCTCTGACAACCTCATGGCTGTGCTGTAGGAGCAAAGCAAACGCGCTTAATGCCCCTTTCACTTCCAGTCCGTCTCGGCAAGTGGGAGTGGGAAGAGCATGGATCTGAGAGCACGTGAGAGCCGTGTGCAGTCCGCATCTTCGTCTGGCACAGGCTACGAGTGTTGCGTGACTGCCGAAGTGTGTGTGTGCGTAACACACAGACCTACACGATTTAGTCCCCCACAACCTCTGATTTATTTCCCTCAACTTACATTTTGTCTCATTCTGAGCGCTTGATTACGGAGACAGCTTCACCTCGGGACAGGTGTCGGGATAGGCGTCTGATCTGTGCTTCCTAGAAGCAGGGAAGCTGGTGAGACACCTCTGGGGCAGAGTCCTGGTGTGAGGCTCTAACATGCTGAAAGCAGCGTGTGCAGGAACGGCGGCGGGTGCTGTGTGCAAGCAGCACGCGCTGGCTACACCCGAGGGTGGGGAATTTGAAAAAAGTGAACTTGACACTGGTGGAGGAGTAAGGTTCTGGAAATCTACTGCATTGTGACGATAGTCAGTGGTACCTTATCATAACCTTCAGAGTTGCCGAGAGAGTGTTTCTTAAATTTTTTGTGACAAAAATAAATATGAATTACGTATATTGATGGAGGTGTTAGCTAATGCTACAGAGGGAATCATATTGCAATACATAAATCTATCAAGCCAACATGTTTTTATCCAACTTAAACAGTTCCATGTCAATTAAACCTCAATGAAAATACAACAGATCAAATCACAAAAGCGAGGAGACGTAGTGATGAGGAAAAACACATGTGACGTATGAAGACAACATGTATAATAGGTGATTACTACTAAGAATGCAGCGGAACAGCCTATGTTAAAAATACATAGTGCGACACCTAGGATTGACTGAGGACCGCACAAGATTGAAAACTTTCAAATATTTTGCCCAACAATCTATGCATATATGAAAGAATTAAGTACAAAACATTATTTTGAAAAGTTCCAATTCTGTTTGACTGTTTGAATCACAAACCAGAAGCAAACTCAGCCCAAATAAGTAAATAAACTATAAGTATGAGCACAATTTATAATTGAAAAAAGCAAAATACTAACAAGTAAAACTATGCAGATTTGCCAGTAATAGAATAGTTGCAACTAAAGCTCTTCAGTAGCCCCGGTTGACATTAAATAAAAAGCATGACATGTGTGAGCACCTCGTTAGAGAAAGCACTACAAACTCTCCGTCTCCTCAACTGCTTTAAGGCAGCCAGCCTCCACTGGGCTGGCTCTCTGCAACAGAGACCACCTTCTCGGCCACTCCACCCCCTCACTCCAGTGCACAGGTTGGGGGCCTGGTGATTCGGCAGAGGGTGAGTCATAAGCTGACTTACATAGTTATGCGAGTCAGTGATAAATGAATAAAATTTGAGAGGAAAATGAATAAAATATTGTAAAAGCAAAAACTAAATATACACACGAGAAAATGTGATCAACCTTATAGTCATCCAAATCTAAAGAAACTTCAATAAATCTTAGCTTAGAACTTGATTTAATTCTAAAGATACAAATTCCGGAGACAAAATATTTCTTAAGTGGAAAAGGTTCTTTGATATATGATGTTTATATTTTAGACACTTCCTATGTCTTTGGAGAATTAACTATTATTCTAGTAAGTTTCAGAGGCAACATAACATGATTCCTTATTGAATTGTCTGATTTAGGCCACCCTAGCTCAGCCTCTTCACACCTGGGACCTTGAGCTGGTTACCTACATAACAGAATGCTTATTTCCTCACCTGTATTTCTAAGGGAAATGATACTAATCACGTGAAAGTGTTCTTTGAAAAATTAAGTTTGATAATATATTAAAAAACTTATAATAATGCATGTGAAGGTAGTTATTTTTAATCTGTATTACTATCAATAACACTTCAATCTCAAGAAGCTTTGTTAAATCAATACAGCTGTACTTTTCTGGTACTGCCTCTCCATACACATATGCATCTATTCTTCATTCCGTTGAAGTTAAGAAATGTACTAGGCATTGCCGTTTCAAGGACAGCAAGCTATAGTTCCACAGCTGGAGTCCTATGTATTGTGGATGAGTAGAGAAATTTAGCAAGGTTAATGTTAATTAGTGTGACTAAATTAAATCGAACTTCTAAAAGAAGTAAATATTTTATGTGACTTTATTCAAATAAAGAAAGTGTATCTTTATATGAGTTTGCAGGACAACATTCATAATAGGTACATGTCCCGTTAATTTGAGGGTAGAGATTGAACACATAAGATAGGATTTATTTTTTAACCTAAGTCATTATCAAAGATAACTGAGAAAATAGAAGTTATATTTATATAAGGTTAAAAGGACTGGATACAAAGTGAAAAAGGAAACCCAAGAAGTAACGTGAAGAGAAACGGGGCAAGGGAGACCCAAGGAAAGATTTTCTTTCAAACGTGTAAGATTTGAAAAAATACAAACACTGGACAAGCCAGCCCCGACTTTTGGTGCTCAGCGCCCCAGGTACTCACGAGTTCCCATAACACCCCCATCCCTGGTTGGTGTCCACTTGCCAAGGAGTCTCTCCAGGGCCGCCTTCACATCCCTGTTCCTCAGGCTGTAGATGAAGGGGTTCAGCATGGGGGTGACCACCGTGTATATCACCGAAGCCACGAGACTTGACCTGGAGGATGAAGTGGCTGCAGAACTGAGGTAGACCCCGAGGCCCGTGCCATAGAACAGGGAAACCACCAGGAGGTGGGACCCGCAGGTGGAGAAGGCTCTGCACTTGCCTCCCGCGGAGGGAATCCTCAGAATGGAACAGACTATTTTAGAGTAAGAGAGAAGTATCCCGTGGACAGGAACGACAGCCAGAAGGCCAGTGGTGAAGTACACCACCACGTTGTTGAGGAAGGTGTCAGAACGGGCCAGCTTCAGGACCTCAGGCAGATCACAGAAAAAGTGTGGGACTTCCACGTCTGTGCCAAAGGAAAGTCTCAGAACAGTCAAGGTCTCAAGGAGGGAGCCGAGGACACTCAGGCCCCAGGACCCGAGGGCCAGCCATCCGCAGAGCCGGGGGTTCATGATGGCCGAGTAGTGCAGGGGGTGACAGATGGCCACGAAGCGGTCGTAGGCCATCGCGGCCAGGAGGAGATTGTCCAGACACCCAAACACAATGAAAAAGAATATCTGGCCGAGGCAACCTCTATAGGTTATGATTCTGCTGTGCGTCTGGATGTTCAGCAGCAGCTTCGGGACGGTGGTGGAGGTGAAACCGATGTCTGCCAAGGACAGGTTGGAGAGGAAGAAGTACATGGGTGTGTGCAGGTGGGGTGCGGAGCCAACGGCCAGGACGATGAGCAGGTTCCCGAGCACGGTGAGCAGGTACATGGACAGGAAGAGCCCAAAAATAATAAACTGAATCTCTGACTTTTCTGAAAATCCCAAGAGGAGAAATTCTGAAGCATGTGTTTGATTTCCTGATTCCATGCGGGTGAAATAACTGCCAGGAAAGAGAATAAAAGCATCATTCAGTCATCACACCAAGCCCAGAAATGCAGTTGCCTCTCATTTCAGGTGAATGAATTAGGAAAGTGCTACATCAGTTCCAGTTGCCTTCATTTGGGGAATTTCAAATGTTCTCACCCTTTCCATTCTTGTCACTACTACGTGGATTATAGTTTTAGCTCCAAAGTTGCTTTACCTTCTCCAATGTAAACCCCCCCAAAACAGGAGGATCAGCACTGTCCAAGAGATTCTTTGCATGCTGTATCCCAGGCCCCACTCAGAGCCACTGGGTCAAAGTCTGCACTGAAGCAGACCGCTCGGCGTCTCACACGCGCGTGAATACTTAAGTTGTGTGTTCTAGAGCGTCCGTGGCTTCTAGTCTTTCAGACTTTATCTCCTCACTTTTATTTTCTCTATCGTCCTTCAAATGTCATTATTTAACATGTAACCAAAACCAGAAACTCACGATTTTGCCAGAATTTGTGCAGATTAAGGTTTTGAGATTAGTGTGCTCTCATCCCAGCATTGTTTATAAATCCAGTGTTCCTTCTTTGATGCAAATGTGTAAGTATATAACTTAGAATGATTTATAGTTTTTGTAATCATATATTTTACATTTTGTAATCATAATCAAATTATATTTTGTGACACCCTGTGTGTCTTTGGAAAGCCTGGCACACATTGTGACTGGTTTTCGTTCATATTTTATTAAAATGCATAAAGTATCATTTTAAAGAGTAATATAGGCTCTATGTGTTAGAGTGATGTTTGAGAATTTTGTATTTTGTATACATACCTGTTTGCACACATATACTTTTGAAAGTGCTTAGAAACTGTTAGAGTAATGCCAGATAAAATGGCGGCGTGGAGCAGTCCAGAGGCCCCACATGCCATGAAAACGCTGGGGCTACCAGACGGACTCTCAGAGTCAGCTCTACGGAATCTGAAAAATAGTCCGTAGAACTTCTAGGACGCGATCCTACAATAACTGAAAATGGAAGTTCACTGGGAGGCTTCTCGGCATATGTGAACCATACAGAAGAAAGGATCTGTGAAGTTGAAGGCAAGCTAACTAAGATTATGTGACTTAAGCAGCAGAAAGGAAAAACCATGAAGAAAATGAAGAGTCTACAAGCTGTGTGACCCATGAACCATCTGAGCACATGTTTAGTGGGAGCTCAAGGAGATGAGCGAGAAAGAGACACTGTATCTGAAGAAGTTCAAAACATCCCCAGATTTTTTTCTAAGATGGGAGTCAACATATTCAAGAACTTCAGTGAATTTTAATAAGGATAAATCCATCAAAACACCATGGTATTGGAATGAAAGTAAACACATAGACCACTGGAATTGACTTGATAGGTCAGAAATAAGCCCACATGTACATGGAAGTACTCTAACAAAGGAGGCAAGAATATACAATGGAGAGAGAAAGTGTCTTCAACAAATGATGCTGGACAGCCATATGCAAAAGAATGAAACTAAAGCACTGTCTCTTACCACTCATAAAAAGGAACTCTAAGTGGGATAAAGACTTAACGCTAAACTATTGAAAACAGACAAAACGCTTTGTAACACTGACTTCATGTGTCTTTGGAGACATGACTCCAACAAGGGAAATAAAAGCGAAAACTAACAAATAGGACCATATCACACAAGAAAGTTTCTGCGCGGTGAGGGCTGTCGGTAAACTGGACCGGTATCATACTAAATGGGAGAACATGTTTGCACATCATAATCTGACAAGGCTCTGCTATCTAATATCTACAAAGAACTCATACAACTCAACAGCAAGAACAACTTAAAAATGGGCAACATGTTTTCTGCACACGTCCAGGTCATCGGGGCCCGTCACTCAAGGGCGTGGTTTCCCAGTCCTGCTTGGGTGTTTGTGGGGGTCGAGCTCTGCCTCAGGAAGGGAAAGTGATGACAGGAAACTCCTCAGCCGACCAGAGCGGTTGGCGTCGGGCGGAGGCGCGAGGGCCCCTGCGGGCATCCCCGCCGCCCCGGGAACAGCAGCCTCTTGCTGCTCCTGCCGTCTCGGAGCGATGCCGCTCACGCGGGCAGCTGGGCCTCCTCGGACGGGAATTCCGTTTGCTCACGAAACCCCCCAGTGCGGGTGCACACCGCCAGCACGCTTCTTAGAAGCGGCATTTCCCTCGTAGTTTCGGCCTCCAGCCTCCGTCACGTCCAGAGAAGCCATCATGCCGCCCCAGCTTAGCTCTCCGCCCGCAGGGCCGAGCCCCGCACTGGCCCTGGACGCCTGAGAGCACCACTGCCTCACTCAGTGTCTGCTGCTCGGCGCCTGCACGCTTCGATGGCGCAGACGGATTTGCGGGGTTACCTCGAATCAAGGCTCACTGCCCCGGCTGTCTGTCGGGAGCGCTGAGCACCTCCCGGCCACGAGTCAGGGTGCTTATCTCGCCTCTCCGGGTGTGGCTGCTGCCATGAGGAAGCATTTCAAGCACATTAAAATGCAGTTTGGAAGGGCGTCAGCTACAAACATGGCCCCTTCTGTCACGCGGTGTGACCCCTGGGTGAGAGTTACGGAGAGAGACGCGCTTTTACCTCAGTTGCCAGAGCCCAGGCCTCTACGAGGAACAGTTTGTTTTGTATTCGGGCACTGTGGCTCTCGTCATCGATCATTGCACCAGAGATGGCCGCCTAGTGCACCCATCCTCCTCGTCCTTAGTCTCCTCCCCGAGTTTCTTATGCAGAAATCGGTTCTGTTTGGATGTGGCAAATTTGATGTCTAAATAAGACACCAAATTTCCGACCTTGTCTCGCAATCATGGGTACTTAGTAAATAGTGTGGGGAGTTACTGGATGGGAAGACTGGGGTGTTATCTAGAAGCCCATTCTTTTTTCTGCCTCCTTCTTGCCCTAATTTGCACATGAGCCTGAAACTCCTGTGGCTGACATATCGGAAAAGCCACACGGTGGATGGGAGGGGCAGGGCATGATGTGAGGCCCTCCCCTCCTGTCCCCTGGAGACACCATGTCGGTCTCTTCTTTTGTGAGGAGAGGGAAAATTAACCCCTCTGTGGATTATAGCACTTTTCGAGTTCTTTTTAATTGTAATTTATATAGTCAGATTTTATCCTAAAGGCACAAGTAGAGTCCTTTGTAGTCACTGAAACTCTCCAGCTTATCCCGGGCCCAATTTTGGCAACAAAGCACCATTTTGTGCGAGATACTTTATTTACTTATGTAATTATTTACCCACTTTTAGATCTGCTTTATTTTATTCTGCCACAATATTTCTTTGTCTTATACATTCGAGGTATATTTGCTTTGTTCTGTGTATTGTGTAGGTTTCTAAAATGCTTGTAGAATGCATTATTTGCATTTCTGAATGAATAGATAAATGGTATATTTCAAGTAACAGCACCTGGGCCCACATTATCTGTTGTTCCATAAGCGTTTTCTAAGAGCTCTTTATACTCACACTTGTGCTGATAAGAAAAAGATCCACAGAATATAAAAATCATGTCCAGGGTCCATTGGGCATTAAATGGAAAAGGCTGGAGTAGAAAGCACACCTCCCTGGGTTCAAGTTAGGGTTTTCTCATTCTTCAGGACCACTTCACTAGATCAGTGCTGCAAAACAAGAGAAAATGCTAGAGTTAAAATACTGTTAGCAAAATACTATCAGCAGAATGACAAGAGATGAGTGGACGTAAGGGTGTCAGTTCTGCTGTGGGGGGAGAAGCCCTGGAATCACAGTCAGAGACGGTACCTGAGAAAGCATGAGTACAAAGAATCCCCTTCAGGGGCAAGGACGTGAAATGAGCAGGATTTTTAACCACTATCCTTTCATTATCTCATCCACCTTCTCCCAGAATAAGTACTTAATAAGTCTTCATTTCCTTCACACCGCTTTCCTGTGGCACTTCTAGAACCTCCCACGGGCATCACTCAAAGGACTTGGTGCCACTGGTCTTTTGTACCTTGGACAGTAGGTACAAAGAATAGACAGTGAGTGCCAGGCCCTGGTTTCAGAGGGATCAGACATCAGGAGAGACAGAGAGAGGATGCCAGATGAGCCCGGGACGATTAGCCACAGGAGAGCTCTAGACAGGAGGACCCAAGACTGAATTCTCAAAGGTCCTAATTAAATAGATGGGTTTGTTTTTGCTCAGTTTTCTAAGTGATTTAACCCCCTTGCATCCAAGGAACCACACTTAGAAGGAAACTTTTCTCCAAGTTGAATCTCCACAGGCTCACCTTGAGGAACATATTCCCTCCCTCGTGAGGAGGCCATCTCCGATAGCATGAGCTTCTCCCCGATGGAGGACTCTCATGCAGGGCACACCAAAACGACCAGCCAGTGTGCCTGTGAGGTGCCTTGAGAGACACTGAGTCTCCAGAGTCTGGAGCTCTGTCAAAATCCAACCCAGATAAAATTCCCTCCATATCTTTGAGGTCCCAGAAGGAGAATAAAAAGGGAACAACTTAGAAAATCAACCTAAAGAAATAATAACAAAATCATCTACTGTGGGAAATGAAGCACAAGTTGGATCCAAAAGGCCCAGAGAGTCCCAAACAAAATAACACCAGAGAAGCCCAAGACATGCTAAATTGAACCAGCTTTCCCCACTTCTCACAGAACGTGCCAGATCCCTGAGGACTTAGGGCGCTGGATGGAAATCAGCCTACTGGAAAGAGATTGTTTCTCCTGTGGAGCAGCCACGAAGGCTGCTTTGGAGGGAAGCTCCGTGGAGAGGAGGCTATTCGCTGGCAGGCTCTTCCTGGGGAATCTGTGGTCAGACAGGACTTGGAGGCAGTGGAAGGGCTGCAGCTTGCCCGCCACCCAGGCAGTGGAGAGCCAGGTCTCTGGTCCCAGCACTCATCTCAGCATACTGTAGCGTCCTGGATGTCCTGTTCCCCTCGTCCTGGGGGTATTTGACTAGTCCCCCTTGGAATCTGTTGCCCTTATCTCTGGACCTTCCCTTAACTCTCCTGAAGTCCTTGCCTGTGCTGACCCTGAAGCTGCCTAATTCTCCCTAACTTGGCTGAGGACTCATGAGGACCTGTGCTGAGGTTTACTTCATTCCTTCCCCGGCCCTCTTAGATGTCTAACAGTAAGTGCTGTCAAGGCTTGGTGCACTCTGAATGCATCCCATCCTCTTGCATAAATTGCTATACTAAACCTTTTCGTATGGCAACGTAAATTCACTGTAGCGGTGTTAGAGCCCAGTATTGACCGCCCCTCGAATGGACAGAGAACACTCACGATAATGCAAGTCACACAACGAGGTTCTGTATCCAGCTAGCTGGGTCCAAGTATCTGCCCCATGCAGCAGGTTTCAACAAGGACCCCGAGCACTCAGAGACCAGGGTTTATGTAGCATTCTCCAAAACAGACAACTCACAGTGATTTTCCACAGCTGTACATTTTCTGACTTTGCGCCACATCCTGGTGGTCTGACAAGATAAGCTTTTCAGCGAAAACATCTGGTCGCTGAGATATGACCTCCGGTTTCCTGGTGCTTCCTGATTACTTAGTTCCTTCTTCCCCGAGTCCTCCTCCCCAACATTCTGGTGCCTCAAGATTACCTAGTTTCCCCTTCCCCAAGTCAAGTACTCAGTGAAGTGGCTTCTCAATGAAAATGGCTTCTCGAGTTTAAGATGGCCATTCTCATGCTAACCTACTCTTACAGCGGTTCATTTTTAATTTCTTTAACTCAGTCTCTGTGGGTCTCCTTATGTGGGCAGGGGGTGGGAGAACTGCAGGATAGTTAAGGGTAGATGCCTCAGTCCAGCTCCAGCCAAAGGCCAGGTCCCCAAAGGATGGAAAGGAAGTTGGTGAAAATGAGGGGGGTTCAGTCCGGGTATGGTATGTGTCCTACTGAAAAAGTCTCAGCAGGTCTTTATTTAAACATTAAAGAGAAAGGGGCGGGATTACATCAACACGTGCACTGATCAGGAAGTTAACAATAACTACATTTTTTTTTTTTTCAAGAGCAGCTTGGGGTCTTGTGACCTTCAGCCAGGACAGATGACATAGGTGATTACAAAAGGAAGACAGCATCTTCCCACTAGTGTTAGTTATTATGATTGGTTAATTTATATTATGGCAGGTGTACTAGTTTATGCAATCACAACTAATTATTCTATTTTCACTCTGAGTATAAGATGAATTATTAGTTTAAGGCCAAATTGGTGTCAGCATGTTACTGTAGGCCTGCAGAAGAGGAAGGTACCCAAATCAACATCTGAATAGTACCTGTACCCTTGCATTTGGCTCTCAATAGGAATCATTAGTTTCATTGTCTTTAGATTTGATTGACATGTATGTTACTAAGGTATCTTTTGTACTGAATTAAACTTAATTAACAAAAGCAAAAGGGGAAGGGAGGCGGGGTCCTGCAACTATTATCACCTGAGGAAAGCAGGACCTCCCTTTAGCAAAGGCAGAAATGCAAAGCCTTTCACAATGGCCCAGTCTTGAAGGTCACCTTTAGGGTCCTGAGGCTTGTAGCCTGTAGTAAAATGTTTGAGTTTATAACTTTTCCTAATAATCAAATTTTAGAATTTGTAGAATAACCACATTCCAATTGTATCTATTTTTACCTGGTTTTACTGTATTACTTTTCTAGAATTTATAATATTAGCCAATTAGTAGTATGTCATCAGAATGCATAGCAGCCAGTTACTTTGTTTAATAAAATAGCCAATTAGACAACCACCCCCATGGATGATATTCCAGCAAGTACATTTTAGTAACTTGCAAAACTTCGATTATTAAATCAACCAAAACAAAAAGGAGTCCGAGGAGGGCCAGCTATGGAGCTTCTGATTTTTCAGGACAGTTCCCCTATGATGGGCTTTTGCCTCACGGCATAGTTAGGAGACCCCCATCAGGCAAAGGACCCAACTGTACAGCAGCTCAACCTGAAGCACTGTTATGTACACCTGGGCAAAGGGGAGGTGCCATTTTCCCCACCCCAACTAGGATTACAGGTCCCAGCATGCTATGAGAGCTACTGGGAACTAGGGCTGGAGCCGAGCTGCCTGGGAAACATGGGGAACACGGAAGGCAGGCTGGTTGCTTGTACTGGGGGATCTGAGGGGACTTGGAAGGAGACAGCTGAAGAGCCAGGTAGAGACACTGGAGACATGCAGGCTAACTGGCCACCAGTGTGACACAATTGAAATTGGGGAAATTGTTAGGTATCTAGTAAGGAGCAACCTCCAAGCCAGTGTGTGGTACTCAAAGTCAACTTGATGGTGCAAGGGTGGAGCTTTCTAGACTACAGCCCCTGATGTCACTTTGATGCCAGGTGCTTTTCAAAGTTAGCAGGAGCAGAGCTGAGGCTTTGCGCATAGGTAAAGGCCTGAGGCAGTAGTTCAGTTAAAATGTGAGGCTTTGATAGTTAAAAGCACTGGGCTTTGGGGCAGTTAAGCTTCTGGGTTTCTATGGAGAAGCTGCCAGCTTGCCAAGTAGGGCTTTGGCTTGGACCTCAGTCTCTGCTCAGTGGATGTTATCTAGGGTAGGACAGGTGGCTTCTGACTCACGCCTGCCTATGACTTCTCTCTCTCTCCCTGTGTAAATAAACCCTCCTCCTTCACAAAGTGTCTGCTTTGGGGTGTCCTGCAGTTGTAAGCACTCAGGCGAGGACCCTGACCAGACATCCGCAAGGTTGGTTTCGTGATGAAGTGTTGAGCCTTTCCCTTAAGAACAGGCAACTATCAAATGTTACTTTCATCCCTTCTAGTCATCACTATAAAGCAATAAGGCAAGAAAAAGAAAAGCTAAATTTTACAAATCAAGTAGTATTTTATTGGTATTGACAGAGTTGTATATACATAAAAAAATCCATGTACCAAATAATCCATAAACTATTCGAATAAGTGATTGAATTATAAATGTCAGTGGATATAAGATCAGTGTACAAAAATATTTCAAGTCTATGTGCTAGTCAAAAAATAGAAAATGAAATAAAAATACTTACAAAGGAAAACATACTGCTTACCTAGAATTAGAACTATAAAACAACGTTAAGGGAACTGAAGATGACCGACACAGACGGGCAGTTACGTCATGGCCACCAGCTGAAAGACTAAGTTGTTCAGGTGTCAATTTTGTTAAGTTTATTCTATGACATTGTTAGGGGGAAGGACCCTCCTGAATGGATTATACAATAGGTTATGGACTTCGACCCCCACTCCAGACCTACAAGATCCAAGAACTACACATCCCATAAGGTCATTATCAAAGAGCGGATCACTGGGACCTGAGGGTGGAGTTGAGCAGCCAGGCTGAGGATAAAAGCAGACACGTGGGCCTTGGGGGATCCTTTTTCCTTGGGAGTCAGTGTTGGGTTCCAGCTCCAAGGAACTGGTAGGACATTTACAGATCTGTATCCCTCTCTTCCTCTTGTGTTATTCACTACGCTATTTCTCCTTCCCTTGTAAATAAAACCCTTTATTAACCTTTGTTGTGTGCGCCTGCAGTTGGGGCAGTATAAGTGCCGTTCGAGCGCGGGTGAGGACCCAGTCAGGCAAACCCATCTTATATTAGGGTTGCCCTGTAACAATATTACAGCTATTTCTGGATGGCAGCTGTCCACTGCTGCTCCTCCCCCATACACATCACAATTGCCAGGACACTGATTTAGCAGGAGCAGATACTTCTCTGCTCCCTGAATGAGCACAGCAGCCAGGGGTAAATATTATCTCTAGCCACGGTGATTTCATCATGGTTAGAAAATGAGACAAAGAAATGGAACTCTTCAAAAAAATATTCTCTCTTTCTGAGACTTCAACTTGGAAGTGGCCTGGATTTTCTCAGGCCCACTATGGAGAGAAATAGCCTGTCAGGAAGAATAATTGATGCAGGAAATACAGTCAAGGTATACGTGGTAAAAGTTATTAACAGGTTTTATTTTATGAAAGAAGGGGAATAAAATAGTAATAATGCTAAGAGAAAAAGAGAGGGATATAAATGTATAAATATTTTACTAGATTTAAGCAATGGTGCGTTGAGAGCTGGCTCTGAGTTGAATGAGATGGCTCCGAAGGAAGGGGTTTGGCTCTTTAGTAAGAAGAAAGACCCCAAGAAGAGAAACATCCAGGTAACATCATTTTAGCTCCAGGGTCCAGTCAGACCTGAATCTAGTTATACTAGGAATTTTCTCATT
The DNA here is from genome assembly GCA_019455555.1 of Galemys pyrenaicus. Classification (NCBI taxonomy): domain Eukaryota; kingdom Metazoa; phylum Chordata; class Mammalia; order Eulipotyphla; family Talpidae; genus Galemys; species Galemys pyrenaicus. Next base: position 9,837,377 of record JAGFMF010011614.1, on the reverse strand, counting down.
AATCAAGCCAATAAATTCCCTTCACAGCTTACATATGTAAAAGAATGAAAAGACAAGTCAGATATGGGAAAATTTATCTGCAATGTATGTATGCATGTAAATGCTATAATTCAAGTATATATAACATAGATAATGTTTTATATACACATGTGTATGTAATCAGATATAGAAATACATACAATTAAGAGCAAGCAGCCAAGTTACTTGCCACTATGCAAATAAGGAATCGAAAGTGGGTGAAATGCTTCAACAGGCATCCTCATAAGTTATCTCAATACTGAATGAACGAACACGAGACGTATTCAAAATTTTTAAATACCAGGTAAATGAAAAATAAAAGCAAAATTTGAACACATACTCCGGTGAACAGCTGAAACTAGAGCGTGCTGACCATGTATGTGGAACAACTGGGATTTTCCTGCATTGCTTCTAGGCTTACAGCTTGGTTACTCAACCTTTCTGCAAAATGGAAATACCTACCAAATCTAAACATAAAGTCTATCCTTGAATCAGCAAGCTTTTTCCTAGATGCAGTCATATACCATGACAAATACATGCACAAGTCTGCCAAGGGGAATTAAAAGGCAAACTATGTAAGTTGAGAAAAGCCAAATTCATAACTACATATGCACAAATATTGTATTTTAACAGTATTGGTCAGTCAAGAACAAGCAAACCCAATAAGCTGTAACAAAAGTAAAAACTGTGGTTGCCTAAAGCAATTACTGAAAAAGGGCAATAAATTCCTGGGATACTAGGATTTTTTTTTTAACTCTTTCCAAATTATTTAGGGATAAATGAGGTCAAAAGAAAATCATTACAGAAAAAAGGGACTACTCTACATTTACTGGGTGTATTCACATATGCAAAATTTAACTAAATGGTATATTTAAAATTTAATGCACACAAGAATATAAAAGAATGTAAGAATATATTCTTACATAATAGTAAAAGATGAATGGGTTAACTAACAGAATAGTAAAAGGTGACTAGAGGGAAGTGGAATAGGCATACTTGTAGAAATAAAAAAAAAAAAAAACTACAAAGGAAAAAGTATAGCTAAATGCACCTAAGTGCAAACCCAATAGCTTTCATCTTAAGTCAATCAGTGAAATCTCTCATTTGAAGGTATTGGGTAAAACTCTTCCTCTTCTGAGATGGCAGGACACCCCATCTGCGTACCTCAGCTAACCTAGTTTTCCTCACGGCCCACAGTTCTCTTGGCTCTTCTGCGGTCACGGAGGATGTTCCCTGTGAGCAGAGATGTGATGGGCTTGGACTATGCAGACGACGACAATCCTGTTCCAAGTTGGGCCTAACTCTATACAATTAGTTGAAATGACAGAAAGACTATAATATCCGCAAAGTGATAATACCAGAACTTGCCAGAAAATTCAAGTTATTAGGGCCATGATGGAGGAATTACAGAGAAATCCACCGAGCTGCTGCCTCTTAGGTAAACAGCCATGTATTTAATGCCTCATTTTGATCCAGTACAGAATAGTGGGCCCAATAATCAGGAAAATGAGCTGGAAAATGAGGTCCACCAGACCCCTATCAATCTGTCTCCCAGTCTTTTGTCCTCAACAAATTAAGAACAAGACTTCTTCCATCTGTCCTCTAATTATCATGCAAATTCTTATTTTTAGTCGATTCTATCCTGGAAGTGGATCAAGAAAGCACTCTGGGAAATGTAGTCCAAGCTCTGCTCTACATAGCAGGACAGGAATCTTTTCAGCCAACTTTAACTCAGAACTCCCGGCCATGAGCAAGGGCAAAGAACGAAATACAAAAGCAGCCTATCACGGGTCTCTTCTTTCAGGCCCCTGCACTTCCAAATTTCTGATTACTTACGAGGAACTGATAACCTCAAGAGCTGTAGGTTCGCTGACTAATAAAAGAGGCAAGTCCCAGTATCTGCCAAGCTAGATCAAAATGAAATCACCAATTACAGAAGAAAATACAAACACCAATGTGCCCACACCAGAATGATTACACACTAGGGAACAGTGGGTCAATTCGAAGCTAATAAAGAAAGCACTCCAGCCTCCACTTGGGAAAACACTCTGAATCAGATCCCACTTGGAGCCCAAAGAATGTAATGAAACTGACAACTGAACCAAGAGAAAAGCACTTCAAAATAAAACGTAGTCAGAGCCTTAAAAGGTATTAGAGGGAAATATTTCACCTTCAATAGTCACATCAGAAAATAAAACTTGGAAATCAGAGTCAGAAGTCCACTTGACAGGCGAGGCCCTGCTTCTGGTGTGACTTCAGTTAGTGATGCCCAGGAAAGGGGTATCACATAACCTTTTGCACACGCAGCATTGAGTTGTGAGCGCTCAAACACTTCCAGTAAATGAAGTTTCCTCCTTTTTTACATTCACAAGGTGATTTTGTGGTGTGAGACCTTACAGATTTGAAAAATTCTTGCAGGCATTCTTGTAGTTCTTACTTTAATGTGTTTTCTCTGGCGTGGGTTTTCACATGTCTTCGAAAGTAGGCAGGGCACACAAAGGCTTTCCCACATTCCTTACATTCGTATGGTTTCTCTCCAGTGTGGCTTCGAACATGTCTTCGAAAGGATGAGGGGCAACTGAAAGCTTTCCCGCATTCCAGACATTCGAAGGGTTTCTCGCCAGTGTGCATCCTGGCGTGCACAGTGAGGTAAGAAGAATGGCGGAAGGCTTTCCCACACTCTTTACACTCGTAGGGCTTCTCTCCCGTGTGTGTTCTCATGTGGATCCTAAGAGCTGAGGGGTAGATGAAGGCTTTCCCACACTTCTTACATTCGTAAGGTTTCTCTCCAGTGTGAGTCCTAACGTGTACTGTGAGGTGGGAGGAACTGATGAAGGTTTTCCCACACTCCTTACATTCATAAGGCTTCTCTCCGCTGTGAGTTCTCAAGTGCTCAGTGAGGGATGAGGAGCGACTAAAGGCCTTCCCACACTCCTTACATTCATACTGTGTTTTCCCTGTGTGGTCCCTCACATGCGCTCTGAAGGAAGAGGGGCAGCTAAAGGCTTTCCCGCATTCCTTACACTCATAGGGCTTCTCTCTACTTTGATTTTTCACATGTGTGTTCAGGGAAGTGGGGAGATAGAAGGCTTTTCCACACTCCAGACATTCGTAGGGTTTCTCTCCAGTGTGTTTTCTCATGTGGATACTTAAGGAGGAGGGACAATTGTAGGCCTTCCCACATTCCTTACATTTATAGGGCTTCTCCCCAGTGTGTGTTCTCACGTGTACAGTGAGTTTTGAGGACTCACTGAAGGCCTTGCCACACTCCTTACACTCGTAGGGCTTCTCTCCGGTGTGAATCCGTATATGTATTATAAGGTGAGAGGAAGAGCTAAAGGCTTTCCCACAGTCCTTACATTCATAGGGCTTATCACCACTGTGGATTCTTTTGTGTTTGGAGAGTGAGGAGGAGCAACTGAAAGCTTTCCCACAGTCCTTACATTCATAGGGCTTATCGCCACTGTGGATTCTTTTGTGTTCTGTGAGGGATGAAGAACAGCTAAAGGTTTTCCCACAGTCCTTACATTCATGGCTTGTCTTTCCAGTGTGAATCTTCATGTGTGCCCTGAAGAATGAGGAACAGCTAAAGGTTTTGGCACATTCCTTACATTCATAGGGTTTCCCTTCAGTTGGAGTTTTCACATGCTTCTTGAAACAAGCTAGAAAATGAAAAGCTTTCCCACATTCCTTACACTGATAGGGTTTGCATCCAGTGTGAGACTTGATGTGATTCTTAAGGGATAAATGGTCTGCGAAAGCTTTTTTACACTCATGGCATTCATAGGGTTTCACTTCAGTGGTCGTCTTGAGTTTGCTAAGATTTGGAGTTTGGCTGAAGGTTTGTCCACGTTGCTCTTCTTCATTATATTCACAGATATTCTCTACCACAGGACTTCTTTAAAAATAAAAATATACATTATTAGTGATAAAGTCTTAGCACTTTTAATTAATATGTTCTCTGTCGTGTCAAATTATAAACGGAAAGTTCTCACAGAGGACTCCTAATAGCCAACTGAGTTTTTTACTTTTGGAATCTTCTCGTCGTGCAGAAAGCGCCATCATCACTCACAATCATGTGCCAAACATCAAGTATCTCAGTCTTGTTTGTGGAAAAAAACATCTTGTGGAAACATTTCTTAAGGAAATTCCAATTTCTGATCTAGTCTTATATCCAGGTTTTTAAAATTTTATGACATTTTACTTTCAAGGCACTGCTCTGTCTCAGATGAACGATACTCACCTCCAGTGATTCTCATCGTTTTTGTTCTGATAATCCGTACAACGGTATTCCCAGTCTTTGTGTAAAATGGACGACCAAACACCGTTCCTTTTGAATGCCACGATTTTCTGGTCACTGGATGTTTTTTCTCCATGAAGATCTTGCAAAGCAACCGATTCAGTAGTTTTAAGTTGGGCCTCAAAACCTGAAACAAAAGAGTTAAGGCACCTGTAAGCAAAGCACTTGGCATTGTGACTGTTTTGGGACTTTGGTGACAGGTAAGCAGCTGACTAAAAGGAGCATCCACGAAGATGATACTGATGGTGACGAGACAGGGTATTAAGAGAAGCAAAATGAAGAAGTGGATGAAGTGCATGTGACCAAGTACTAACTTACAAAGAGACAGCAGGGACAGGCTTCCCCAAGAGCAGAGTATGAGAAGGCTGATTTTAAAAAGTCAAAATAGTAAATTTTTGGAAGACTGACTTCCTCAGTCAAAAGGAAGTCTTATTTTTCATTTATTTGACTTCTCCAAGTGTAACATCCCCCAACCAGGACAGTTTCTGCCATGGAGTCTTGCCTTCGTGCAGCATCCCCGGAAGAGGTCTCTGCTGCTCTGTGCCGAGGTCTCCCTCTCGTCTCCACCGGGCGATGAGCTCGGGCGTGTGCTGTAGATGCCCTGTTTGTGCAGAAAGCGCTCTCGTGAGGGGATGCAGTGAGTGAAAGCCAAACATTGCCATGACACAGAGCCAACACTGTCATCTTCTCATACTCTATAAGTGTGTAGTGTGAGTTTAATTGCAACAAAATGTTTGTCAAAGTTTATTTAAGGCAAACAAGCAGGGAAAGGAGAGGACAGTCTGGCGTCTAGAACTGATCTGGCGTTGACATCCAAGCCTCAGTATTGTCAGAAGCTCGTCAGATACTTTGTCATCCTGTTGACCATAAGTAACCTCACACCTACCAGACCTGGCCAAGGCGACTCAAGGCTGAGATAAAATGAAACAAAACAAGGGCATGTCATCGTTTTGTCTGAGGAGGCACAATGCAAAAGTCACTGTGGGTGACACAGCGGGGGACCCTGAAGTCCATACCCACCCTCCCAACCACTTCACAGGCCCCAAAGCTCCCCACCATGAGAGAAAAAGGTCAGTTCGACACCCGACGTCTGTTTTCATGGGAGGCCACTACGCTGTAAGGGCCTTGGAGCCAGCGTCCATCTTTGTCTTCCCGCCCATGCACTCCAGTTCCTCCGCCCAAATCCTAGATCAGGGTCCTTCTGTGAAATGCTGTGTCTTTTAAACAACTAACTGAAGGAACCTGCCACCCTTACCCAGGGACGCCAGGCTCTGGAAGGTCTCCAGCATCACATCTCTGTAGAGGCTTCTCTGAGCCAGATCCAGCAGCGCCCACTCCTCCTGGGTGAAGTCCACAGCCACGTCCTCAAAGGTCACCGAGGCCTGAAACAGCCCACATGCTCCATTCAGAAAGGCATCGCCCCACCGCGTGCAGCAGCCAAGAGAGGCGCAGACCACACTGGGAAACAGAGTCCAGGAGGTTCAGCGGATCCTGTGGGCTCCCCGAATCCACCCTAGGCCCAGTCGTCAGAGCTCTTCCTCTTTGTCCCTCACTCCCTCACTGAATCCCGTCTCAGATTTAATGACACTTTTCTACAAGTATGGAACCAGTTTGATTAGGACCAACTCATTTTTTAATAATCCAGAACAGTCCAGAGCACACAGTAACCATGAGAGAAATGGCCTAGAAGTGAAGCAGTTCACACACGGACACCAGCCAAGTCCTTGTTACAGAAAGAATTCCCCTGCCTCCTACTATGGTGATTAATTAGCACAACACGGAATGCTGGGCAGACTCTAGATGAGCTTTTACTGTGCAAAAACACTGAGGGATGGAGCTTTTCTTTTTATCACAAACTCACAGGCCCAGGAGCGCAGCGCACACTTCAGCCCAGGGCCATAGCTGGCCACATTATCTTGCACCCGGGTCAGGTCTGGCAGCTGCGGCCGCTGGGCTGGATACATCTCCCGCTGACTGTGTTTTACTGAGTGCAGCAAGACGTGTATTCTTGTGCCATCGATGGCTGCTTCGTACTGAATTGGCAGCATTTAGTTGCTCAGAGCTTAACTGAAACTCTCTGGCCTTCAGAGCCTAAAATGCTACATTGCTGGGCCTCGCTGGTGGTGAAGGGGTTAAGGCTCAGTGCATTCAAGCTGTGGCCACCTACTGCAGCCTGAGTTCGATCCCCAGGCAGGGAGCTGACCCACAGGGTGCAGCAGACCTTTCCTGCCTCCCCGCTGCTCCCTCAGCAGTGTGTTTCAGTAGATCTGCCTGTTCTTCTCCCCACTCTGTCTCTGGTGACTCCTTTCACCACCACCCCCACACCTCTGGGCTGCACCCCAGTTCTTGTATGCATAAAAAAAAAATCTTCGGGGCCTCCCTGGTGGCGCAGTGGGTTAAGCAACACACTATGAAGCAAACCGCAGCCGCTGCAGCACGAGTTCGATCCCTGCCGCCGGCCAGGAGGGG
>JAGFMF010011614.1:9680061-9822076 GCA_019455555.1 Galemys pyrenaicus | reverse complement strand
ACAGAGAGTGGGGAGCAGAACAGGCAGATCAACGGAAGTACACTGCCGAGGGGAGCAGCGGGCACAGCAGGAGAGGTCTGCTGCACCATGTGGGTCCCCCTCCCTGGCCGGGAGCAGGGATCGAACTCGTGCTGCAGTGGCTGCGGTTTGCTTCATAGTGCGCTGCTTAACCCACTGCGCCACCAGGGGATGCCCCAATCTCTATTCCTTTTATATCTTTCTCTTGCCTAAGGACTCTAGTTAGAACTTCCAGTTCTATCTTAAATAGTAGAATGAAAATGGACATTAGTATCTTGAACCTGACCTTAGAGGAAAAGTTTACAGCTTTTGTCATATAATTTTAGCTGTGGGTTTCACATCTAAAGCCATTAGTATGTTGAGACATGCTTCTTCCATGCTCATTTTTAAGAGTTTTCACCATCAGTGGATGATGAACTTTGTCAGATACTTTTTCTTGCATGTATGAGCATATGATTTTTGGCATTCCTTTTTGTTGTGTGGTGATTACGCTGATGGGTTGATGATGTTGAACCATAAACTTGGTCATAGTCCACCAAGATCAGGAGAATGTTAATAGTCCCACAAAAATATGAAAAAGTGCACCTGAGTGAGGTATTCTAGATAAGAGGTGGTTTTACTCTGTGCCTAGATGCAGTCCTCGTCTTTGGAGGGTGGGGAGTGAACCGGGTGGCTACAAAGGACTGCTACAAACAGATGCCTGGAAGGACAGGAAAGTAAAAGGTACTGAGGAGTAACTGGGTGGGAGTGAGGAAGGTTGGTGAGGGTGAGGAGCAGCTTCCTGAGCAGTCTGCCCAGATACAAAGAGAGAAACAACCCAAAGAGGAGCTATTTAGGCTCGAAGAGGTGGGCTTCAGAAGATTCTGTTTGGTTTCTGTCTCGCAGGTGGGTGTGCGCTGCTGAGCAGGGGATATGAACACGACATGTTGACAGTCAACTGTGTCAATAATGCAGAATTGTTTCATCCAAGATTTTAGCCCAAGTAATTTATGTAGTCCTATGTTGGTCTTCTAATCAAGATTTATTTTCTCTGAGCAAAATGGTAAATTCCCTTCAACTCTATCTGTGACAGTTCCGCTGTGACAGTTCCTTCACCGGAAATGGAGCTTTTGACACTGAATGCCCCACTAGGGAGGCGTCTCCTTTACAGTGTCTTTACCCCGTTGCCCCAGCTGGCCCTTTCAAATTTACACTCATGCATATTTCCTAGAACTCTCATAAATCTTTAGTTCTGACTTTCTGTAGTTCTGACTGTCAGAACTATAAAATATCTAGTTCTCTGTTTTTAAGAAAAACATTTTTAGAATTGTGATAAAATACACATAATTTAAAATTTGCCATTCTATCCATTTTTATTTTTTTTAATTTTTTTAAGATGTATTTATTTATGCATACAAGCACTGGGATACAGGCCAGAGGTGTGGGGGGTAAGAGGATTCACCACAGAGAGCAGGGAGCAGAACAGGCAGATCAACGGAAGTACACTGCTGAGGGGAGCAGCGGGCACAACAGGAGAGGTCTGCCGCGCCATGTGGGTCCCCACCCTGGCCGGCAGCAGGGATCGAACTCATGCTGCAGTGGCTGCGGTTTGCTTCATAGTGCATTTCTTAACCCACTGCGCCACCAGGGAGGCCCCTCTATCCATTTTTAAATGTGCAATTTAGTGGCGTGAATGACACGATGCTTACCCCATACATTTTAAATGCTTTAATTTTAGCAAATATATTACTTTATTACACAGCTATCTCAAAACAAAAAATGGCACATTCAATAAGAAGAGAATGTCATATGATAATTTTTAAGTTATTGATGCAAATGGTGCTTTGTACATATCCATGTGGGATGAATGTACCTTTAAGATAATAAATAATGTCTTTTCAAAGTGACATAGTTATTAACTGAAAACGATGCCACTAAGAAATATCAACTAATGAACCAACAAGCATACGAGTAGGAACCATAATTATTTAATATAAATCTGATAATTCAAATAAATACATCAGGTGAAACAAGGAAAGAGGCATAGCAATGTAAATAAAAATAGAAGATATTATTTGTAGATTAAATATTGTAAATATATTGTAAATACTATATATAATTGTAAATATTGTAAATACTATTGTAGATTATTTGTAGATTAAATACTAGAGAGGGAAAGGCCTCAGACTTCAGAAGACACATCTTGAGACAGTCCTTCATCATAAATGTCAAGAAATCCCCTAGGGCAGTTGTTTTAAAATCTAAAAATGCTTACGTTTCACCAGGGTGACTTATTAAACACAAGTAGCAGTGCCTGGCCCTGAAGTTTCTGGTCTACAAGATCTGGGATGAAAGCCAAGAATGCATAAGCCTAACGAGATCTCTGGAGATGCAGATGTTGCAGATGTGGAGATGACACTTTCAGAAATACCGCTTTTGTGTCCCAAGTATCCTGCGTTATCACAGTAATCTAATTACCCCTCCCGTTCCTTCTCCACCATGTCATTACGAGGCTGCCTCTTCAGATGTCATCATGAAAATCCTTGGTGGCCCTGGAGCTCTCTCCTCAGAAACTACAAGGGAAATGTTCCAGTGAGGGATTTCATAACCTGTGGTTCTTAGAGACCTATGTTTGTTTTCTTTGGCTACACTGAATGTTGTTTAAAATTTTCAGTGCCTGAAGGCTAAATTGTCAGCACACCTCATTAAGTAAATTGCTCTATTTTCTTTCTTCTCTTTAATCAATTAGGCATTCTAGAGTAGGAAGAGAATAATAGAAACAGAACTTATGCCACTTATTGTTTCCCTGAAGGCAAGTGCAGAGAGAGGCAAATTCCTTTGAGTTATTCCTTCTTTATCTGGTAGTTTCAAACATTGGTAGGCAAAAAGTCATTTTCATTAAGATTAATAAATTCCTTTATCTCATTAGAAAGAAGTATCCCAGGACTTCTTAAGATGGTGTTCTAATTGGAACATAATTATAATTATAGAATGATAAGAGTTTTATTTCTAAGTTTGTAATAGTTTCTTCCTGAGGGATGTGCTGATGTTACAAAGAGTGTGATGGCCGTGACCTTCACAGTCCCATTGTGAGGCAATTCCATGCATGAAAAAGATCACTGTTCTAAGAAAGGGAAAGCAGCCACTATTGGCATTGCTACTGGAGGATCAGGCATGTTGGAAGAGATACACATTTCCTGAAACTACTGAAAACTTGAGTTTACTCAGATAGAAGAGAGACCACTTGTAATGGTGGCAGAAAAACTTCTGATGATTTTATTAAAGAGAGTGAGAATGTGGAAATAGAAGTAGCAAGAACAGACCAAATCTTTAAAAGTTTGGTATGGATTTGGGTAAGTTCCATTTGAATTGAGAGATTTGGAAATGTTCCAAATTCCCATAATATTAGAAATCATAGTATTTCATACAGGTAATGGAATATACATGAAAAAGGAAGGAAAGTGGTTGTATGAATTTCCCCCACAAGTTAGAGGGACAGAGAGTCAGTTAACCTCAAGGTTTTCAAGAAGCAGTCATTAGCACAATAATTATACAACTAATTTTTCAGTTATAATAATGGCTGATGCTGTGATGGATGGCTCAGTGTCCAGTGAGAGCAGTGATCAGATATTACATTCCTGGAGGGTTTGAAACTGCAGTTAATTTAGGTACTATGTCTGACTTTGTTTATGTGGGGCTTAGCACACGTGACTCCATTTTGGGCCTGTTGGCTCTTATTTAACCATCCCCCTGTTTTCACTGGACTGCTCTGGAAAAGCACACGGTCAAGCAGAGAATGGAATAACATATTAAAAAAAAAAACAAACCTCAAGACAAAAAATGCCAGCCAAGAATATTTTACCCTGCAAAGCTCTCCTTCCTTTATGAGGAAAAAATAAGAACCTTCTCAGACAAACAAAATCAGAAATTTGCTAACAGTAAACCCCCACTCCAAGAAATATTACCAACAGGATAAACATGAAGAACTAAACAAGGTATTGAATAGAACCACAAGAGATGGGCAACATTTCAATAACGGACTTCCATGTATCAATAATCGCCCTAAACATGAGTGGACTAAACTCACCAATGAAAAGGCACGTGATAGTAGACTGGAGAAAACAGAAGCCATCCCTTCTCTACCACCAGAAAATGGAGCTGGGTTCCAGAGATAAGCATAGATTCAAAGTAAAGAGTTGGGAAACAGTTCTATAGGCAAATGGTGCCCAAAGCAGGAGGGGCAGCCATACTTGTATCAGATAAAATAGACGTCAGGCCAAAAAGGTGACAAGACTGGATGGGCACACACAGAGGTCCAGGGGATGGCATACAGGCACTTCGGGCACGTGGCAGGGTACGTGGCAGACACACACACAGCAACGAGGGAGGGCAGACAAGGTCCTGGGACACCCGTGGGCAAACTGCGAGTTGCAGAGGTCCCGGTCATCGAACAGTGATCTTGAGGATGTTAAATATATTTTTAATACACGTCGTCATCTGAGGAACGATGATAACAGAAGTACGTAAGCTGAGAAAGTGGTTGGCGTGAGATAATGAAATGTACTCATCAGAACAGATTTTAGGGCTTAGGAGTGGACCGGCAGTGTACACCACATACTCACCGTGTTAAGAAGCCACATCAGTGTTCAACTGGTGAACTTTTCAGACAGCAAAAGAGACTTCCAGCATTGATTTCACTAAATGACTGTGTTTGCATAGTGTATTGTCTTAAAATTCGTGCTTTTATTCATTTTTTATTAATGAAGTATGATTGTTTTACATCTTTGTTAATATTTTGACAATCTAGGATTTCCTGCCGTAAGCGTGGTGATGGTAGCGCCCCCACCACCAAAGCACCCCGAGTCCTCCACCACAGTCCCTTGTTCTCTGACCCCATTCTCACCCCCGCCCCTGTTGGGTGCTTCAGATCTGTGGTCACTTTTCAAGGGTTGGTTGTCATGTCACCCTTTGGTTTCTCTCCATTCCACATGTAAGTTACAGCATCTGGTATTTATCTTTCTTCTCTGGCTTACTTCACGTAGCATAATCCCTCCCAGCTCCATGCATTGTGCCACAGAAGGCAAAAGTTTATCTTTTTTGGTCACTGAATAGTATTCCACTGTGTCTGTAGACCACATCTTCATGATCAGCTGATCTGTTTGGTGCATTTAGGTTGTTTCTGTATCTTGGCTCTTGGGTACCCGTTCAGTTGGGTACGCCTTCATTTTGGTTACTATCTCTCTCACTTACAGAAACTTCTCAGTTTGGTGTAGCCCCAGTTGTTTATATTCTCATTTGTTTTCCTTGCTGCTGGGGATGAATCCACAAAGATATTCCTGAAGTTTATGTCATGAATTATTTTCCATAGTTTTTTTCTCTGTACTTTATAGTATGTGCTCTCACATCCATGTCTTTTATTCATCTTGAGTTGATTTTCTTGTGTGATGTAAGATAATGGTCTAGTTCCTGTTTGTGTGTGTGTGTGTGTGTGGCAGTCCAGTAGTGATAAGAGTGTCATTTTTGGTTAGCCTTTTGGACTCCCAGCTGCACAATTTGATTGTGTTGCGACTCACCTGCTTCAAGGGTGCAGACATTTCCAGTCTCCTCTGTGACCCTTCGCAGCTCCTTAACGTGGCCTGCCCCAGCATCCTCACTAACACCACAGTCGTGTACTTCGTTGGGGCCATCTCTGGTCTTCTTCCTATCTCGGGAACCCTTTTCTCTTACTATAAAATCATTTCTTCTATCCCGATAGTCCCATCGTTAGCAGGGAAGTAGAAAGCCTTTGCCACCTGTGGCTCTCACCTGTCCGTCGTTTGCTTATTTTATGGGACAGCATTTGGAGTTTACCTTGGGTCATCGCTGTCCCCCTCCCCCAAGAAGGACGTGGTGGCTTCGGTGATGCACACAGTGGTCACCCCCATGCTGAACCCCTCATCTACAGCCTGAGGAACGGGGACATCCAAAGCGCCCTGGGGAGGCTCTGCAGCACAGCACAGGCTAGCCTCGCGGGAGCGACTTGTTTGGCAGCGTGGGCTGGAGAAGTGCCGCCCTGGACTGAGCACGGTGTTCTGGGGGCCGGCGGACTCCATCCTTCTCCGTTACATGTAGGAAGGCTGCTTACTTGTTTGCTTTCTAATTGATTAGGGTGCATTCTGGGACATCATCACGAATCCATGGGAGATTCTCCTCTGTCACCCTGGCGACTGGGTGAAATGTACACCCCTCTTCTCACAGACTAAAGATACAGTTCGCTGGTTTTCAGCTGTGGCTTTTACTGGGCTCCTCTGGGACTTCTAATATACTGATGCCTTTGTCATCTCACTGGAGATTCGGACTTCTCTGGACTCGCGTGGCTAAGAATGTAGATGTTTAAAAGCACCCAGGAGAGTTTGATGTGAATTCCAGAAGCGACGAGTCCCAAACGATAAGCTAGGAAGGAGGCTGCTTTCTCTCTGTTGCACACTGTTAGCGTTCTCTTCTGCTGAAGGTCATATGCACTAGAGTATGTTTTATCTTTGTGTGGCGTATGGTAGAACCCGTGTGGAGCAGACAGGTTTGGGGGCTCCCAGGGTACCCCTCATTCTGCCTGCTAACAACAAAATGACCTAGTATAAAAGGGGGGTTAGGGAGAAATATTGCTGTTACTGTTGCAAATGTGGGAGGTGTAAACATAAAGTGAGGAGGAAAATAACCGAATGAGCCCTCCTTTCTGTGCTTAGAATGACCGGAGGAGCAGACCACGTAAGCTCGGGGTTTTCATTGTTCCTGGGATTTTAGTTCTGTGCAGCCTGAAGATACACAAGTGTGACGCTGGGGATTGTAACGCCTGACCCTTACTTCTTATGTGTTGCTAATCTGGCGCGAGAATGGCTTTGAAGACACAGCACAGTAGCGTGACTCAGGAAAGGTCGGTACAAATGAGGACGGTCTGTTCGGTGCTGACGGCGAGGTTCTTTTGCTCAGTTTCCAGACAGCTTGGCCACCACCCAGATACAGAAGTGGCAATTCTGTCAAGCTTGTGGCGAGCCAGACCTCCTCTCTGCATTAGACTTACTCATCAAGAGCAGGGTGGCTCACTGGAGACCAGTGAGTCCCCGGCCCACGATCCTTCTCCCAGGCAGTGGCGTCTGGGCCCGGATTTACTGAGGACAGCTGTGGTTCTTGGACCGGGGAAGCTCTGGGGCACCGCTGCATGTCGGGCCGGTAGTTCTCCAGACCCAAAACTCGCTCGCCATGAAAAGTTCCTTTTGTCTCCCGAGCTGCTGCGTATTCGTGCTCCATCCATCCCACCTGCAGCGAGCCTCAGCCAGCACCGGCGCCTCCCAGGTCTGGGCCCTGCGAGCGGCAGGACACCAGCCGGGTTCTTCACAAACCTGGTTTTCCAAGACCTACGCAGCAGTCTGCCCGCCTGCTGGCACTGGCCTCCAGAGCAGCCCGGGAACACGCCTCCGCCCTCTTTGCCGGGGTGTAACGTCATCAGTTGCTTCGCTTACTCTTACTGTCGTGGTGACGTCGTGCTTCTTACGTCCCTTTATAGATTTGTTCAGGGTCACACTGTTTGGATTGCGAATCATAAGTAATCTCACGGTCTGTGTGTAACTTCCACGGGAGCTGGGGGGTTCAAACGAGCCGAGTTAATTTAGTTGAAAACACTCATTGCAGCTATGAAAAAAAATTGAAATCAGAAGTGACGTAAAGAAACTGGGTCCTCTTCAGAGTTCTCCAGTTAAATGCTCAGCGCTTTGAGTAATGAAGTTGGGAGTCAGGGAAATGAGATGAACCTCCTAAGAGGCAGCAATTTGTAGCCCAGTAATACTGAGAAAATAGACTGAAAACACTGAGTTTTACGCCCTCCAGGTCAGAACTGCTATAAAGTGCTCCTTGGATTCAGTTCAACACCTCTGTGTCCAGGATCACCGCCCTCCTGTGGGCTTCTTGGGAGAGTAATAAATTCTACAGCCCGCCTGCATGGCCATGCTGTGCCTGGCAGACCCTCCACTGCCCTCAGGAACTCCATAAGCGAATGGCCAGGCCACCGCAGAATTGTTTCTCTAGAGTGTTCTTTTGGGGTAGGTTTGGTTATTGGATGAAAGTGTCACTCCTCGCTTCCTTCTCAGCTCGCCAAGTGGCTCTCAGCGTGTTGATTTGACACACTGCCGAGAAATACCGCCAAAGAGTTAGTGGGCACGTCCATCACATCACATACCCACTATTTCTGTTTTTGTGGCGAGAACACTTAAGAATCGCTCTTCTAGAAATTTTCAAATATGAAGTACAGCATCATTAACTACACTACCACGCTGGTCACTGGAAACACAGGGTTTAGCCACGGTGTTAGTGGAGAAGCTTTTAGTTTCTCCCCAGTGTAGGTTTGTCATATGTGGGCATGTGTTCCATTAACCACCCCCCCCCCCCAGTGTCTGAATTTGCCTCACACGTGGATGTTGACTCTTCTCAGATACTTTCTCAGCGCCAGTTAATAAAGTCAAGTGGTTGTCTCTTACCTCCTATGTGTACTGAGTTGTACAGACTGATTTTCAAAGCACCCTTATCTCCCTGGTATAAGTCCCACTTGGCCATGGAGTAGCTTCCTTTCAGTGCTTTGATTAACTTGATTTACCAAGATTTTGTTGAGGACTTTGCATCGGTGTTCATTGGGGAGATTAGCCCGAAGTTCTCATTTTGCGGGGGAGTGTTTTTGGCATTGCGGCCATGACGCCTCATAAGATGCTAGGTGGTCTTCGCACTTTCACGAGTCTTTGAAAGGATTTGCGTGGGGTCAGTATTAGCTCATCTTGGAAGGTTTGGGAGAAGTCACCTGTGAAGCCATTGACCTGGACTTACAGTTCTTGGGAGTCTTGGTCACTGTTTCAGTTTCCTTGCTTGAATTATTCTGTTGATTTCTTTCCTGTTTACTTTTGAATGGCTATTTGTTTTTTAAGAATCTGTCCCTGTGACCTAGGTTATTGAACTAACTAGCTTAGGAATGTCCATAGTAATCCCGTAAACCCCGGAATACCTGCGGTGTCTCTTGTAATTTCTTCTCTGAATCTTTCTTTCTGAATCTACTTATTTGAGTTTTCAAAACCCTTCTTCGTGATTCTAGCTAACTAATAGTTGGTCTATTGTATTTATTTTTTTCAAAAAACCAGGTTTCAGTTTGATTAAGCCCCTGGACTGTCTTTTATTACTATTTCATTTGTTTTCTTCTCTAATTCTCTAACATCATTGTGTTCCTTCTACTGACTGTTGATTTTGTCTTTTTTGGAGAAAATTCTTTTTTTAATAAAACAAACCAGTTTTGACTCTTTAGAGTCTAAATTCCTTGGTGGTTTTTAATTCCCTCATGTTCCTTCAGGTGTCTAGTGTTCATTGAGCATTTATTTACAGGATGTGAAACACTGTGGTTATTAACCTTTCAGTCCACTTGTATGCAAAGTTTTCTGTCCACAAAGTGTGTAGATTGTTGGACTCTGGAATTCAAGCATAAGAAGCATCTGCTAGATTGTGTCATGTTATTTAATATTTATTTGAACTGAACTTGTGAAATGTTGGTATAATAACTGGGGTAGTTTGATCGTTATTGAAATAACATATCCTTAATGTATTTTTGCTCTTCAGTATCTTTTATTTCTTTTTTTCTTACATCACTGTAATCCCCATAGGTCTCTTAATATATCTTTATAATGATTCCTCATTCAAAAGAAGATACAAAATAGTTACTTAAATTCAGATATACCCTAAGTCAGTGTGGAAAATCAAGAATTTTTTTAACCTTCCACCAAACTGCTTGCTATGTCCCCATCTGCCTTTCCTCCCCCTCCTGTCTGCCACTCCCCCCATTTCCACTGGTAACCACTACATTCTTCTTGCTGCATTTTTTTGTATTCCTATCCTACAGAAACTTTCTTATATCTGCCTCTCACTTTTTTACTTAATTTCTCTGAAGATAATCACATCAGTTTCCATCCTTTTTGACCCAAATACCCCTATTTCGTCGTCATATCTGTGTAGTCCTCATTGAATATATAATGCACAATTTCCCCATCCATCTGTCTGTGGAAGGACACTTGGTGTGGTGGAAGGAATTTTCAAGACAGAGTGCATGACGGGTGTGTACCAGGATGCAGGGAAGCCAAAGGCAGGTTGCCCATGAACGAGGGAAGGAAGCGAGGCCACGACGGGGATTCCTCACGAGGCCGTCAGCTGTGAGAGGGGAGAACATCCCTTTCCTGAAGACAGTTGTTGCTGAGCAATCACTGGCTGACTTACTACTCCACAGACACGGTTAGGAGCACAAGTAACTTGAACGAAGTCACCACCAGCTTAAGCCCACTGAAACCCAGAAGACACACAGCTGCCACAGGCACTCTTGGTCGTTTCCTGCTTGCAGGTCCTCAGAGCAGAACCATTTGCCTTCTTGGAGTGTGTCAGTCACGGGCCAGTCAGGGAAAGACAAAGCACACTTACTACAGTGGCCACAACTCACACCTGGGTGAGGCTACAGGTTGAAGAAATGGCTGCTAGCAGATAAGGGCATGGCGTGCCTGTGGTGACAGCACCGGGGTGACAGCGGGAGGAGAAGGGTGGGGCGTGGTGACGTTCACTGACCAGTCACTGAAGAGCCGGGAAACAGGTCACGCGGCCTTCCTGGTGTCCAGAGGCCAGCAGTGCAGTGTAGGCAGCGAACCTGGAGCACGTGGTTCCTGGCAGCTCACTGGCCAGTGGGGCGACCGCTGTGGAGCGTGCAGGGATGAGACAGGTGAAGGGTGTGACTGAGACTTGGCAAAGGCTGGCCATGGATGAGGCGCCTCTCACGTCTTCTCCTTGTGAACTCTGAGCTCTCGGGGTCTTCTGGAGTCGATCGCAGCAGCAGGAGACCCGGACTACAGTCATCTTGGAGCGGGTGTCTGACAAATCCACTCCCCGCCGACTCCACGGCAGCCAGAGTGGCGCGTGTTTAAGACTTCTAGATGCTCGCTCACCCTCTGCACAGGTAGAGCTTGGCCTGATCTCGGGGCTCAGCCACGAGGAGTGTTAGAGCAGTTCAGAGGCGTCCTGGGTGAGTCTACACCGAGGGCCACAACACGCGGCCTGCCATGCAGCAGCCGCCATGGCTCTGATCACACCCGAAGTTTCCCGAAGCACACGCGGACGCTGGACACGCCGAGTTCCAGGAAGAAGGAGGCAGGAGGCGGGGCCTGAGATTAGGCTTTTCTGTTGAGAAGCCTCCGCAGGGCCCTCTTGATGTCCCTGTTCCTCAGGCTGTAGATGAAGGGGTTCAGCATGGGGACAACCACTGTGTACACCACGGAGGCCACAGCTCCCTGCCTAGGAGAACGGGAGACAGCCAAACTGAGGTACACGCCGATAGCTGTCCCGTAAAATAGACAGACGACCGACAGGTGAGAGCCGCAAGTGGAGAAGGCTTTGTGCCTCCCGCGGGTTGACGGGACTCTGAGCACTGAGGAGACGATCTTTGTATAAGAGAAAAGGATCCCTGAGACAGGGACGCCCCCGAAAATGGCCCTGATGAAGTTCATCAGGATGGTGTGGAGGGAGGTGTCGCTGCAGGCGAGCTTGAGCAGTTGCGGGGGGTCACAGAAGAAATGAGGAACGTCCACATGTGGGCAGAACGTGAGCTGTGAGAGCATCACGCAGTGCAGCTGGGCGTCCAGGAGGCTGGCCCACACAGAGGCCAGCACCAGCAGGCCACAGAGGCACAGGCACATGGTCACCGAGTAATGAAGCGGGCGGCAGATGGCCACGAAGCGGTCATAGGCCATCATGGTCGGCAGCGTGCTGTCCACACATCCAAAGGAAAAAAAGTGCTACTTGAACGAGGCAGCCCGTGGGGGAGATGACTCGGCTCTGAGTGCAAATGTCGGAGATCATCTTCGGGATGGTGGCGGAGGTGAAGCCGACGTCGGCCACAGACAGGATGGCCAGGAAGAAGTATATGGGCGTGTGCAGGTGGGCGTCGGAGCTGATGGCCAGCACGATGAGCAGGTTCCCCGTCAGGGCGACCAGGTACATGGACAGGAACAGGCAGAATATGGGCGTCTACAGGTCCGGGTCATCGGAGAGTCCCAGGAGGAAGAATTCCAAGGCGCCCGTGTGGCTGTGCGGCCCCAGCAGGCAGGGACAGCCTTGGAAACACAAGTGACAGCGGACAGAAGGAGCCGTGAGCGCGTGAATGCAGCGGCCTGTGTGCCGCGTGCACTGGAGAACCACACGGTGCGTCTGCTCGTGCCGAATGCGCTCCTAGAACCCCTTCTCTTTGTCTTTGGACCCAGCCACCGGTCGCTAGGTGGGTCTGCTTTGGAGAGAGTGGGCTAAGGGAAGCAGAGAGACAAGGACACTGGAGGGTAAAAACCCAAGTCTGCCCACTCCTTTAAAGCGAACAAATGGAGCACGATGGGTCTCCACTCTCCCTTCAAATAGCCACTTCTAACCAAGGGCACCAGAAAGATCCAAATAATCTATTTTCGCAATTGCAAGGCAGTTACTACTCCTGATTTGGCCTATTTCTGAGCAGCCGCAAGCTCTCGAGAAGACAGTGTCTCTCTCTACTTTTTTCTGTATGATGTTTGTGCTGCTCCAGGTTTTAAGTCGAACCAGTTCCTGTTCCGCCTCAATTCAGCATCTGGGCCGTGTGTTAAATGGCATCTTACAGCTTTAAAATAAGTAAGTTGTGGGGCCTCCCTGGTGGCGCAGTGGGTTAAGCACAGCACTGTGAAGCGAACCACAGCCACTGCAGCACGAGTTCGATCCCTGCTGCCAGCCGGGGAGGGGACCCACATGGCGTGGCAGACCTCTCCTGCTGTGCCCGCTGCTCCCCTCAGCAGTGTACTTCCGTTGATCTGCCTGTTCTGCTCCCCGCTCTCTGTGGTGAATCCTCTCACCCCCACCCCCTCCCCCACCTCTGGCCTGTACCCCAGTGCTTGTGTGCATAAATAAATAAATTTAAAAAATAAATAAATAAAATAAAGTAGGTAAGTTGTGCAAACGTGCACACAGATGGTGACCACCGCTAACATGGTGGTCCACCTCTATAGCTGATAACTGAAGCGCAGGCTGTACAATCCCTCTATGTTTATATACACCACTATGGATTTTGTTTAACCTCACCGGAGGAAACGTGTGGAAATAACCTCCCTTAAATTACGTCCAGTGATGTAAGAGGAATGTGCAAAGAAGGGTATAAAGATGCCCTGACTAGACAAAGAAACAGAACGAAAACAGTTGTCCACCGTGACCCACCTGGGACAGCAGATCTGCTGGGAGAACTGACAGACAGAGGCCGGGAGTCCCCTGAGCACCAGCGGAGCAGAAGCACCACGCTGGCGCCCCTCCTCATGGCCCAGGGACCGGTGGGACAAACACCAACATTTAACGCTGAATTTGGCAACAGACTAAAAAGAACCACTGTGCCCTTTGGCCTCCGGCTGGGCCTCCTCTGCTGCCTCAGAGCCACCGTGCTGGCTGCAGGTCTGGTCATGGGAACGGCCAGGCCAGCCGTCTGACCGCCAGACGCAGCTTCAACGCGGGCTGACCAGTAGTCAGCGCAGCAGGGCTGCCCGCAGCTCCCGCCCGCCTCACACAGCAGCCCGCGTGGCCAGGCCCACGGCACCCACAGCGTCTGTCCAGCTGGGCCACACAGCGAGGCGCCTTCCACCCCACCAGGGTCCCTCTTCGGACGGCTCTGGCAGCAGGCCCGGCCAGCGACGGCCTGGGGCTCGTTGCTGTGGTCACAAGCGCCGCGGACAAGGGCCCAGGCCGCAGCCAGCCGGCAGTGCTGGGCTCAGGGCTGGGAGCCAGTGCGAGCTCCCTGCCCGATGGGGTGGCCGGGGTCCAGCAGGGCTCTTTAAAAAAAAAATTATTTATTTGTGCACACAAGAGCTGGGGTGCAGGCCAGAGGCGGAGGGTGAGAGGACTCCCCAGAGACAGAGTGGTGAGCAGAACAGGCAGACTGAAACACACTGCCGAGGGGAGCAGCAGACAGCCAGGAGAGGTCTGCTGCGCCCTGGGGGTCCGTCCCTGGCCAAGGAACGAACTCCCGCTGCGCGGCAGGTACTTCACAGTGCTGCGCTCCGCAGGCTGTGTCACCGGGGAGGCCCGCGGCAGGGCCCTGCTGTAGCTGCCCAGGGGCTGCGAGCACCGCATGGTGGCGGGCGGAGGGAAGGAAGCCTGCTGCTGCCCGCGGGCCGCTGCCACAGCGACGGAGAGAGGGGAAGTACCTGCAGGGCGGAGGGCGAGCCCCTTCTCCTGTCTCAGCATCAGAGCGCCGGAACCTCTGCTCTCCCCACTCAGACTCCAAGAGCAGGGGCTGCGCGCTTCCTGGGCTGACTGAGGAGCTATCAGGCTCCGGGTGTACCAGCTGGCCCGGCCCAGAGCAGCCTGTCCGCCTGGGAGGGGGCGGCTCTCTGGCCACCCCCTGCTCAGCGCGGGTCTCCATGCGCCCCACGCTCGGTGCTCGGGAGGGCTGGCCCCGAGTTCCCTGCTCCCGGGACTCCACCGCTGGAGAGGTCACCTCCCGCTGACGCGTGGCCAGGACAGAGGCGCGCTGGTGGGGAGGCAGGCTCGCGCATCGGCTCCCTCCGACGACGCTGAGGAGGAGCACACGCGGCTCTGCGGTCAGACTCCGCGCGCGCCCTGACGGCCGCGGGTCTGGCTGGGTATAGCTCAGGGCCTGGAGGGATTCAGGAGTCGTTAGCCGGCTGTCCCCTGCTAACCTGCCTCTGGGGACCCGCAGAGGAGAGAGCAGAGCGGCGTGCGGGCCGAGACTCGATGACGGTGTGTTGTTGACTGAGCTACGGCCTTTGGCTGAGGCATCTGGAAATTCACTGTGTCCCTGATGTAAAAAAAAACAAAAACAAAATAAGGTGCCTGGCAGAGGACTCAGAAACGAATGCCGCTGTTACTGTTTTTCTCAGTGTGTTTATTTCAGGGACAGCCTCTTCATATGTCCCTTTGCCAGTGAAGTTGTGTGAGAGGAGAAGTATTTGCTCTTTCAGCCCATCATCAAAGAAATGAGGAGTCCCTCACATTTATGCAGGGGCCGCGCTTCCAAGGAGACGCCCACTGTCCACAGGAGCATGCTGGTGCAGACGCTCTGCTCTCCCATGGGTCTGAACCTGCCCATCGTCCTGGATGTTCTCTCCGCCCCCCACCTGCACACACCCCTGTACTTCTTCCTCTCCAACCTGTCCTTGGCTGACACAGGCTTCAGCACCGCCACGGTCCCCAAGATGCTGGCGAGCCTCCAGACACAGAACAAGTCCATCTCCTGCACGGGCTGCTGACACAGGTGTCTTTTTTCTTCCTTTCCGGCTGTCTGGACGGTCTCCTCCTGGCCGTGATGGCTACGACCGGCTGGTAGCCACCTGCCACCCCCTGCACTACCAGGTCATCATGAACCGCCGGCTCTGTGGCTTGCTGGTCTTGGTGTCGTTTCTGATCAGCCCTTTGGACTCCCTGGCCCACCGCTGATGGTGTCACAGCTTACCTTCCGCACAAAGGTGGAAATCCCTCATCTCTTGTGATCTCCTTCAACTTTTCGACCGTGCCTGTTCTGATACTTCCACTGTCATCTTCCTTGTTGGGACGATCTCTGACTTTATTCCTATAGCAGGGATCATTCTTTCTTCCTCTAAAACTGTTTCCTCCATTCTGAGGGTCTCATCCTCAGGTGGGAAGTAGAAAGCCTTCGCCACCTGTGGCTCTCACCTGTCCGTCGTTTGCTCCTTTTACGGGACAGGCCTTGGGGTGTACCTCAGTTCAGCTGCCTCATCTTCCCCGATGAAAGATGCAGTGGTGTCTGTGTTGTACGCTGTGGTCTCCCCATGCTGAACCCTATAGCCTGTGGAACAGGGACATCCAAAGTGCCCCAGGGAAAGTTATCAGCAGAATAACCCGACCTCACTAGCTGTGCCGCTTTCTGCGTTGTCAGCAGGACAGGCAGCAGTGTAAGACTTTAGGAATAAAAATCCCAGAACCTGCGGTCGCTTGGCATGACCCAGAGAACTCTGCTGTTTGTTTACCCATGGCTTGTCTTAGCGCAGTTCTGAGAGAACGCTTCATTCTGGACCCCATTATGACTTCGTCGCTAGTATGTTTTCTCGTTATTTTCCTCCACTCCCCACCTGTCTTAATGACCAGTCTCATTTATATCATTAAAAGTAAAGATATCATTCCCTTCCTTACTAGTCATTGTTTCCATATTGTTCAGTATTTCAAAAATATTTACTAGAAAGTTACAAACAATATCTTTAGCAACACTGAACCTACTGATTTATTGCCTTTTCATAATCATGAGTACATTTGGAGCAGGTAGGGTTACAATGTAATCTTTTGGGCAAACATTTTTTTAAAAAAAATTTGAAAAGGGACATTGTTATGCTAGGTTGGAATAAACACTAAAACATTGACGTAGGTGGGGGGAGGAGGGCGCACCAGTGTGACCCTGGCGCCACCTCCCTCTGAAACACTGGCTCCTGGGGAGCGTCATATCTAGTGCAGGGCTGGGGGAGGAGAACAGCACAAAGGCACTGGGAAGGGGAGGGGAGACTGAGACCAGTGAGACAGGAATGGGGCAGTTCACGGTCTGGGCTGTCAGCTCTCCGCCCAGAAGCCCCCCAGGATTTCCCTCCGACCTGGAAAGGAGAGAGCGTAATTCTGTGGCATACACCTGTTCCGGGGCACCCGGTGATAGAGGCGGTTTCTGCAGGGGAGAGCATCACAAGTTCATTTTTTCCATGAATAGTTTCTCTTTTCTTGAATCCTTTTTCCTTTCCTGAGATTGTCTTGATGCCACGCTCAGTCTCGATCACCTCTCTTAGTCTTGGCCAACACAAAAAACTGAGACAAAGTTCAAATGCAAGCATTTTATTGGAAGGGGAAGAAACACAGTGGGAGAGAGGAGAAAGGGATACAGGGTGTAAATGCCTTAAATAAAGCTTTTATGTGGGATAAAATAGGCAGTGAGCAAGGTTTTGTCCTCTAGGGAAATCTGGAAAATGATCAAAATGGAAACCTCAGCATCATCCCATCTAGTGGACTGAAGAATTGGCACTCCCCAAATCTCTTCCCAAGGGAGTGTCCCTGTTCCTGAGGGGATGTACTGTCCTGTCACTTCTGCCACCATGTGTTTGGTAAAATAAGTTCCAGCTGGTGCTAGACATTGGCATTTATGTAACATCTGTGAGAGCTTGTGAATTGCAGGAGATGTGCTGACATTTACTACTTCAGATAGTGCTGCAGACTTCACTGCACACTCATCCTGTCACCATTGTTCTCAGAAACTGAACTGATGAACAACTGCTGCAAAGGCGGGCCTGCCACTTCTGATGGTAGCTCCAGAGAACCATGGGAATGAATGCAACAACTGAAAGAACAGATATTAGGTTTGATGTTGTTGCATGTTATCAAATCTTAGTTGTATCATACAAATGCAGTGATAAGATATAATGGTTCAATAAAAGGAGGGATAGGGAAAGAGGAAAGCAGGAAAATGGAAGAGAAGAATGAAAGAAGAAGGAAGAAAAGAACAATCACGAAGAGTGAAGCAATTCTCAAGCGCTCTCCCACTTGGTATACTGTGAGACCTATAAACAAACTGTCTCTCAAATCTACATTCCTACATCGAGGTTGAAATCAAATCACCTTTCTCATGCAATGCAGCACAAAAAGAGGATGCGGGCTCAGGTTCAGATTGCCAGGTTATCACCAAGCTAGAGTCCCTTCTGAAAAGCATGGCGCGTAAGAGAAAACAAGCCAAGAAAAGTTTTCAAGAAGTGATTACTTCAGTTGATGTAGTCAGCATTTCTGTAGTCAGCAGCCTGTCTGGAGTTGTTACTAAAGAGGAAACCAAGACAATTTCATCAAGAAATTGTAAATGGTGATTCTGACACTGAGCCAGCAGCTCGTGTTATGTGAAAACACTGAAATAGTCACGTCACCATCGTGAGTAGCTCAAGGCAATCAACTACAATGTCAATTGTCAAGAACACTTAAACATGGCTATAATTTTTGCTGTGTTTTTTGTTTATTTTCACTTGCTTTCTTCAAGGAAAAAAATGAACAAAGTAGGCTCAGACACGTCAACATTTGAGGACAATTATTAAGGACACCATATCAGCACGATGTAAAAGTGCTACAAATCTAAGGTTGGAAATATTATTGGTGTAAGAGCGTGCCAGAAATCGCACTTACCAGCTATAAAAGGGGGTTAAAAAAATAGCACCAAGTGAGTCAGTGGGGAGTAACTAATAGAAATAGAAATGCGTATATATGTAAAATCATGTTATCCAAAAGCATAAATTAAAATATTTTAAGGGGGTATCAGTATATTGAAATATGGAACTGCCCTCTGACAGTTCACTACCTGCCGAGCCCAGGGACCCACAGTGGACAGGAGGCTGCTCTGCTGAGGAGCTTCCCCAGGGCCGCCTTCACATCCTTGTTCCTCAAGCTGTAGATGAAGGGGTTCAGCATGGGGGTGACCACCGTGTACATCACCGAAGCAACTGAACTTCTCTCTGAAGAGTGGGTCACGGCAGAACTGAGGTAGACGCCTAGACCTGTCCCGTAGAACAGGCAGACCACGCAGAGGTGCGACCCGCAGGTGGAGAAGGCTTTCTGCTTGCCGGTAGAGGAGGACATCTTCATTACGGAGGAGGCGATCTGAGAGTAAGAGTAGAGGATCCCGGCAGCAGGAAACACAACCAATAAGGCGGTAAACACGTACAAGAAGATGTTATTGATGAGCGTGTCAGAGCAGGCTACTTTTAGAATCTGAGCCAGCTCACAGAAGAAGTGTGGGATTTCAGTGCCTATATGGAATTTCATCTGCACAATCAGAAGAATATGAACCAGAGCAACCCAGAAAATGATGAGCCAACATGTCAAAACCAGGAGGACACACAGCTGGGGGTTCATGATGGCCGTGTAGTGCAGGGGGTGGCAGATGGCCACGAAGCGGTCATAGGCCATCACGGTCAGGAGAAAATTGTCCAGTCCAGCAAAAATCATAAAAAGATACACCTGAGTGAGGCATCCTGCATAGGAGATGCCTTTGTTCTGTGCCTGGAGGTTCGCAAGCATCTTGGGGACGGTGGTGGAGGTGAAGCAGATGTCCGCCAGGGACAGGTTGGCGAGGAAGAAGTACATGGGCGTGTGCAGGTGGGGGGCGGAGCCGACGGCCAGGACGATGAGCGCGTTGCCAAGCACGGTGAGCAGGTACATGGACAGGAAGAGCCCGAAGAGCAGGGGCTGCAGGGCGGGATCGTCTGACAGACCCAGGAGGAGGAACTGAGAAGCTCCTGAGAGGTTTCCTGTCTCCATGTGGCAGGGAGTCTCCTGCGGGAGAAGGAGCGGAGTTCGACCATCAACCAGCTGGAAAATCAAATGTTCCAGGAATGTGAATCTGATTTTGCTCTAAATTGTATGTTAATGCAGTTATTCACAACTATAGGTCATGAGGAGGCCTCATAATAGAAGTTAACTTGAGTCATGCACCCCCTTTCTGTAGTTACAGCCTGATGCATCGTCAGCCTCGGGCCAGATCCCGCGTGCTCTGGACACCCCACCCCACTCTGTTGTGTGACAGGACAAACCGGTGTCACTCCCAGTGGATCTGCTGGTTCTGGCCCAACCTGGCCCACCGGTTTCTCCCCTAGAAATGTGGAAATGTCACTGAGATACTTGATAACGATCTGAGGGGGAATTCTTGATGGGAAACATCAGCCGAGGATCCGGGATTGGGAAACGCCATCACTAGGATCGTCGCGGCCCCAAAGCCAGAGGGCACCACGCCAGGTGT
The DNA here is from genome assembly GCA_019455555.1 of Galemys pyrenaicus. Classification (NCBI taxonomy): domain Eukaryota; kingdom Metazoa; phylum Chordata; class Mammalia; order Eulipotyphla; family Talpidae; genus Galemys; species Galemys pyrenaicus. The sequence goes on along the minus strand of JAGFMF010011614.1, from coordinate 9,802,254 downwards.
GGCAACGAGGAGATGGGCCGCGGAGTCCGGCTGCTTGGGAGTCAGCCCTCGGCCTGCATCTCCGTGGTCTTGAACGACAGTCTATGAACGCCTCGGGTTCCCGGCTGCTGAGATAAGGCTATTCATTGCTCTGCTCCATGACACCGCTGGGATAGTAAATGTGTCCTTATTGAAAGAACAATGTGTGCACGCTAGCGGGCGCCAGCTGGCAAGTAGAACGGGATAGCTCCTGGAGACTGCGCGTGTGGGCTCGCAGCCCACCCCACTCTCGTGCACTTCAGAGGTGCAGGGAACCAGGGCGCAAAATGTTATGGACATGAGAGAAATGGTAACTCTGAAAACTGAGAGGGGTAGCTGCGCCACAGTCGGAATTGCCGTGTTTTACAAGTTAAATATATATATATCCATAAATATATGAATTCACTAGCTTACACTGTTACTTCTCAACTTTATAGCCATTTGAAAATGATTATACTATTATCATTCAAAGAAATTATAACCTAGGCGATCATCTGCAAAGGTGGAGACCGTGAGGAGGCATTTAGACGTGGATATCAGAGGGTGCTGGTGTGCCAGGGTAGAGAGAGAGACACAGAAAGAGATGATGATGATGGATTTGAGGCTCCCCAACTTGGGGATCAGCCGCTGAAGGCTGATGATCTAAAAACAGCTGAAGGTTATCATTACCCAACAGGTGTCAGCCAAATCCTCAGGCTATGAGTCTTCCTCTTAGGAAGTACATTGCTTAGAACTGAAGAAGGAATCATGAACTAACTGGTGCAAACCTGCAAGAACAAAGAAGTCTCTGATCACCATTTGCTTTGTTTTATAATCTTACCTTTTTCTTATATCTTACTGTTTCCGTGAGGGTGGCATTGTGGATTTCTATACATTGTATGCAAGAGATAGTGCCTGAGTATTGTTCTATGTAGAGAAGCAAAACAAAGGTAAGGTAAAGTTAAAACAGTAACAGACTCCACAAGTCTGTCTGTAGAACTGAGGCTACCACAAGGGAGGGGAGGGGAGACTCAGCCATGTGCTGTGGTCAGGGACGTGGAGCTTTGGGCCGGGTGTGGTGTGGTGACAACGCCTGAAGGGAGATCTATAAGCTAAGTCATCAATGATGCTGTAAACCTATTTTGTGTCAATAACAAAACTGGGTCTTCAGAAATACCGTCTTTGACCAGCCGACCTGGCAACTCTCAAGGTAGTTTATGGGAGTTACTTTTTCATTCAGAGGGACAGAAACAGTATTTTGTCTCATCCAGGTGATGGACCCAGCGCTTCTTAGCTTGTGGCTGTGGGCATTAGCTCCCTCTCTGAGGCGCCCTTATGGGTACCTGGATGAGAGAACCTGAAAGTACAACTTCTAGGCCCAAGATTTTCTTCTCTAAGAAGAAACCTGACAAAATCAGGAAACACTGTTCATACCAAACACCCCCACTCTGAGGAGCGTAGCTCGCGTTACCCTGTTCTGTCTGCTCCGCGTGTGCAGCTTAGCCCATTTTTGTCATCACAGGCTTTGTACCAAGGTCTCCAGTGAGACTGTGAGCTCTGCCGCTAAGGAAGACGATCAGCATTAGAACCACTGGTGAGTGTTATGCACCGAGAAAAACTAAAACCTAAAACCACTGCAACTGATATGCTCACCCAAAGACATGTCCGAATTTCAGCCCGTATTTCAAAGTTCACTCAGTGCTCTTGATGCCCCGCCCACCGAGGAGCCCACAGTGGCTCAGGGACACGCCTCGTGTCAGCTTAGACAATGACCGGGCGCCCGCCCCGACGCACCGGGGCACTGTCTCACTGGGCCGGCTGGCGGGCCTCGCCCAGCACGCCTGCTTGCTCACTGGCAAGAGTGGGTGCAGCCACTCACAGCTGAGCTCCTCTAATCATGCCCTGCTTCTCATCTGTGAACATAAATAAATGACATTATTGTCCAAAACCTCATGTTGGGGGATAAATCAGAGCCCTTCTCTAAGCAAGATATGTGTAAAAGGAAGTTGAGGCAATTTCAAACCTCCACTCTCGTGCAATGAGATTTCTGCACATTCAGACACCACTGGCTACCACACAGTGTGTGATGCAGAGATATAGGGTCACACCCCTATACCACCGATGAAGCCCCCATATCCTCCACCAGCGTCCTCTACTCACCCCCGTGTTACTGATATTTTCAAATATTCCACGATATGGTCTGACACAGACTATTAACACTCAATTTCTCACATAAAACTTACCGACAAAATAAATAGATAAATATGTTAAGAAACAACTCTGTTCATAAATGATCATAGATCAAATGTCGACAATGGTATAGATAAGGACAGAAACTACACAGTTGGTGTTACATACAGACCTTGAACAGTCATGCTGTACTCCAAAAATTATGTGATGTAATAAATAACCCAATGTTTACTCAATATATATTTATCTAAATAAAGAACATCTATCTCAAACTAATAGGCAATATCATACGACGGTCACATTACCATTAAAGTTATCAGTAAGATAAGCCTGTTGACATCATCATGTTGAGTTGTTTAATTTTCGCTTCAGTCTGCCATCCCTTTCAACGTCATAAAGCTATCCAAAGGGAAGCGGGTAGGGGGAGTAAATCGAGGAACGGGATCAATTGCACGATCTAAGATAGAACTGAGGATCAACTTTTAGGGGTGAAACTTGATGTAGTATTTACGGGTGTGGATTAAAATGAAGCAGCACCCCTGAAACTTAGACTATTTATAATTCAACGTCACTTCCATAAAAAGATTAAAGGTGAATAACAAAATCATAAAACAAATCTTTATTAGTTTCAATTCACTTCTTGTAGCGACACCCATGTCCTTGTTCCCAGGGTCCTGTCACACGCACTCGGGCACACACTCCTCACCCCAAGACACTTACTAAGTCCAGATGCAGCATCCACAGCAGCAGGGAGCAGGAGCTGCCGGCACTGAGGGGTGATGATGAATGTTGAGCAGGTCCCCAAAAAGGCAGAGAAGTGACTGTAGTTATGGGAGGGAAATAGAGAACATGAGAACATGAGATTTCTGCACATTTCAATAGATGAGGCTCTGTAACATTATTATTTTTCTTGGTCTTAGGTCAGCCAGCTTGGGATAAAAGGGTAGGGAAGGAGCTTTTATCTTTTCAGGGACCCAGCTTTGAATTCCAAAGCTCTCAATTTAAAAATAATATCCTATTGTTAATCTATTTCTGAACAAGTTAGTCCTTAGGGAGATAGAAGAATCATAACGAAGTGAGAACTGTCCTCTCTATTCCCATGTGAGAAGTGCAAGATCAGCTCTCTTTTCTTTACATTGGGAATCCTCCTTCCCCAGTGTATACCCAAAGGTATGATCTTACTGTGCAAATTCTTTGCAAAGTTTCCAACTAGGGTGTGAGCTACCTCGTGCTCGTGAATCAACATAGTTAGAAGACAGTTTTGCAGGGTCTACTTGGTCTCTTGTCCTAATCCGTTGTGGAATATTAGAACACTGTGACATTCCTAAGAAAATAATTTCAGCCCCACAACCTGTGCATTAATAGCTTAGCAATGTGCATGCACACTCCTCACATGTCTTCATTTCCATGTTAGAGGAAACAGAAACTGCAAGATGTACTGAGAACCTGTGTTGTATAAGACAATTGGAATTGGACCACGTCTTGAGTTCAGCACACAGAAAATTTTTATATCACAATTTGAAAAATAAAATAGAGTCATGTATAAGTCACTGGGCATGGAAGGAAATATGGCATTAGGAAAAAGGTCGTTTTTTTTCTGAGAAATAGTCACTACTTTCTACTGAAGAAAAATCATAAGAGGAGTAAATTCTAAAACTGTAAATACATTTTTGAACTTTGGGGGAAACTGTTAAATACTTTTATTTTCTTTTTTTTTATTTTCAAATAAAGGCAATTATTATAATCATGGTTATAAAATTACAGGTGATAAAGATTTTTAATTTTCAATGCATCAAATTGTGTGGCAAAAAAACACAAAGTGAAATGTATATTGTAGACAAACACTAATTGTCCGGAATTTAGCAAAGCTGATAGTCTGAAATTTAAGTAAATATCAGAATCTTAGTCAGAATTTGGAGATACTCTCATGATGGAATTCTTAGACATCGAAACCCACGCCGTGGTCAATGAAATAAGAATATCGGACTGTGGAGGACACAGCCAGGTGATGCTGCTGCTCCCCAGTCTATAGTGAGGCTTTTGTGAGCCAAAGGACTTTCGTTTTCTCTCTAAAGTTGTGAGGCTTTCGTCTGCAGGATGTAAAATATAGACACAATATAGCTATCACACTACCTGCATAGTGAACGTGTAGGCAACACAAGTGACTGTATAACATCTTCTAGATGTTAACATACATTTTTGTTCTCACCCCTTCCGACCCCTCCTTCTCTGCCTGTTTCACCTCTAATCAGCTTCAAGGGATTGTTTCTGTGTATAGCTTTTATTATGTTCGCAAACATTCAACTTATACCCAATTTTTCCAGGGTTTTCATCATAAGTGTATGATGAATCCTTCTTTAAGAGATTTATTTATTTATACACATAAGAACTAGGGTACAGGCCAGAGATGTGGGGGGTGAGAGGACTCACCAGAGACAGAGTGGGGAACAGAACAGGCAGACTGACTGAAATACACTTCTGAGGGAAGCAGCGGGTGAGGCAGGAGAGGTCTGCTACACCATGTAGGTCCCCTTCCTGTCCAAGGATCGAACTCACGCTGAAGTGGCTGCGGATGCTACATAGTGTGGTGTTTAACCCCTTGCACCACCAAGGAGGCTGTGATGAAGATTCATCATTCATCTGTATGATGAATCTTATCAGTTACTTTCTCAGCATCCATAGATATTATCATATGTTTTTTCTTTCTTTTGTTTGTGTGAATTATTGATTAATTTCAAGAAGTTGAACCATCCTTGTTTCCTATTATAAATCCCACTTGTTCATGGTATATAATCTTTTTAAGCCATTGTTGCATTGAGTTTGCCATAATTTTATTGAGGATTTATGTGCCTTTTTTACTAGGGAGGTACAAATGCAATGATAAGAAATAACAATTAAATAGAGGGTAAGGTGGAGAAGGAGGAAAGAAGGGAAATGGAAGGGTGGAATTAAAGGAAAAGGAGAAAAGAATGATCACAAAGAATTAAACAATTCTCAAGAGCTCTCACAGTTGGTATATAAAAAAATCTTTCATATAAGCAAACCATGGTTTGACATATAAACAAACCATCTTTCAAACCTAGATTCCTACTTTGAGGTTCAAATCAAATCACTGTTCACGTTAAATTTAATACACAGGTCAGTTGAAGGCTGTTTCAGATTGTCGGGGGATTATCTATAGAGTCTTAGACCCTTCTGAAAGAGATGTGAGTAAAGAGCGCATATCCAAGAACATGCTCAAGTAGAAATGAATACGTGTGAAGAAGTGGTAAACCACTTGTAATGGTTTTAGTGTTCTTGTCATTTGTTTCCTTCATGGAAACCAAATTAAGTGGGCCAAAAACTTCAATTCGAGGACAATTATTAAGGAGAACTCATCAGCACTCTGTATCAGTGCTTCAAATCTAAGGCTGTAAATCTCAGTAATGGTAAAAGCAAGCTGTTCAGAAGTAAACCCTCTGGCTGCATAAAGGGGATCACACACACACACACACACACACATACTCACTGAGTGAGTCACTGAGGAGTAACTGATATAAAAGAAAAACAATTTTTTTTCATTTTCAAATGAAATATCTATGGAGACATATATACACTGTGTGTACATATGTATTTTAGATGGGGTGTAGGATATTGAGTTTTACAATAAATACCATCTGGAACCACAATGTTCACGAACTTCTGAGCCCAGAGACCCATAAAGGACAAGAGGCTGTTTTGCTGAGAAGCTTTCCCAGGGCCGCCTTCACATCCTTGTTCCTCATGCTGTAGATGAAGGGGTTCAGCATGGGGGTGACCACCGTGTACATCACCGAAGCAACTGAACTTCTCTCTGAAGAATAGGTCCCAGAAGAACTGAGGTAGACCCCCAGACCTGTCCCGTAGAACAAGGAGACCACACAGAGGTGAGACCCGCAGGTGGAGAAGGCTCTCTGCTTGCCGGTAGAGGAGGACATCTTCATTACGGAGGAGACGATCTGAGAGTAAGAGTAGAGGATCCCGGCAGCAGGAAAAAACCCCAGCAAGGCAGAAGTCACATACAAGTAGATGCTATTTATGAAGGTGTCAGAGCAGGCTACTTTTAGAATCTGAGCCAGCTCACAGAAGAAGTGTGGGATTTCAGTACTTGCACAGAATGTCAGCTGCGTGATCAGAAGAACATGAACCAGGGCATCCCAGAAAATGAAAAACCAACACAGCAAAACCAGGAGGACACAGACCCGGGGGCTCATGATGGCCGTGTAGTGCAGGGGGTGGCAGATGGCCACGAAGCGGTCATAGGCCATCACGGTCAGGAGCAAAGTGTCCAGTCCAGCAAAAATAACAAAAAGATACACCTGAGTGAGGCATCCAACATAGGAGATGCCTTTGTTCTGTGCCTGGAGGTTCGCCAGCATCTTGGGGACGGTGGTGGAGGTGAAGCAGATGTCTGCCAGGGACAGGTTGGCGAGGAAGAAGTACATGGGCGTGTGCAGGTGGGGGGCGGAGCCGACGGCCAGGACGATGAGCGCGTTGCCAAGCACGGTGAGCAGGTACATGGACAGGAAGAGCCCGAAGAGCAGGGGCTGCAGGGCGGGATCGTCTGACAGGCCCAGGAGGAGGAACTGAGAAGCTCCTGAGAGGTTTCCTGTCTCCATGTGGCGGGGAGTCTCCTGCGGGAGAAGGAGCGGAATTTGACCATCAACCAGCTCAAAACTCGACCAAATGTTCTAGGAACGGGTTATCTGATTTCGCTCTATAATGTATGTTAACACAATTATTCACAAATATAGATCAATGAGACATAATAACAACCCCAGTAGTAATTCACTTGAGTTCATGCACCCCCATTTCTGTAGTACAGCCTGACAGCAGTCACTGGCAAAGACATTGCTTCAGCAAATTCAAAGTAGAGCAGACAGAGAAACAGAAAGAGAGCTGATGACAACAATGAGGTGGAGCCTTTCCAATTTGTACATCAGTTGCTAAAGGCTGCTGGTCTAGCGATGTCGGTGTTGTTATTTCCAACTGATGTAAATCAGTTGTGCACCTTATAAGTGTACCTTATAAGTGCCCTGCATCAGCTACACTGCACAGACTGAAGAACAGACACTTATCTGTATGAAAAGATTTCTTACACTTACCTTGCTTTCATATTTATGCCTTTATTTTTCATATAGTCTTACCTTTTCTATGGAAGCTGGCTCACTAGGTGTCCATAACTGCATGCTACACAACACTGACCAAATGTGGGTCTACACAGAGAGGCAAAACACATGGTCAGCTAAGGTCAAGCCAACAACAAACCACAGTTCTGACTGTGGAACTGAGGCTACCCAGAGGGGTGGAGGGGAGGGCAGAGAGTGGCGGGGAGGGAGCACTGTGAGCTGTGGCCACGGACTGTGGAGCTTTGGGCCAGGTGTGGTGTGGTGACAACGTCTGAAGGGAGATCTACAAGCTAAGTCATCGATGATGCTGTAAACCTATTTTGCGTCAATAAAAGAACTGGGTCTTCAGAAATAGCATCCTTGACCAGTTCACGTGGTAACTCTCAAGGTAGTTATTTTATTCTTTCAGACGAGCGGGAAATCCACATAAAGGACATAAACTTGAACCCAGCGCTTCTTAGCTCTGTGGCTGTGGACATTAGATCCCTCTCTGAGGCGCCCTTATGGGTAATGAGAATGACGCAACGGGAATGGAGAGAACCTGAAAGTACAACTTCTAGGCCCAAGATTTTCTTCTCTTAGAAGAAACTGACAAACCCTGTGTGTTCAGAAGACGGTTGGACACCACCCTCAGCTCCACCCAGGAAGCGTAGCTCGCGTTATCGATGCCGTTACTGTATTTGGATATTTTCCATATATATAAATTAGCACCTAGCCATCATGACATGCTTTGTAATGATAATTACAATTCTGAGGTCCCCAATAATATTGTGAGATCTTTATTAGGGAAGATAATAAGAATGAGCAACCCCTGTAAGTTCAATGTTATGCACTGAGAGAAATTAAAAACTAAAACTACTATGATGGATGTCCTTACTCCAAAGACATATTGTTCAAATTCCGGCCCATATTTCGAAGTTCACTGAGTGTTTTCTCTTGAGAACCCTCTTATTTTGAGGGACCCAACAATGACTCTAGGACAACACGTCTCATCTCAGCCACCAGAAGGGCACCTGCCGTCCTGAGTTCCGCGTGCACTTTCCATTAGTGAAGACAGCTATAGGCATGGCTATCCCGTCGATTCCCGCCTCGTTGTTGGCAAAAGGTTTGCATCCAACCCCGCCCAGCGGTTGCACATCTGTGACTGTGATGTGGTTCTTCATCGATAGACTCAAATAAAATGACATGACTGCAAAACCCTTGTTGTAGACATAGGTCTGTGCTCTTCTCTTACCAAGACATATATAAAAGGAAATTCAGGTAATTTCAAACCTCCACTCCACGGGTGCAATGAGCTTTTTCTTCATGGAGAGGCTGGTTTACAGCACTCGCTACATGATGCTAGGTATGGGTCACCCCTCTTCAAATGCATGTGGCCCCACACAGCTCCACGTTTAGGCACCCGTATCCTGCACCAGAACGATTGCTCCCAGCTGTGAGTATTATCCACGCTACAGACGTATGTCAAACACTCCATTCTTTACGGTCTGACACAGGCTTCTACCACTCAGGTATTTTCATCTAAAACTTACCAATAAAATAAATAGATAAATAAATAAAATGAAGTAAGCACATGAAGAAAGAACTATGTTTTCACATGAAAAAAAGATCCAATGTAGGCAATGGTGTGGAGAAGGATAGAAACTACATGTTTTATACACACGTCAGATTATAACGTTGCACTCCCAAAACTTAGTAATCCAATGTTTACTCAATATACATTTATTTTAATATAGACTTTTTATCTCAGACTAATAAGCAATATGATACCAAGCATTGAAACGACAGCCATTGATTAAAGTTATCAATAAGATAAGCAAGTCTGTTGATAGCATCCTGTTTTAACTGTCTAGTCATCTCTTCAGTCTGCTGCCCCGTTCAAAGTCCTAACCCTCTCCAAGGGGCAGAGGAAGTGGATAGAGCAGGCAAAAGATGTCCACTGTTTGATGAAAGATAGAACTGGACTTTTAGCGAACCTAATGTAGCACATACAGGTGTGGACCTGAAACTTACATAATTTATATTGAATGTTACTTCCATAAAAAACATTAAAAGTTACTAACAAAGTCAAACCTAAACTTTTTGTTCGTTTCAGTGAGCTTCTTGTCGCCAAGCCCTGTCCTTGCCCCCAGTGTCACTGCCCCAGGGCCCTGCACACGCACTAGGGCACACGCGCCTCTCCCAGGACACTTACTAAGGCCAACGCAGCATCCACCGCGGCAGGAGCAGGAGCTGCCGGTGCTGATTTATGATGATGGACGGTGAGCGGGTCCCCGGAAAGGCACGGAAATGACTCTAGTTATGGGAGGGAAATAGACCAGGCTCAGTAACATTATTTCTTTGGCCTTAGGTGAGTCAGCTTGGAGCAGAGGGGTAGGAAAGGAGCATTTATTTTTCCAGGCTTGAATACTCAGAGCTCCCAATTAAAGAAATTCCTGTTGCTAATCTGTCTCTGAACAGCTTAGCCCCGAGGGAGACAGAGAATCATAACAAAGTGAGAACTGCACTCTATCCCCACGTGGGAAATCTGAGGTCAGGCATGGTTCCCTTACACTGGGAACTTTCCTCCCCTAGGTACCATCTCAGGGTATGGATTCTTTACAGAAGTTTCCACCAGAGTGTACGCTACCTAGTGCCTGTCAACTATTTAGATAACAATTCTGCAGGGTCTTAGGTCTCACAGCATCCCAAGCAGATGTGTCCATCAGACGTGACTGTGATCACAGGATGTCGTCACGCTGCTAAGAAGTACAGCGTGAACTCCACCGCCTGCCTCATGTTAGCCAACTGAGTGCGCGGACACCCTGACATGGCACCATTTTCCTTTTAGAGATGAGCAACCCAGTGAACAGAAACTGGGAGATTTACTGAGAACATGTGTTGTAAGTGGCAGTTGGAATCGGGCCAGGTCTTGACTTCAGAGCAATACAATAATACACAATAATTCAATTATTGGGGTGACACTGGGTTACACTATTGTTGGTATTTCAGAGGGTAGAACCCCCCATCAGGTCAGCACAGCGGTGACACATCCCCACATTGCCCAGAGTCCTCTCACAGTCTGTGCTCCCTTCCCACTCTGTCCTCACCCCGTCCCTCCTCTCCCCTCCCTCTCTGGATGTTTCACCTCTGTGGTCAGCTTCAAGGGTTAGTTTTCACATGGGGTTTTTATTATGTTCAGATTCACTTTATTTATGTCCAGTTTTTCAAGGATTTTCATCATAAATGGATGCTGAATTTTATCAAGTGCATTCTCAGCATCTATTGATATGATTGAGTGTGGTTTTTTTATTTTGTTTCTATTTTCCTTTTCCTTTTCATTGATGTTTAGATTTCTTTTATTTATACTCTCACTGTTATTATTTCCTACCTTCTACTGGATTTTGGATTTTTTTGGTCTTTTTTCCCTACTTTCTTGACATGAGAGACAAGACTAGCTTTTGGAGGCTCTTTCTAGTTTCTTTATTTGGGCCTTATTGCTATATTTCCCTCCAAGAGCTGCTTTTGCTGTGTCCCATATGTTGTGAAAGGTCATGTCTACCTCATCTGTCTCAAGGTTTGGTTTTTTTTTTTTTTTATTTCCTCATGAACCCAGTGGTCATTCAGTATTGTTCAGTCTCCATGGATGGAAAAGCATCTTTACTTTTTGTAATTGACTTGTAGTCAGTACACTGATGAACAGAGAAAACATGTGGTATGATTTCAGTCTTTATGAATTTGTTGATGTTTGTCTTGTGACCCAGAATGTGGTGAACTTGCAGAATGACACATGTGCACCTGCGGAAAATGTATATTTGTCCCCATAAATGTCTCTTAGACTCATACAGTCTATTTTTTGTTTACCATAATTGTATACTTTTTTATTTTCTGTCACAGTGACTGTCTATTCAAGAAAGTGGGTTGTTGAATCTCTAGCTACTTATACATGTTCTCCAATGTCTATTTTCAGAGTTGATAATATTTGAACATATCTGAGAAGTCTTTTTTTTTTTTTCTGATATAAGTATGCCTGTTCCTGCCTGCCTTGTGCCATTTGCTTGCAAGGTTGTTCTCCATCCTTTTAATTTTGGCATATGTTTATCTTTGGTTATTAAGTGTGTTTCCTAGGGGCAGCAGAACTTTGGATTCTGTTTCCTAATCCAACTGGATGCCCTGTTTCTTTTTATTGGTGAGTTCAGTCAATTGATGTTTACACTGATCATTTATATGTAAAGTTCTCTTACTACAATCTACAGTTGTGTTCCTAGCTTTGCCATTCGATTTAATTCCTTATTCTTGCTGTGTTTGTTCCTTCCTTTGGTGTAAATACCAAAGCTCCTTTTAATACTTCTCAGAGGGAGAGGTTTTCAGGAGCAAACTCCTTAGGATTTTCTTTGTCTAGGTCCTTATTCTCGCTCATATTGAATGGAGAACTTTGCAGGAAGACTGTTCTTGGCTAGCTTTTTTTTTTTTTTCTTGACACATGCTGAATATGTCATTCTGTACTCTTCTTGCCTGTAGTGTTTCCTCAGAGAAGTCCAGTGTTAGCCTACTCAGTGTTCCTTTATCTGCTTCTCCCCCTCAACAGCTTCTTTGTTTTTTCTTTCTCTTTTTACTCTTGGAGGTTTTGCCAGTTTCCTTCTTTCCCACATGATGTGTCTGAATTGAACAACACAAAATTTATTTTTGGAAAGTAAAACATTAAATGTAAAATCAACAAATATAATCAAGCAGAAAAAATTCAAATGTAAGAGAAAGGAAGCAAAACGGTGAATCTCAAACACATGTGCTCTGTAAAAGAAATAAGATACAAAAGACTGTATAATATATTATTTCATTTATATGTAACGTGTAGAAAGACAAACATAAAGACAAAGAAACAAACTGGTGCTTGCCTTTTCCCCCCGAGAGAACATGGCAATTAACTGTGAGTGTGCAGAAAGGTACTGCTAGGGAGATACTAATGTGCTAAACCTATTTTTGGTAAGATTAAATGTCTGTAAAAGTTCATTCCTGGTAAGTTAATTTCATGGTACATAGTTTATATTTAAAGAAACTTTCTAAATTTTTATTTGAAAGATTTTTCCCCCCTGGAATTATGCAAGGTTAGTTGAAAATACCACTTACTTTTCAATGGAATCTATTACCAAACCAATACATCATGTTCATCAATCTGTATTGTAATCATGTTACCTTTATGGTCCCCTCCTTGGTTTCAAAATGTAGACATAAAAAATACATTGTAGTAAACATAACTGAATCAAAGTAAACTGAAGTCACATGATATAAATCTATACAACCTAAAAAATTATGAATGGGGGTAAATTTGAAATCTGCGTTTGTTTCTAGTACATCATTCTTTTCTCTCCACGTCTGTTTTCCTTTCTTGATGTGGTCTTGATACCAGGCTTTTTCAACTGTGTTGGTTTTGTTTGCTGCAAACAAAGATTCATATGAGTCAAAGATTCATATGCAAACATTTTATTGGAAGCAGAAAAAAACACAGTGGGAGAGAGGCGAAAAGGATACGGGGATATAATGCGGGATATAATGCCGTTCTAAAGCTTTTTTGTGAGCTACAACAGCCAGTCAGCAAGGTTTTATCCACTAGGGAGATCTGGAAAATGATCGAAATGGAAACCTCAGCATTGTCCCATTAAGGGACTGAAGAATTGGTACACCCCAAATCTCCTCTGTCAGTATCTGAAGGGGTGTACTTCCCTGTCACTCTGCCACCATGTGTTGGGTAAAATAGGGCGCAGCTGGTGCTAACAATTGGCACTGCTGTAATAACTGGGAGAACCTTGGGAATTGTAGAGGTGCTGACGTTTACTACTCTGAACAGTTACTTCTTCCAACGTCACCGCATACTCAATCCTATTGGCATTCCTCACAAAAATTTAACTAATTTGTGAACAATTGCTGCAAATATGTAACTGCCACTCTGTGGGTCGCTTTTCAGAACCATGGGAAAGAGTAAAAAGAATTGTTGAAAAACCAGCTCTTATGTTTTATATTGTTGCATGTTATCAAATCTTAGTGTTGTACTGTACAAATGCAAGGATAAGAAATAGTGGTTAAATAAAAGGTGGGAAAAGAGGAAATAAGGAAACTGGAAGGGAAGAATGGAAGAAAAGATAGATCACAAAGAGTTAAGAAATCTTTTTTTGTTTTTTTAATTATTATTTAATTAATTAATCATATTTGACATCGTTTGTATTCCCCAGGGAGTACCCACCACCATTCCACCCGTGCACACAAGATTTAAGAACTCTTAAGATTTCTTCTAGTTGCATATGCTATGAAACACATAAACTTTCTTTCAAATCTAGATTCCTACAGTGAGGTTAAGATCAAATCACTGTCCTCATGAAACGTAACATAGACAGGATGAAGCCCCATTTCAGATTGCAGGTTATTTCACATCCAGTCTCAGTCTCTTCTGAATAGTGGGATGAGTAAGAGAAAACACTCTAGGGGCGTGTTCAAGAAGAAACAAGCCTGTGTAAAGAAATGGTACGCAGTTAGCAATGATGTTTGTATTACCTTCATTTCCTTTCTTCATGGAAAAAAATATACAACAAAAGTAAGGTCCAAACTTCAACACTAATGACAGTTGTGAAGGAAACCACATCAACAGCGTGTGTCAGTCTTCAGTACTCAGCTTGGCAGTCTCAACAATGAGAAAAAGCTGACCGAAATAGAACACAGCACCTTCATAATGGGGATAAAACAAAAACACTGAATGAGTCATATGAGGAATAAATAAGAGGATAAAATAAATAATATACTCATTTTTAAAATTCAAAATAAAACATTTATGGGGTCTGGATATTGAATTTTAGAACAACTACCATCTGAAACCACATAATCACTAACTTCTGAGCCCAGGGACCCACAATGGACAAGAGGCTGCTCTGCTGAGGAGCTTTCCCAGGGCCGCCTTCACATCCTTGTTCCTCAGGCTGTAGATGAAGGGGTTCAGCATGGGGGTGACCACCGTGTACATCACCGAAGCAACTGAACTTCTCTCTGAAGAGTGGGTCACGGCAGAACTGAGGTAGACCCCCAGGCCCGTCCCGTAGAACAAGGAGACCACACAGAGGTGCGACCCGCAGGTGGAGAAGGCTTTCTGCTTGCCGGTAGAGGAGGACATCTTCATTACGGAGGAGGCGATCTGAGAGTAAGAGTAGAGGATCCCGGTGAGGGGGAACACAGCCACCAGGGCGGTAAATGCGTACAAGCAGATGTTAACAATGAGAGTGTCAGAGCAGGCTACTTTTAGAATCTGAGCCAGCTCACAGAAGAAGTGTGGGATTTCAGTGCCTGTGCAGAATGTCAGCTGTGCAACCAGAAGAACAAGAACCAGGGCAACCCAGAAAACAAAAAACCAACACAACAAAACCAGGAGGACACAGAGTTGGGGGCTCATGATGGCCGTGTAGTGCAGGGGGTGGCAGATGGCCACGAAGCGGTCATAGGCCATCACGGTCAGGAGCAAAGTGTCCAGTCCAACAAAAATAATTGCAAAAAACATTTGAGTGAGACATTCTATGTAGGAGATGGCTTTGCTCTGTGCCTGGAGGTTCGCCAGCATCTTAGGGATGATGATGGAGGTGACACAGATGTCAACAAAGGACAAATTGGAAACAAAAAAATACATGGGCGTGTGCAGGTGGGGGGCGGAGCCGACGGCCAGGACGATGAGCGCGTTGCCAAGCACGGTGAGCAGGTACATGGACAGGAAGAGCCCGAAGAGCAGGGGCTGCAGGGCGGGATCGTCTGACAGGCCCAGGAGGAGGAACTGAGAAGCTCCTGAGAGGTTTCCTGTCTCCATGTGGCGGGGAGTCTCCTGCGGGAGAAGGAGCGGAGTTCGACCAACAACCAGCTGGAGACTACGCAGTCATCACCCTTTTCCTTCTTTCATGGACATCTTCACCATCCTTCCAAGTCCTTCCGTGACCATGAGTCCCTCAGCCAGAGGCCACAAAATTCCATTTCTAATAATGTGATTATTGAAACTTTCTTTCATTGAGCAGAAATCTTTCTCTTTTTAATCCTGCTCATTGAGTCTAATTCTCCTATTAACATCAACTTCTACTTTGCTTGAATAGTGAAGACATTGGTTATTTTTGTGTACAGGAGGTTCTCAAATTATTATTATTACTGTTCTATTTTTTGATAAATTATATATATTTACATATGTAGACCCAAATTACTGTAAAGAGGTGTGTAAGGAACACGGAATATCTCGTGTAACCTTGAAAGTGTCCTCTGCGTGCGCAACAACATCTCACTTACGTAACCATGAGCACACAGGGGTCTGAGGGCTCTGGCTCTACTTATGACAGGGAGTAGAACCTCTTGAGGGTGTGGGTCCAGTGTCACACCTGAAGCGCAGCTGGTGCCCGCCTGCCTCCCTGCCAGGTAGCAGGTCACCTGCTCCAGCAGTAAAGGCACGTCACATACATCTAAGCCTCCAGCATTCTTTTTCCTTTTGCCCAAATCGACAGTGACCCGCCCAGCCTGGGAGGGTCGCACAACAGGTGGCGTTTAGAAGATGAGATGTTGAATTAGGCTTCCCAAACAGAATGCTGGGCCAACAACACACTGCTTGCATGGCCTGGAAACGGTCAAACTATAGCCTCAGTTGTATACAGAGACTGTTAACTGTCCCCTACATGCTAAGGTGACAACGGAATTTCCAAACACCACCATGGTTCCAAGAGTGCCTTCAGCAAGTACCTCTAATTTTTTTGTTCACCTTTTACTAATAAACCTGTCCTCTTAAAATGAAAACTACAATGGGTGACATTCAGTTGTTCCATGTCCTCAACACACAGGAGACTTGCATTAAGTGTGAGCGTCCCCTCATGTGTCTTGCACATCCAGCACTTAGCAACAGCCCTTCACGCCAGCAGCCAGCCGGACGCGTTCCTGGCCGTGATACACACGCAGGCCTCTCACCTCTTCAGCCTCCACCACGCGCTGTCATCTGCGCTCCCGGGCCTCTTCCACGGAGGGCTGCCTGGTGACAGGTCTGAAGAGAGGCAGAAGGCAGCATGAGAAGCAGAAGGGCGAAGGTCAGCACAGTGGGCTAAGGCCGAGGGTCAGGGCGTGCTCTGCAGAGAGGGCTGCACGTGGCCTGGCACGTGAGAGACCCTCCTCATCTCCCACTGTTCCAAGTTTCAAACACGACAATACAACGTCACCATGCCTTTGATGGCTGCTATCAAAAGACACAAAATTGTTAGAAGAAAGGTAACCCGCGGACATTGCTGATGTGAATGTGTGTTGGTGTATCCTTACGGAAAGCTGTAGCTCAGGATATAAAAGCAAAAATTTTTTTTGATCTTTCTTTCCAATTTTTGACATTGATTCAAAACCACTAATTCCAGGAGATACGTGCACCTCCATGTTCACTGCAGGTTGGTGCAGAGTAGCCAAGACTTGAAAATAATGTATTGCTTATGACTTTTACCAGATGGTCTGATGAATAAGCATAGTGAATGTAGGCTGTGCCAGCCCCTATGGGAAGGTTTCTTAGAAGACTAAAATGACCTACACTATGACCAGTAATCCTACTCCCAAATACAAAAATATAAATTCAAAAGGAACCTTCAACTCATGTTTATAGCAGCATTATCTATAATACCCAGCTATGGAGACAGTCAGAGTGCCCCAAACAGACGAGTGGGTCAAGAATGGGTGATATGTTACACAATGGAATACTACTCAGCAATCTAAAAGGTGGTCTCCTGCCATTTTCAGCAACGTGGTTGGAGCTAGAAGGGCTTACACTAAGCACAGGAAGCCAAAAAGAGAAAGAAATGCTTATATGGGGGATATAGATGAACAAAACAAAGGGTCAAAGAGAATCTCAAAAGCTTTCCATAGATATAAGGCATCAAGGATGGGGAAGAGGGCAGCAGAAAGGGGTAGCGGTAAAACGTGTATGAGGAAGAACACAACAGACTATGGTGCTGGACTAAGGCTGTTTTGGTGGTGGGTGAGCCATGCTATCTTCCCCCGGAGGGACAATCCACAGAATGTCAAACATTAACAAGACTGTAAAACAAGGGAACGGTACTAAAATAAACAGAGTTTTTGCAATAACACTGAAGGTAAATTTAGAAAGAACATACCAAAAAGATACTGAAACCTATCTTTAATAATTAAAAAGAGAAATATGGTGAATTTGCTCAGAGGAATACTATTCAACTAAACAAAAGAGATTCTGTCATTTGCAGCAGCACAAATGGGTCTGAGGAACATATGGTTAGAGAAGTAAGTTAGACAATGATGCAGAAGCACCATCCAATCACATTCATAGGAGGAAGATAAAACTAATTAAAAAAACATAACAGAAGTATTAGACTTTGAGAACAAAGCGATATTTAACAACAAGGAAAGGGCAGTGGTGGTGTGAAGTGAATCCAAATTGGTGAAGTATATGGTGAGGGATTAAACTAGGCTGTTGGTGGAGAACATAATATAGAGCTATTGCTTGAAATCCTGTATATAGGAAAAATATACTGTTAATAAACCAATACTTTCAATGTTTTTAAAATGTATTTAAATGTCTTAAAACATAAATGATGCCTATGTTACGTGATTGAAGAATGATTAATACTATTAATTTTAGAGAAAGCTTCAAATAGAGAAAAATCTTTGAGGACTGATTCAGTCTGGAGGTATGAAAAGAAAGGTTTTCCAAAATATGTGTATTTGAGTTATGCAAACTTGCTGAATATTTGAGGATCTGAATGCATAGGAGAGGGACAAAGGTGGGGCTGAAGCAGAGCCCTGTGGGTCAGCGAGCTTGGTAATGGAGGGTCTCAGGGAAGCCACGTGTGGACAGAGGATGGGACAGCAGCGAGCGGGGTGTGAGACCCACAGTCTGCCGCCCCGGAGGGCCTGGCAGCGTCCGTGTTAGTAAGGTCCCGTTTACCTGTGCCTTAGGCCGTGTCTGCTCTACAACCAGCACCATTCCAAGGCTTGACCCTGTGCGCGCTCATATTTGGTGCTCGGTGCATTTAATCGTTGGATGCATCATGAAGATGGACACTAAATGCATCACCTAGAACAGGAAAAAGAAATATCAAGCCAATCACATACCTGCACAAGGCCACAAAAAAGGGGTAAAGTTCAATAAATAAATTCATATCTACCGCCACGAACAATAAAAACTGCCCGAGGAAAGGGCAGCTGTTTCATCTGTGATGTGCGTTGATCATTATTCACAAAACTGGTCCGTGACACCCCCGATCGTGTTAACCTGAGTTTGTGCAGCGCCCATTTCTGTGGCTAGCACCGGTGGGCGTCATTACCGAGGGAAACCAAGGCCGTTGCTTCAGGAAGGGCAGCAGCGACCACCGCGCTGGGCCGGCGGGTCCCGCTCGTGACAACTCTAACCAGTCGTCACGCCCACGACAGCCGCGCAGCCAGCCGCAGCGGAATCCTCAGGCTCCCCAGCGCTCCGAGGGAAGGCGGGACGAGAAGGCGGTGAGTGGGCGCTCCAGAGACAGTCACCACAGCGCGCAGACGCGCGGGTCGCCTGAAGAAGGACCTCGGGACCACACAGAGCTGCGGCGCTCGCGACTGCAGGTGCCGGTTCGGCACAGCGGACTAAAGAACACTCCGTGTCCAAAACAGCAGAGCAGACCGTGCAGCGGTGCAGGGCCGCCCCGTCAAGGGCATGTGACCCCACGAACCCCGAGCTGCCCCGTCCTCCCAGCGCGCACGGCCCCCCAGCGTGCCCCGGACATTTCCCGCACAGCCTCTGGCGCACGCGGGCTGGACCGCGGCGCTTCCTCGCGGTTTTCTAACAACCTTGAAAATGATGCTTTTGTTCATCAGGCCCATAGAAGATATTTATATAGTAGAAACATGTCTAACAGTCGAGTGAAAAAGCGGGACGTAATTATTTAAAGAAATAACTGAATTAATGAAGATTTAAACCTGAGGAAAATGTCCACACTGAGCTACATTACTCTTTCATAAACAACAGTAAAAAGTCCAAATTAAGTCAAATCAAATTATAAAATGGAGGGATCAAACGCAAAAGATCAGTGCTGTGGTTTATAAAATCCCAAAAAAATAAAATTCAAAAGACCTTATTGTATAAAAAAGTATGTGAATTGTTCAATGTCGAAAATTATTTTTTTAAGAAAAACAAAACATTGAAATGCATTAGGTAAAAGAAAAAATATGCCAAGCAGAAAAACACCAGCAGAGAAACTAATAAAATGTCCCTGGGTCAGCGCCTCTCTGCTGCGCTGAGCACAGACCCCGCCTGCTCGGGCCCAGCCCCCGGCGCGGCTATAAATGGGCCGGGTCACCCCGAATCACAAAATCACCCCGTGTGGGCAAGTAGCTGTCCCTCAGCGATGAGGCCACCTGCTGCTTCAGAGTATGATGCAGAATAATAAACATGTAGCTCACAAAACTGCAGGACACTTAATGAGCAAATCCCTAATTTTCTGTAATTTAAAATCCCTTATGATTTGACGGTGTCTCCGGGGTGAAGGTTGCCGTGAACGGAGCATGCTGGAGGGACATTGAAGCGGGACGGAGAAGCAGCATCTGAGGGACTGTTTCCTGCCTTGGGGGTTCCTTCCAGCGGCCCCTCCCTGCCTCCCTAAGCCCGTCCAGGGAGCGGGGCGGGGGATGGGGGGGTGGGGGGGGGGTGAGGGGGTGTGTAAAGGAGAAGGTCAAGGCCTGATGAAGGAAAGGGCCGGACTCTGGTGGGGAATCAGCACAGCATCTACAGGTGTGGCTGAGATGCTGGCACCTGAAATTTACATAATTTAGATCAGTGTAACTTCCATAAAACATTAAAAGTTACCACAAAGTCACAGACCTGAACTTCGTTCTTCCCTCAGCTCCGGGGGCCACGCCTGCCCCTGCTCTTGGTGTGGCTGCCCCAGGGTCCCGCGCACGCACTCAGCTCACACACCTCTCCCAGGACACTGACCGAGGCCAACGCAGCGTCCAGCGTGGCAGGAGCGAGAGCAGTGAGCGGTCCGGAAAGGCAGGGGAGTGACTCTGGTTGTGGGGGGAGTAGCCCCAGGCCTGACAGCGCTCTCTGGTCTGAGGTCAGCCGCTAGGGCTGGGAAGGAGCTTTTATCTTTCAGGGACACCCAGGTTCAATTCTCAAAGCTCCCAATTAGAGAACGTCCTATTGTTCACCAGCTCTGAACAACTTAGCTCTCACTGAGAGAGAGAGAGAACCACAAAGAAGTGGCAACTGCTTCATCACTCAGTTCCCATGTGGTAAATCTGAGGTCAGGCCTGTTTTCATACACTGGGAACTCTCCTTTCCCCAGGTATATCTTTTTTCTTTTTAAAGATTTATTTATTTATGCACACAAGCACTGGGGTACAGGCCAGAGGAGCGGGGAGGTGAGAGAGTCTACCAGACAGAGCAGGGGGCGAACAGGCAGACAGACTGAAACACACTTCTGAAGGGAGCAGCGGGAGGCAGGAGAGGTCTGCAGCGCCATGTGGGTCCCTCCCTGGCCAGCGGCAGGGATCGAACTCGTGCTGCAGTGGCTGCGGTTTGCCTCACAGTGCGTTGCTCAACCCCCTGCGCCACCAGGGAGGCCCTCCCCAGGTACATCTTACTGCCAGGGTTTTTCCAGAGACTCCCACTGGAGTCTGGGCTCCCGTTCCAGCGAACCATGATCAGATGGCAGTGTTCCAGGTCCTGGGGCCTCTCCAGCACCTGAGCAGACCTGTCCTGTCACAGGACGTGACAACGGGCCACTGTCACGCCGCTACGAGAGCAGTGTGCGCCCGCGGCCTGCGCCACGTCCCCCCTGGTGCAGACACCCCACGTGACACCCTCCCTTTTGGAGGCGAGCACTCAGGAAGGGGACCGAGCGCTCGTGCTGCAACGGCAATCAGACCCGGCCAGGCTCGCCTCAGCACGCACGGAGCTGCTGCGTCACAGCTGGACGCCAGAAAGGGGTTTTCCGTGAGTCGCCGAGAACGGAGCGAAATGATGGGCGCAGGGAAAGTCCTCCGTGTAGCAGTAGCGGTAAGTCTCTGCTTCCTGCGGACGAAAAATAAATCCTAAGAGGAGTAAATTAATAATCTTTCAACACATTTCAGCGGTTGTAAGACATGAAGCAAATGTCCATTGCAAACTAAGACAGTGACTTCAAGTACAGAGGCGTACAATCGCTAGTGATAGACTGAACTGTGACGCACAAACTTCGACAGACGCGCCCGACAGCCTAAGGTAAGCCACGGAGGAAGAAGGCGGGCGGGGAGAGGCAGGCGCCTGGCCAAGAGAGCTGGGCACTAGAAAAGCCGCGGATGGCTGGAGCTGGGACGTGACAGCGAAAACTCAGCGACCACCCGGAGATCAGCGAGGACCGGCCTGGAGACAGCGCGTGGCGCTGAGGGGAGACCCCGACGGACGCCAGGGGCCCGGCTGGGCGAGGCTCCTCCGACTCAGCACGTGCACCTGCCCCCGAGCTGCAGGGCGGCCTGCGAAGGGCCTGCAGTGGGCGACAGGCCCGTGGTGCCCCCTGCGCGGTGAGAGGGTGAGGAAGGATAGGACAGAGGAAAGGGCCCGCTGGACGCCACTGCAGCTCCCGGGGACGCTGGAGCGTGCGCGCTGCTGTGAGACTCCTCGGAGCAGAACGCCCAAATTACCAGAGTACTAAAGTCTGCTCGGAATAAAGGTTTTCATTGCAAAACTAATAATATATTACTTTGTGTTGATTATCACGTTGGGCTACAACATTATTGCCGGTATTTCAGAGGGTGAAATCCCCTTCACGTCAGCCCAGTGGTGCACCCCAAACCCCACATTGCTGGAGTCTGCTGCACAGCAATGTGCTCCCTTCCCGCTCTGCCCTCACCTCCCCTTCCCTCCCCTCCCTCTCTGGATGTGTTACCTCTACCGTCAGCTTCAAGGGTTAGTTTCCATTTATGGCCTTTATTGTGTTTATATGTGTTCCACTGATAACCAGTTCCCAGGGCTTACAAAAGGACACTGAGCCTTACAAATTTCCTTCTCAGCGTCTGTTGATATGATCCTACGGTTTGTTCTCATTCTCTTTGATGTGAATTATATCGATTCATTTTAGGATATTGAACCATCCTTTTACACTGGGTATAAATCCCACTGGGTCATGGTGTATAATCTGCTTAGCAAGTGTTTGGATTTGGTCTGGTGAGATTTTACTGACGATTTTTGTGTCTATCTTCAGTACAGAAGAAGGTCTGTGATTATCATGCTTTGTGTTGTCTTTCGTTGTTGCTGTTTTGTTTTCTTACTAGTGCAATGTTGCCTGCAGAAAACACACTTGGCAGAATTCCCTCTTTCCTCCTGGGACTCCAGTAGATTTGAGAAAGTGCCCCTCCTCTTCTAGCTGTTCCTCCTCACACCCCCTCCTCTGAAGAAACCTGCTTACATTCTGGCTGCTCTAGCTGACCCCACCTGACACCCCCACACTCTTCCCCCTCCCCAGCCTGTCCTTGGCTGACATAGGACCCAGCGCTACCGTAGTTCAACAAGGGCTCTGAGGTGATACAAGAACTGGTTTGGAGGGGAGAGAGCCACAAGGTGAGCTGCAGAGAGATTCCGGACTTTAGGGGTGTCTGTGAGCACCGAGGGGAGTCCAGAAAGTCACTTTCTCCTCCTCCAACCCATGCAAGTGTCTGGCTTCCTGGAGGCTATAGAGGCCACGACTGTGTTGTCTGTGTGGTGGTGTGTGTGGGACAGCCACAGACAGAGGGTGCACCGGACGTCTGCGTAGTGGCGTCGACACAACGTGCTCCCACAGCTGAGGACAACCCGCCCATCTCCCAGCCGGAACCTGGGCAAGCTCAGCACATGCTCAGACTCCTCCACGGGGGGCTCCCTGACCACAGGCACACGGAGCCCCAGACACATGCGCTGCTTCCCCCCTGCCCACACGTGACAGGTGGGCTGTGTTCACAAAGAGTGTGCAAGGAAAAGCCTGTTTCACCTGGGGGGAGGGGCAGAGCAGGAATGCCACCTGCTTACGCTCCTTCTTTCTGTGATGCAGTCTCTCGGGTCCTCTGTCAGAGACTGAGTGTCCACAGATGTGTGACTTTCCTTCTTGCTTCTAAATTCTTCCATTCCATTTCTGTGTCTAATACCCTGCTGTTTTTATTATTATAGCTTTGGACTGTAGTTCGAACTGTGTGATAAACTCAGTTGTACTTACCAAACTCCCAGAGTTAAATCATTTAAAAAGGTAATGCCATTTAACTTACTAGTATTTTGTGATTTGTTTAGCTTTGATTCATTTTGTCTCATAAGTTTGGTATCCTTCTCTCCCACGTGATGTTTCTGCATCATCTATTCTAAATTAAAGGACACACAATCTATTCTAAGAAATAAAAGAGTAAATGTAAAATCCACAAATTTAATCAGGCAGAAAATTTTCAAATGTAAAAAAGGAAAACAATTTTGAATCACAAAAACATGTGCTCTGTGAAAGAAACAAGACACAAAGACCATCTGGCGTATGATAACACTTGTATGCAGTGTTAGAAAGACAAATATAGAGACACTGACGCAGATGAGTGCTGGCCTTGGCGCCAGAGAGCGTGGTAATTAACGGTGGGTGTACAGAAAGGACTACCATGTGCAGACATGACAAATAAGCTAAGCATGGACTTTACTCATAATTAAGTGTCTGTATAAGTTTACTAAAATCACTGAATTTATATTTCTGGTAAGTAGAGTTCATGGTATGTAAGTTATATTTAAAGAAATTAATAAAATATGTTTTGAATAGTTTTTCTGCAAAATTATGCAAAGCTACTTGCAACATCTTTCATTCTTCAATGGGAGCTACTACCCAAACAGTACTACTGTTTTGTGTGCTGATGCGCATCAGTCTGTACTGTAATGATGGTACCTTTCTGGTCACCTCCTCGGGTCCTCAGTGTACAAGTACATTGTGATGATCTTCATTGAAGCAAAGTGAATTGAAGTCACATCAAGCAAATCTATATTTCCTAAAAGTTATGAATTTGGTATAAATTTGAAATCCACATTTATTTCCAGTAAATAGTTTCTGAATCTGTTTTCCTTTCTTGATATAGTCTTGACAGTCTGTGTTAGATTGGTCATTCAGAAATGCGAGTATTTTATTGGAAGGACAAAGAAACGCAGTGAGAGAGAGGAGAAGCATTTAGGCGTATTAATATCTTACATAAAGCTTTTATGTGATACAACATAGCCAATCAGCAAGGTTTATCCCCTTAGGAATTCTGGAAAATGCTGAAAATGGAAACCTCAGCATCACCCCATGTAAAGGACCAGAGAATCGGTACACCCCAAGTAATCATCAAGCCAGTCTCTGTGTACCCTCCTATCACCACTGCCACCGTGTGTTGGTTGAAATGGGCTGCAGCTGGGCTAACCGTGGACCGTTATGTAAGAACTAGAAGACGATCCTAGCAACTGTAGATGTACTGTCATTTATTGCTCTAGTCACTACTGCCGACTTCGCTGCACATTCAGTGCTATCAGCATCCTTCTCAAAACTGAACTAATCGATGAAGAATTTCTGTGAATTCATACCTGCCATTTCTGATGGTAGCTTCAGAGAACCATGGAAAAGAATAAAACATATTGGAAGTACAGACCTTACTATGTTCTACATATATATTGCATATGGCCAGACCTTAGTTATTGTACCATACAAATGCAATGATATAACAGTTTTTAAAAAGGGGGGGATGGGGAAGGAGGAAAGAAGTAATATGGTAGAGAGGAATGGCAAGAAAAATGACAAAAGAATGATCACGAAGAATTACACAATCTCTAGAGTTCTCCTAGTTGTCATATACAGCATCACATCTTTCAAATCTAGATTCCTTCTCTGTGGTTGAAATCAAAATACTGTTCTCATGACATGTAGCACAAATGTACGATGAAGACTGAGTTTCAGACGGCCAGTTCTTTAACATCCAGTCTCTTCCGAAGAGTGGAGTGACTAAGAAAACCACATCAAGGAATGTTTTCAAAAAGATACTGATACATGTGAAGAGATAGAAAGCAGCTGGCTATCACTTTTGTATTATTTTCAATCCTTCTTCATGAAAAATATATCCAACAAAAGGTTCAAATTCAGTATTTGATAATTAATTGTTAAGGAAACCATCTCACACCATATGTCAGAGCTTCCAATCCAAGATTGGACATTTCAGTAAAGGCAGACAAAAAGTCTCCAGAAATACAACTTAGGGACAGCATAAAGGGGAGATTAAAAACAAAAATATTAAACACTGAAGACTCACTTAGGAGTAAATGGAAATATATGTAATCATGTCTCAAGATTCAAAAATTTAAAATATTTAAGAGGGACATCAGGAACTGAAATTTGCACAGCTACCCTCTGACCCACACTGCTCACCACCTGCCGAGCCCAGGGACCCACAGTGGACAGGAGGCTGCTCTGCTGAGGAGCTTCCCCAGGGCCGCCTTCACATCCTTGTTCCTCAAGCTGTAGATGAAGGGGTTCAGCATGGGGGTGACCACCGTGTACATCACCGAAGCAACTGAACTTCTCTCTGAAGAGTGGGTCACGGCAGAACTGAGGTAGACGCCTAGACCTGTCCCGTAGAACAGGCAGACCACGCAGAGGTGCGACCCGCAGGTGGAGAAGGCTTTCTGCTTGCCGGTAGAGGAGGACATCTTCATTACGGAGGAGACGATCTGAGAGTAAGAGTAGAGGATCCCGGCAGCAGGAAACACAACCAATAAGGCGGTAAACACGTACATACAGATGTTAACAATGAGAGTGTCAGAGCAGGCTACTTTTAGAATCTGAGCCAGCTCACAGAAGAAGTGTGGGATTTCAGTACTTGCACAGAATGTCAGCTGCGTGATCAGAAGAATATGAAGCAGGGCGACCCAGAAAATGACGAGCCAACATAGCAAAACCAGGAGGACACACAGCTGGGGGCTCATGATGGCTGTGTAGTGCAGGGGGTGGCAGATGGCCACGAAGCGGTCATAGGCCATCACGGTCAGGAGAAAATTGTCCAGTCCAGCAAAAATCATAAAAAGATACACCTGAGTGAGGCATCCTGCATAGGAGATGCCTTTGTTCTGTGCCTGGAGGTTCGCCAGCATCTTGGGGACGGTGGTGGAGGTGAAGCAGATGTCTGCCAGGGACAGGTTGGCGAGGAAGAAGTACATGGGCATGTGCAGGTGGGGGGTGGAGCCGACGGCCAGGATGATGAGCGTGTTGCCAAGCACGGTGAGCAGGTACATGGACAGGAAGAGCCCAAAGAGCAGGGGCTGCAGGGCGGGATCGTCTGACAGGCCCAGGAGGAGGAACTGAGAAGCTCCTGAGAGGTTTCCTGTCTCCATGTGGCGGGGAGTCTCCTGCGGGAGAAGGAGCGGAGTTTGACCATCAACCAGCTGGAGACTACTCAGTCACCTGTGGATTCCTTCTTCATGGACATCTGCATGCTGCACTGAGTCTGCGCGTGACTGTGACCCCCTGTGTGAGGTGCAGCACTCTCCCGTTCCTCGTGTACGTGATCCCTGAGACTTCCTTTCTGTTAGCAAAAATATTTCTGTGTTTGTTCATTGTTCACTGATTTAATTCTCCTCTCAAAATCAATGGTCATAAATCAATTTCCTTTGACTGTACATTGAAGACATTTGGTATTATTAAAGACACTTGCTCTATTTTCCTTAATAATGTCTACACTCCTTGAAGCTACAATTCTATAGTAGTCATTTAGTCTTAGGATTTCATTGGCAGCAACCTTAGTTCTGTGATTGAAAGTTGATATAGACATATATGTGACGGCTAACTTTGTTCCTTTATTTTCCAAAATGTGGTTAAAAATATTAACATTCTTGAGTGCTTAAAATGTCTTTGTGGACAGGTGGATCTCAAGTTATTATTACTATTACGGTTCCTTCTGTTTTTGATAAATTCTGTATATTAGTACATGTGCATCCAATTATGGTTAAGGGGTGTGTGAGGAACATGGATTAATTCAGGCTCTTTCCCCTTCAACATCCAGCAAACAGCTGACATCCTGTACTTTGCAAGTGCCCCTCGTTCGCAGCAATGTGTAGTTATGTAACCATGAGCGCACAGCTGGCCCTTGTCCGCTCTGTCTCCACTGTATAAAAGGGAGTAGAACCTCTTGAGGGTGTCAAGCTCTGAAGCTCAGCTGGTGCCCACCTGCCTCCCTGCCAGGTAGCAGGTCACCTGCTCAAGCAATAAGGCGCGTCACATACATCTAAGCCCCCAAATCTATAGTGCCCTGCCCGGCCTGGGAGGGCTGCACAATGGGTGATGTTTAGATAGGAGATACTGACTCAGGCTTCCCAAACAGAAACTAGTTGACTATTTGAGGACCTGAATGTGTAAGGAGAGGGACAAAGGTGGGGCTGAAGCAGAGCCCTGTGGGTCAGCGAGCTTGGTAATGGAGGGTCTCAGGGAAGCCACGTGTGGACAGAGGATGGGACAGCAGCGAGCGGGGTGTGAGACCCACAGTCTGCCGCCCCGGAGGGCCTGGCAGCGTCCGTGTTAGTAAGGTCCCGTTTACCTGTGCCTTAGGCCGTGTCTGCTCTACAACCAGCACCATTCCAAGGCTTGACCCTGTGCGCGCTCATATTTGGTGCTCGGTGCATTTAATCGTTGGATGCATCATGAAGATGGACACTAAATGCATCACCTAGAACAGGAAAAAGAAATATCAAGCCAATCATATACCTTCACATGGACACAAAAAAGGGGTAAAGTTCAATAAATAAATTCCTATCTACCATCATGAACAATTAAAACTGTCCGAGGAAAGGGGAGACACCAGCCTGCTTGGGCCCAGCTGTGCCGGACACTGGTATCAATGAGGCTGAGGGTCACTGCAAGAATCACTTAAAATCACCCCTGTGTGGGCAAGTAGCATTTGCCTTCAGTGATGAGGACACCTACTGATTAAGAATATGATGTAGAATAATAAGCGTGTAGCTCACAAAACTGCATGACACTTAATGAGAAAAGGTACCGTAATTTCCATCACTTAAAATCCCTTATAACTTAACGTTTCTCCAAAGCATAAATATCAGTATGGACGGAGAACGATTAGAGGGACATCTGACGCAAGCACGGTCCCAGTGTTACTGCCATTAAAAAACTGTGTAAATATAGCAGTAAAATAAAGAGATGAAGTAGGGACGCGAGGAGGTATGTTGTAAGCTGGAGCATGGAGAGGGGCCCACGCTATGCAGGACAGAAACCGCACCTCGCTCTTCAGTACAGACGCGGAGCTGGGAGGCTGCGGTACAAGACTTACGTGATGCGCTCACAAGCTGGTGACATCGTTCCATCTCAGCGCACAACCCCCTCAAGGACCTACCCAGAAAGGAAGAGGAAGAAGCAGGCATAAGCCAGGGGAACAGAGGCAAGTGCATGATGAAGGCTAGAGCCAGACTTTGGGGTGAACTTAATGGGGTACATCAGGTGTGGATGATAATGATGGACACGTGAAACTTGATCATTCAATGTAACTCTCATTTAAAAAAAGCATTAAAAGTTACCACAGTCACAGGCCTGAACTTCGTTCTTCCCTCGGCTCCGGCGGCCACGCCTGCCCCCGCTCCCGGTGTGGCTGCCCCAGGGTCCCGCGCACGCACTCGGGCCACGCGCCTCTCCCAGGACACTGACCGAGGCCGGCGCAGCGTCCAGCGGCAGGAGCGGGAGCAGTGAGCGGTCCGGAAAGGCAGGGGAGTGACTCTGGTTATGGGAGGGAGTAGCCCCCGGCCTGACAGCGCTCTGGGGGCCAAGGGAGGAGCTTTTATCTTTCAGGGACACCCAGGTTCAATTCTCTAAGCTCCCAATTAGAGAAGGTCCTGTTGTTGACCTAGTTCTGACAACTTGGCCCTTAGTGAGAGAACCACAAAGAAGTGGCAGCTGCTTCACCGCTCGATTCCCATGTGGCAAATTTGAGGTCAGGCCAGTTTTCTTTACTGGGGAACTCTCCTCTCCTGGGTGTGCGCTTAGAGCAAGGGTTCCGCACAGAGTCTCCCACTGGAGTCTCGGCTCCCTGTTCCAGCGAACCAAACATTAGATGACAGCGTTGCTCATTGCTCCCTGGGCTCCCTTCCGATAGTCCCAGTCCAGGAAGGGACGAATGTTCTGCCAGGGTCGCCTCAGGGTCACCATGTCCTGAGCTCTGGCGCTCTCTGTGAAGGACTAAACAGAGACCCTGCCTGCCTCCCCAGCCGTTGTCCAGCCAGCTCCGGCCTCTGCACTGTAGCTTCTTAGCCCCGGGCAGTCCTGCCTGCGGCCTCTCTCCCCTTACAGCACACACATTGGTTTCCTTGCAGCTCACACACTGGACAGCCCAGAGGGCCCTTCCTCCTTCCAAGTTCTGTCCACTTCTCTGCCAACCCCTTTCTTTCTCCAGCCTCCGCGGAAGGGCGTGACCAGGTTGGGACTGCTGCTCCATCTCCTCAGCTCCTGTAGTCCGTCTCTTTATTGCAGACCTTTAATCAACGCGCCAAGAGTATCCTGTGCAACTTCTTTCTGACATCAGGAGCAGACTTACCGGGCAATGTCCTGTTTGCTATTGTTGCATCTTCAAGAGCGTCTGGATCGCTATCAGGATATTTTCTGGAAGCCTAGTAAGTGTGCTCCGGATACTCAGAGGAATGGGTCGGGCTAGGAAATCGGACCATGCTCTCAACAACATAGTGTTTCTCCCGAGAAAAAGGTGGAGCATCCACACAGACGTGATGGCGTAAAAGCAAGCATGTTTGCTGAAACCGTATAGATGTTCGTTTAGTCTGAACCTGTCACCACTGGTCAGTGGTGTCTTCTCTGGAAACTGCACTAGTCTTCATCATAATAGGGATGGGAATCATAATAGAGCAATGTGTATAAAACACACTGAGTCAGGCCTCCCTGGTGGCGCAGTGGGTTGAGCAATGCACTATCAAGCAAACCGCAGCCACTGCAGCACGAGTTCGATCCCTGCTGCCGGCCAGCGAGGGGACCCACATGGCATGGCAGACCTCTCCTGCTGTGCCCGCTGCTCCCTCAGCAGTGTACTTCCGTTGATCTACCTGTTCTGCGCCCCGCTCTCTATGGTGAATCCTCTCACCCCCCCACACCTCTGGCCTGTACCCCAGTGCTTGTATGCATAAATAAATAAGTCTTTAAAAAAACACACTGAGTCATAAAACTGAAAGTAAGCAATAGTTTTGATCATTATTAATTCTATAATCCTCATTACTGTGATCTTATCATTTGAGATTCCTGTTATTTTATGAGCAATATAGAGACATTTCAAGTGTATGTTTGGAACTTGCTAATGCAGATGCAGTAGATGATCAAAGACAGAAACTTACAGATAGGTAAGGAATGAGGTAGGAATGAAACGAATTACATGAAAAACTTGATTTTCTTCATGTATAAAAATAAATTTGCAGATGCTGAAACAACAGTGGACAAGAAGAAAGGTTTGGGAAGCAGAGCTAGCTCATAGCATTGCCTGGAGCTGCAGCATCCGAGGCAGCCCCACATGCAGCAGGGAAAGAGGGGCTCTACTGGAGAATGTTCCCTGGCCTTCCACACTGAATTCTAACATGCACGTTCTCCCAATTATTCCATCAAGTCTTAACCTAAATGCTTCCAAGAAAGGATTTTGCAAATGAGCTAAGATCCCTACTCATAGACCTAAAAACCAAGATCATCTGGGTGGGTTTCATCAAATTGCATGTGTAAAAAAGCATCATTTTATCAGCTGGTCAAAGAAGAGGAAGTAAGAATTTTATTTTTTTAAAGATTTATTTATTTATGCATACAAGCACTGGGGTACAGGCCAGAGGTGTGGGGGATGAAAGGAGTCACCAGAGACAGAGACAGCTATGGGGAGCAGAATGGGCAGCTCCACTGAAATACACTGTTGAGGGGAGCAGCGGGGAGACAGGAGAGGTCTGCTGCGCCCTGTGGGTCCCTCCCTGGCCTGGCTGGGGATAGAACTCAGGCCACAGTGGCTGGCAACAATTCCATAGTGCTGTGTCTTTAACCCCTGTGCCTCCAGGGAAAGTTGAGGATGGGGGTGTTAAACAGATAAGGGGACTGAAGAGTTACTCTGGGGACCTGGCTGTGAAAACCTCGACCTGATTCCAGGACCAAAAGCTTTCATTGAAGCCAAACATCAACCCACCTGTGGCCATTATGAGCTAATTAGAAATTCTAAAGAAATACAGGGATTAACCCCAGCCTGGCACCCTGAAAGATGACAGCCAGCACATGTCCCCAATCTCATAGACATCCCGTGTGTGTTCTGGGTGAGTGCTCCGTTCTACCCCCGCAGCACAGGTGGGCACACCCTCACCCCCACGCGTCACCTGCAGGGAAGGTCGGTAAATCCACCCTTTCTGCTTTCCATGCTGTCTCTGGTGAATTCTTCCACCCCCACAACCCTGAGCTTTCTTTCTCTGGCCTTTCTTTCTCATCACACAGCAATGGAATATTACACAGCTATTTAAAATGATGAAAGAGTGCTTGGGACGAATGGATGGAATTTGAGGTGAGTATGTTCAGTGAAATAGTTGAGGAAGTAAAATATGTTGGATGGTTTCACTTGGCTGTTGAATATAAATAACCCAAAGGCATACTCTGGCAAAACAAAGCCCCCCAAAAATTGGGTTTGTGAAAATAAATTGCTGGTTCCGGAGGGAACAGGGG
This sequence comes from Galemys pyrenaicus, assembly GCA_019455555.1. Taxonomy (NCBI): domain Eukaryota; kingdom Metazoa; phylum Chordata; class Mammalia; order Eulipotyphla; family Talpidae; genus Galemys; species Galemys pyrenaicus. The sequence continues at coordinate 9,770,222 of JAGFMF010011614.1, read as the reverse complement.
CGAAGGAGGCAGGATTGAAGAAGAGATTGTGAGTGTGATGGAATGTGAGTGGAACACAGACTATATAGAGGAGTAGAAACGTAACCCTCGAAGTATAATAGTTACTATAATAAAAGAATATCCTAAAACTTAATGGTGATATTAATCAGATGACTATAGATTTTCTAGATTAACTGAACTTGCATTGTCCACAAGAAATCTGATGGTAAGTGATGCCTTAGTGAAACTTTGACAGTTTTATTTTAAAAGAGTTTTCCCTGAATTTATAAAAGGAGAGTTGAAACATGTGTCTTTCAAAAAGTCAGGCCTTACTGCCCACCGGTATTATGATGCCGATCATCTCTATGTGCTCGCATAACCTCTGCCGGCCTCAGTTTGTATGGAAACGTTAAGGTGACATTGCAATAAACTTAATGGAGTCAAAGCAAATTAATAACCTATACTGTCAAATAAATGATAGCCTTTTAGTCAATTTTTCAGGCCTCATTCATTCCCAACAGTTAATTCCTCTTTTTCTGCAAAGCTCTCCATTTTTGCATGGTTTTGCCTTAGCACCCCATCAGCTTCTGCCACCTGTGACAGTTTTGTCATGCACAGGAAGCTGAGCCGAGGGCCTGTGTGTGATCTTGTTACTGGCGGGAGAAAGAACCATAAACAGGAGAGGAGAAAAGGAGACAAGCATGTGAGGCATCGCATAAAGCCGCCTATGACATATGACTGTGGACGAGCCAAGTTTTCATTCTCTCGAGAAATCTAGAAAAGGGTGCAAAATCCAGCCTCGGCATTAAATCTCCTCTGAAGGATGAAAGATACGGTAGACCACTGTGCAGCGTTCAGCTCTGCCTCTGCAGAACGCGGCCCTGTTCCGCCCGCAATGGGGGTCAGGCAAGGCAGCTGTGTGGGTGCAGCCAGGGCGGCGAGGCCGTAGAGATGGGTAAACTCGCCACCGGGACAGATGTTGCAACATCTGCCGCTTCATTCTTCACCGCACATTCATTCCTATGAAATCCTTCCCCAAAAGTGAAGTTCCCAACAATTCCACAAATACGTAACGATCGTTCTTGATGGCAGCTATAGAGAATCACAGACGGAATAAAACAGCTCAGACGAGCAGCTCTGGTTTCATTTCTGTTTGTGTCGTGGAGGTTAAATCCTACACATGCATGATGGGAAAGCAAGCAAAATCACATATGGGGTGGGTAGGAATAAATGAAGGGAGAAAGAAGGGAGGAAAGAAGGAATGTGAGAGAAGGGGGAAGATGGATAGCACAAAGAAGGCAAAATGCAAGCGCTTTTCTAGTTGGTATTTGAATAGGAATCGTATAAGCAAACCACCTTTCAAATCTAGATTATTCTAGATTTCAAATCTAAGTTATGGATTTCAACATTGATGTCGACCTCAAATGGCCTCTTATGAAATGTAGGTTAGTAAAAAAGGTAAGTGACAACTTCCCAAGTGACAGTTCAAATACTCTGTTTCTTCTTCTGAAAAGTGGGTGAAAGAGAAAACACATCCAAGAAATGTTTTTAAGAATAAATACACTCATACATGCAAAGAAAGTACATTCTTTGTTGTGCCGACTTTACATCGGAGAATACAAATATACAAACAAATTACAGGCAATAGCTACGATACCGAAGGATGAACATTACAGAAAACATATCCGCTTTGATAGAAATGCTTCAAATCTAAGTTTGACATCCTCAGAAATGGTTGTAAAAACGCTGACCAGAGAGAACTTTATGGACTGAAATAGGAAATGAAGGTGAAAAATACTGAAAGATCGTACAGAGGAAACTAACGTAAAGATGAATAGAGAGAATGAAAAGAAACATAACTTTTCAAAATAAAAGGAAGGACGCATGGCTTTGAGTGGAGAAAAAGACCAGACATTCAAAATGGCAGCATTTGCCTCTGGGACCCTAAATGTCTACTAAGTTTTGAAGCCGGTGACCCACAATGGACAAGAGGTCCCTCTGCTGAACAGCCTTCTCACAGCCGCCTTCACATCCTTGTTCCTCAGGCTGTAGATGAAGGGGTTCAGCATGGGGGTGACCACCGTGTACATCACCGAAGCAACTGAACTTCTCTCTGAAGAGTGGGTCACGGCAGAACTGAGGTAGACCCCCAGGCCTGTCCCGTAGAACAAGGAGACCACGCAGAGGTGCGACCCGCAGGTGGAGAAGGCTTTCTGCTTGCCGGTAGAGGAGGACATCTTCATTACGGAGGAGGCGATCTGAGAGTAAGAGCAGAGGATCCCGGTGAGAGGCAACACCCCCAGCAGGGCAGTAGACACGTACAAGCAGATGTTGTTGACAAGCGTGTCAGAGCAGGCTGCCTTGAGAACCTCCGTCAGTTCACAGAAGAAGTGTGGGATTTCAGTGCCTGTGCAGAAGCTCAGCTGCATCGTCAGCAGAACATGAAGCAGGGCGACCCAGAACATGACGGCCCAGGAAACCAGAAGCAGAAGCACGCAGAGTTGGGGGCTCATGATGGCTGAGTAGTGCAGGGGGTGGCAGATGGCCACGAAGCGGTCATAGGCCATCGCGGTCAGGAGGAGATTGTCTACGCCTACAAAAATCAGAAAACAATACACTTGAGTGAGGCATCCTACGTAGGAGATGGCTTTGCTCTGTGCCTGGAGGTTCGCCAGCATCTTGGGGACGGTGGTGGAGGTGAAGCAGATGTCTGCCAGGGACAGGTTGGCGAGGAAGAAGTACATGGGCGTGTGCAGGTGGGGGGCGGAGCCGACGGCCAGGACGATGAGCGCGTTGCCAAGCACGGTGAGCAGGTACATGGACAGGAAGAGCCCGAAGAGCAGGGGCTGCAGGGCGGGATCGTCTGACAGGCCCAGGAGGAAGAAACGGGGTGCTTCTGTGTTGTTCTCTGCTTCCATGCAGACGGCGTGTTTCTGGGAAAGGAAGTAGAGCGCTGGCCAGTGAGGGTCGGCCCCGACGCCAGTCACCTTTGGATGACGCCTTTGCCTGTGTGTCCTCCCCTCACTCCAGGGGGCAGTTTGTTTCCATTTTAATGTGTGTAATTATTCAGCAGAACAGTTTAATTCAGTGGCGGTGTCCCTGTCTCCCTGTCTCTCTGTCTCACACATTCACTGTTTCAGTTCTCCTGTTCAAATCTCAGGGCAAACCAATTTCTTCTCTGATATAACTATAAAAAAAAAAATGAAGACATGTAAGGTCTTTTCCTTCATAATCTTCACACTTACTTCATTCTAATAACAGCTTCACAGACTCGGCTGGGGAGCGTCAACTCCGCCCACCTTCATCCTCTCGTGTGATGCTTCCACGGATGTGGCGGTCACATCTCATGTGCCTTAATTTTTCTTTCTATAACAGTTGTTTGCTTTCCTTTTTTTCCTTTCTATGAGAAGAAGACATCCTAGCCATTACCTTGGTCATGAACATAAAAACCCTGTGTGCACGGTAGGAGCCTAAGAAATCATATTCTTTTTGATCATGAGGAATCTATTTCTTTATGACAACTGTTAGTATATAATCTGCCAGAACAAGGAGGGTGCGATTTAGAAAATGGGACGCTGGGTCAGATGACTGAGAAGAACTCCAGTCCCCGCGACGGCAGCTCTGTGACTGACAAAGTCACAGGTCTCTCTCAGGCGGACAGGAACGCACTGTCCATTGCGAGAGGATAAGTGACTAACGGGGGCATCCCCTGTCATTGTGCCGTGGTGGTTTCTGTGACATGGTGGACGCAGGACAGTGTGGCTTCTGCTTCCCACTTCCCAGTACACGTGTATGCTCCTCGACCGGCTGGCGCGTCCTCAAGCCGCGACGCGGTCCTTACCGTCTTAAACACAGCTGGTCCTGACCCTATCTGATGTCAACTGGCCCTTCTGTGACGGCGCTTCCCATCGGGTCCTGCTGTCGGGGGCTTCTACTCGCGGGTGCTTCTGAATAAAGGGAAACACGGGGCCTCGTAACAGGGGAGGTAAAAGGCCCCAACCATTCACGTGTTTAAAAGTCACCCACCCCAACCCCTCCTAGTGTGAAGCCGGCTTTATAAGGTGATGTCCACCGTCTCCTGCTTTTAGAAAATGGTCAAATGCTGGAGACACTGTAGTCGCCGGCCCCTTTTTTACCACTAAAATCTTGTATCAAGCGCCTTTAAGGCTCATTTGCCACAGGTGGTGAATTGTTAAAACGCAAAGCAATCTCAAGTACCTAGTGCTTATTCCTTCTCTTTTCCGTCTTTACCAGACTGTTTTAATTGACTAACACTAACTGATCACCTCTTACTTATAATGAAAGGTGTAAGGCTGGAAGGGCACTTTAGGACAGAAAGAAACTGAAGCTTACAGACAAACAAGTAAAAAAGCTATTTCCCTGGATGGTACAGGGCAGAGCAGAGCCGTTGTCTGCTGGGCAGAGAAGCAGGCAGGGCTTCGGTGGTGACATGGGCTTTCATGCAGGTGTTGAGTTTTAACTCCCGGCACCTGAAACTGAACATAATGTTACAAACCAGTGTCCCTCACTCAGTAGTTATTTAAGAAAAAGAATGTCTCTCTCGAAACTGTAGGTGTTATCACACCAAGCATGGCTACGAGAAGTGGTAGCTGGAATCTGTTAAAGTCATAAAGATCAGCAGGCTCCATCATTACTTGACTGGCTCTTCACCTTGAACTCTCCTTCAGTCACAAACCTACACGAGAATAGAAATGGAAAGGGCTTGGACGCGTCACGTGAAAGGGTCAGTAGTTTAATGAGGAAGGAACTGGACTTTCACCGGTCACTTCACGTGTTACGTGTATCGGTGGCTTTAGAATACCCACACTTGGGATGTAAGTTCTAATTCAGTGCTGCTTCAGGGAGATTTAAGCAGCAAAATTTCATTAGAAAGAAAGTCACAAACTTAAATTCTTTAGTAATTTTAACCAGCCTCTTTTAGTCCCCGTCCCATTCCTGGATTTTTGCTAGCAAAAGGCTGTTACGTGCGCATGGGAACACGTTCTTCTTCCAAAAACACTTACTGAGACCAGAGGACCCATCCCGGCTGTGCAGGACCTGGCTGCAGTGCTGGTGGAACGTGGGTGTTGAGAGACCTCCAGAAATGGCAGAGGAAGAAGCCCAGTGATGGACCCACACGGACCAGCAGCCTCTGTCACCTCGGCCAGCCGGCTGGGTCTCAGGCGCGGAGAGAGGCATTTATGCTCCCTGGCCACGCAGGTCGAATTCTCAGAGCTTCCAATTAAAAGAAAAGGCCATTACTGCTGTTATTCTACTTCTGAACAGCTTAGTTCCTTGGCACAGAGAGAACCATGACGAAACTGAAGTTGTACATCCCAACTCCAGTCCCACATGGGGATCTGTAGGCAGTCGTGCTGTTTCTGTTAACTGCGGGCTCTCCTCTTTTTTAAGGGTTGGACTCAGGATTAAAGTTTCTTTCTAAAAAAACTCCCATGACAGACTGAGCTACCTATTCCTTGCCAGTGGAAATATTTACTCAACAAATGACAGACCCCTAGCTCTGGATGGCACGCTAAGCCAAAGGCTTGCCTGTAGATCTGAATATAATAACAAAGAACACTGTCAACAAAGAATGCTTTTTTAAAAAACATTTATTTACTTATGCACAGAAGACCTAGGGTACAGGCCAGAGGTGTGGGGGGTGAGAGGACCCACCAGAGACAGAGTGGGGAGCAGAACAGGCAAATAGACTGAAACACACTGCTGAGGGGAGGCAGGAGAGGTCTGCTGTGCCATGTGGGCCCTGCCGTGGCCAGGGATTGAACTCATGCTGCAGTGGCTGCAGATAGCTTCATAGTGCTACACTCCAACCCCGTGCATCTCCAGGGAGGGCCCAACATAAAATGTTTTTACACAGCACTCATATTTATTTTACTAAACAGTGTGGTTCAAAAAAAAAAGCCAGAAAAATTTTACTGAAAACCTTATATGCTCTGAGTAACACACTCGTTATAAATTTGAAATATTTAATATGCAAAGCAACCCGACGTGTTATTATTTCTCTTTTAGAAACAAGTAGCAGAAGTATAATTTACCGAAAACATCTACTGTAAATGGGGGGCTGGAATGGCAGAGAACATATGTGTGTATTCAGGGGGCGTAGAAAACCCCTGAGTGGTAATTTGAAAAGAAAATGTTGCCTTCAGTAAATAGAAGAAGGAAAATACAGCATTCAAAGGAACAGTACTTTCTCCTGGAGAAAGACTAGATCTTTAAATCCTAAATCATAAGGAGCAAATTTTAAAATTTAAACATTAGAAATGTTAGAAGAAATGGTTGGAAAAGTTGTGACAAACATAGGAAAAGATTTTCATCACTTTTATATTCTCTCTCTTTTTTTAACACATTTCTCTGTCTCTGACCCAAGAAAGACAGAGAAAGTTTTACAAGTTTTACAAGATACAGGCACTTTATGCTCCCAGTTTTGAAAGCACGTCAAGTGAAAAATACTTCATGAAAGTAGCTGGTCAGAGAAAGTTTCGGGGATTCTACTGTGACTTCTAGAGACTTAGTGGAAACAGACAGCATCATAGAAGGAAGCCGCAGGTTCCCTGGGGTTACTAGGAGGGGTGTAGGAGGGAAATCCCGCTTGCGCTAACGAAGAGAAGTGGCTCTTCGGACGCACTTAACGATAGGCCCGTGTGCGCTGCAGGTCTTTTGCGCGTCCGCAGCCGAGTAACACCTGCCGGCTCTGCCAGCGCGGTGGCCAGGTGAGAAGGCGGAAGCTGTTTTCTAGCCCATCGTATCACAGACAATTAGACAAAAGCAATTTGCAAAAAAGAAAAGCACCAAATGATGTTTTCAAATGACTAGTTCATGGTTTTGATGACCACATGCACAGCCGCTCCTGGGGTCCCAAGTGGGGTGTCCCATGCGCCCCTGCAGAGCCAGGACCAGGTTCACGTAAATACAGTGCGAGCTTCGTGGGGTTCGCCGGGGCCAAGGGCTCGGGCCACGCGCTCACCCCGCGTCGGCTCCCGGCCCAGCGCTCGTCAGCCTCTCGGGGACTCTAAGTGGACCTAGCCCGCTGCTGTGCGGGTTGGCTCGCGTTCTGTCACCCCCTGCCGAGGAACTCATCCTGACTTTTAAATTCAGAAACCTGGACACAACCGTTTCGTTTTAGCTGAAGCTTCTGGGCCCGACTTAAAATTTTTGTTAAATCTTCCAGGTGGATTTTATTTTCTTCTGGTTTCGAAGACGAAAGCTCCCTGGAACGGTCTCCAGCGAGCCCTCTGGGCCTGCTTTGCAGGAAGGATGGGGAAGGACCGTCTCATCCGCCTTCACAGCTCCTCGGTGGCCTCCGGACACCAGAGTGCCCAGCGGCCTCGAGAGGCTCGCCAGACCGTCGTGTTGGACATGAATGTGGATTTATTTCCACATTTTATTCCACATTATATTCCACTTACTATTTCCACATTATATTCCACTTTTGCCAATTTTGCTCACGCAAAATCAGAAGACTTTGGCCATTCTGGAGCCGCGTGATGAGCTCGTCGGTTGGGCCCTCCTCGGGGCCCGCAGCTGGCTGGGGAAGTCCCCCCTTCGGCTCTGCGTCTCTGCTGGAAGGCAAGGACACGGCCCTACACCCGCGGCGGCAGCAGCGGCCACTAGCGAAATTATTTTTCGGTGGCGACATTGGCGGACGCTGTCCCTAAGTGGCAGGTGTCCAGCGTTATAACTTGACATCCGTTTAAGACAAAACCTCAGCACCAAAGTGTCGTTTCTCTCCTGGCCATATAATGGACCCTTAGCCCATTTCTCATTCAGGAAAATAGCTTTTCCTTCTTTGTGTGTGAACGTTTGATGCCCCTTCATTCATACACCCTTCATTACAAATCGATAATGCATATAACTATTCATTATAAATATCTGCCTTTTGCTAGTGCAATAAAATTACAAATGATTTGAAATTCTGGAAAATGGTTGCTTTTTTGGCATTAAACTGCATCCATGTTTGTGACAATACATTTATAAGTCTATAATGTATTTCATCACCATTAAGCAGTGCTCAAGTCTGAACATGACTGCATCCTAGTGACAGAAAATTAATTTTAGCTTTTTTATTACCTAAGACCTGGATGGACAATGTTTGATTTTTAGATTTTAACAAGTCAATGAAAACATTATGTGATAACATTTTATATTTTTATTTTCTTTCTGGTTTTAGTTTTGTATCCTTGATTTCTCAAATTCTAAGTTTGACTTGGCATAGTTTTGGCTAGCTGTTTGTAAAATATTAAGCTTGATAGACTAGTATTAAACATTCTTGCTTTTAGAAATTATACTGTCATTCCAATATTCACTGCCTTCTTTCATTACACTGCATTTTAGTCACTTAATATTTATATCTCTAACACTTAAGTGCTTGAACATTAACAAAAGCGATTTATGAGGATGTTTGAAAATTTAGAAGAAGCAAATAATAATTATGACAGCGAAAGCAAAGTAGATCAACACTTACATTTTGATGCATTTACTTGTACAGATCCACGTGCATTTATTCATTAATATTCAAAACATGGAGACTCCCTTGTGGCGCAGGGATTGAATCTCAGTGTTGTCAGCGCTGAGGCTTGAGTTCAAAACCTGGCCAGGGAGTGACCCACATGGCGCAGCAGACCTCTCCTGTCTCCCGCTGCTCCCCTCAGCAGTGTGTTTCAGTCCATCTGCCTGTTCTGCTCCCCACTCTGTCTCTGGTGACTCCTCTCACACACACACCCCTCACCCCTGGCCTGCACCCAGTTCTTCTAAGGAATAAAGAATTATTCTGTATTCAAAACATGATTTCCTGATTTGACTCCCTGTAACAGGGGGCTGAAGCCAAAGGCTGCTACAGGTGGCCCCCCTGGAGGGGCGCAGGTGAGGACGAACAGCTCCAGGTGAAACATGCGTGGGGTGGAGGCTCTGATAGGAAATACTGGGGGCAGCCAGCAGAGCAGCCGGGTGGAGCTCTGGGGATTTCAGCGTTTTCCCATCCTCAGCAGCTGGGGTGGGGCCGGTGTTCCTGCCCCCCTCCCTCCCCCACCCCGCCCACCACGCAGATGGTCCAGACTGTGCGCCTCTGAAGGCGTGAGAGGCTTCCCGCAGCCAGCCTCAGAGGAAACTTCAGAGCCGTGCAGGTAGCTCAGTGACGGAACTGTCCCGGCTTCGCTGCTGTTACAGCCCGAAGGAGGCGAAGACCCCGGGGGCCCTCCCTGACAGCGGGATGCTCGCGGGCCGCTTGGCCAGGGGAGGCTGTCCCGGAGTCCCTCGGCCCCTGCGGCGCGGGGGCAGCTCCTGCAGCGTCTTCTGCTTCTTGCGTTGGGCGCCGGCCTCTGCGTGGCTGCCGCCTGCTCCGGCCACCGGCAGCGGGAAGACGCCGTCTCAGACAGACGCCCGTGCTTCGGGACTCCACACTCTGGACCGGCTCAGGTGAGGTCAGCGCCACCTGGGGCCTCAGGGACTCATAAATCCCTATGTGGTTGTTCTCTGGGCCTGAGCGGCTGCGGCTGCGCACGGGTGAAGCCCTCACGGAGCGACCGTGAAGTGCTTGGACACCGCCCTGGGCCGGGTTCAGCGCCCCTGCTGCCCCCACCCCCAGTCTAGCTGTTATCTTGCACCAAAGATCAACACTTCCGACTATTGTGGTGTTTCCTTACTACTTTCTTTCAGCGGCATTACAGATTTGTTTCATTCACTATTGTTTGCTGTTCTTTCATTCTATTTCTAATAGTTTCATTCATATTACTTATGCACACAGGAGCTGGGGCGCGGGCCAGAGGTGTGGGGGGGTGAGAGGACTCCCCAGAGACAGAGCGGGGAGCAGAACGGGCAGATGGACTGAACACACTGCTGAGGGGCAGCGGGAGGTAGGAGAGTCTGCTGCGCCCCGGGGGTAGCCGAGCTACCTGCACGGCTCTGAAGTTTCCTCTGAGGCTGGCTGCGGGAAGCCTCTCACGCCTTCAGAGGCGCACAGTCTGGACCATCCCTTCCCTTCCCGGCCGGGGCTCGAACGCGAGCTGCTGAGGCTGCGGATTCCGCACAGCGGGCGCTGACCCCTGGCGCCCCCAGGCAGGCCCGCGCTCACGATAGGTTTCAATGCATCGCACAGACTCAATACCGGCAGTGTCCCGTTGAGGGGCTGCAGACAGGCGCTGGCAACCGCCCGCTCTGCGGGCCAGGGGCTGAGAGACCACAGCAAGACAGCTGACGTCCTGTGTTTCACTTCCGCGAAGGTCCCAGCCGTGCCCACGGCCTCGAGTTCAGGTGGGAAGTCAGCCGACGCCGGGGAGATGCACAATGTACAATGTCAGTGTTAACAAGGTTATATGTTAGTGAGTGATAATGTTAATGCTTCCTGTCTTGTTAATAAGAAGCAAGGAAATAGTTCATACTCGAAAGAAGCAAAGTTGCCCCTGTTTAGAGACCCGAAGCGGTGCAATGCCAGAGCACCTGGGTAGGACCGTGGAGGCGGAGTCTAGGATGTGGGAGGTGGGCGAAGCTCCAGGGGCTGCCCTGGGTACCTGCAACGCCCCAGAGTGCAGCCCTTCCCCTTCTCCTTCCCCTGCCACGAGGACCGTGGCAGAGGAGCGGGCGGTGGCGGGGGGCACTCCTGGCTGCTCTCTGCCTCGGGAAGCGGGGTCCCTGCTCTGCGCACCTTCCAGTCACGTGCTGAACCCCAGAAGCTGGACACCAGGCGTCGCATGGCAGTCTGCGGGTGATGTGGTGGACTGCAAGATACGTATTGCAAGACAGAGAAAGTGCGCGATATTCAAATACGGTCACGGCCTGGCGTGGGCACAGGGTTACCAATGTTCTGGAGGCTTCTAGTGATTGTCCTGTATTTTCTGGAATATTGGGATATTCAGCGTCTTCAGAGAGAAGCCAGGGCAGCTGAAGCAGGAACGCTTGAGGGAATCGGTCTGTGCTGCAACCGATTCCATTTGCTGGACCTGGACTAGCACTACAGGGAAAGCTGAATCTCAGCTACATAATATAACTCAGCAAGTCACTTGGCTTAAAAAAAATAAGTGACTCCTTTATAGCTTGTTTTATTTTGACTGGTTTGGTTCTGGTGGATCATAGCTCCCAATTACACTGCAAACATTGGGAATTTCCTTGTTTATAGTAATCATAATAGCCTTGTGAAGTGCTGTATTCCCTAAAGCCTTTAAATGAACATTTAAAGTCACTATACCAAGAATATGATGTCCTTGAAACCGCAGTGTCAGAGAAGGAACAAGAAGTTTGGCCAACAGAAAGATTTTCAACCTGGAATGTCTCATTGATGTTCAGAAAACTGGACAATCACAGTCAAAAGAATGGAATTAGACCAGTATTTCACACGATACACAGTGAACCTGAGATCCATTAAGGACTTGGATATAGGATGTGATGTCACGGAATCCATGCAAGGAAGCGCGGGACTGCCAGGGTCTTCACGGTGTGTCTCCAGTGGCAACAAAGACAAAAGCAAAAATGAACAAATGGGGTTATATGTGATTAAAAAGCTTCACAGGTAAAAGAGCTGTTGTTAAAATGAAAAGTCTGAAGGGGAGAAGATGTTTGCAAACGTGTATCAGACACAGGGTTAACGTCCAAAACATATGAAGAACTCATGAAACGATAAATCTGCAAATTTTAAAAATTGATTTAATAAATGGGCAGAGGATTTGAATAGTCTCTTCTACAAAGGAGACATGTGGCGAGCGGCCGACACATGGAAAGATGTTCACCTCTTCCTACTAGGGAAGGGCAAATATAAACAAGCTCACACCTGCAGGAGTGGCTATTACAGAAAGTCCAGGAACAACAATTGTTAGCCAGGATGCAGGGAATTGGGAGCCCCGTACGCTGTTAATGGGAAAATAATTCAGAGCTGCTACAATGGAAAACACCATGTGGCATCTCAGAAGGTGACAGATGGAAATGTCTTAAGAACAAGCTGTGGGTTTATCCAGATAACACAAACCAGCCAGGTTTATTTCAGTGATATTTGTCCATACTGAAGAACCTAAGTGCCCTCTGATGGGTGAGCGAATAGAGAAGACACAGCATCGATCTTCTGGGTCTCTTCTTTATCACATGTAACATGACCCAGTTATAAAAAGTAAAGTTAAACTCCAGATATTCACAGCAACATGATAAACCCAGGACGTATGTAAGTGAAATAACTCAGCTAAAGACAAAAAACATGATTTCATTTGTTTGTTTAGTTTCTTTATCTTCTCCATGAATCAACAAACTCTTAGATCATAAACACAAAATAGCAGTTGCCAAAAGGAAACGGGGAAGGAGACGGATATATCAGCTAAAATGGGCGAATTGGATGGTGCTGGAAGGAAATTAGGTGTACGCTGGTCTCGTGATGGAGTTACAGACGGATGTTGTGTTGTGCAGTGGTGCAGCTGAAATCTACACCACCTTATACGCCAATGCCAGTTAAAAATGCCTAGGAACACGCAGCTGTGAGGAGCACACAGCTGTGAGGAGCACACAGCAGCAGGTCCGCAGAAGCTGTGAGAGCTTCAGAGAACGGCCTTGGGCGGCCCTCAGGCCTGAAACTCCATCACTTTCTTAGTCAGGCTGAGTGTGACCAGTAGGGTGAATTGTTCCATGAGAGATAATAGTCCAAAATAGAGGCCATTGCATTCAGTCAGTCAAGCCAAGAGTTAGTACCTGACTTATGTGCAGCTTCAACCCCTCTGTCTGTAAAAGCTCCCCACTGGGTACAAACCTGGGCACCCCCTTCTGGTTACTAGATGAGCTGTTGTCAAATTAACAATCTTTTCAGTAGAGCAAATGAGAGGGTCAAATGTACAAAACTGTATTTTTAAACACCACAACCATTTAGTTCTTAGTTACAAACCCTCATTTGATTTGCACTCTCATCGGACATTATCCGATCCACCACATTAGCCACTGCAAAGCGATAATTACTTGCATAATTATTTTTGAGAGGACTTACACTACGATCTATTATCCTGCTTATACCAGTTTCTGCATGCAATGTTTTAATTCCCAATGCCCTTTCTTGCAAAGAAATTAAACTTGTAGGTTCATGTTCTCCTCTGATCTTGCTCCGAGCTGTTGGAGACCAGCTCCTACTTGCTACTTCATTTCCACACTGACACTCTCTCATCACCACACATGCCAAGTCTTTCTACGCCAATCACAATTACTTTCCCTCAGGTCCTCCGTGATATGACACCCTCATTAAATTCTAAGAGACCCTTCAAAGTGCTTGATTACCAGCAGCAATGTCAGAATTGTCTACAGTCTCTTTCTGGAAATCGGAACCTTTCTCTAACACATTTCATTTATGTTCCAGTATGCTGACCTCGAAGCTTCTGGGAATTTTATCATGTTAACAGTTTCTTCCAGGAGAAACTCCTAACTTTAAAGTCAGATTATGAAGGTTAAGCAAGACTTGGTTTCTTAAGGAGTCCTGGGAAATTTCTCTGAAGGAGGACCAAGGGACTATTATTGTTTTTAATCTTCGGAGAATAATCATGTTGGCTGCAAAGGTTTCAATTAACCAGGTCGGTCAGGAATAATTGAAAGACGGAAATTTGTCTCTCTCCACGGCCATCTTAAGGGGGAAAGCAGCAGAATGTTTTATTTCTATTATTCACCTTCTACCTTAAGTGAACGTCATTGTTTTACCAGTGGAATTACAATAAAACCACATTTAATGAGGTGCTCTGATAATCCGCCTCCAAGGTCTGGGCAATTTTGAACAGGTCCCCAAGCCAGCCACAGAGCCAGCCCACCCCTGCCAGCACACAGTCTGGCTCCCTCCTTGGAGGGTCCCCCTGTGTGCGTCTCAGGGAAAAGCCAGTGAAGGAAAAGAGGCAGGGCCACGGAATTCGGAGGATGTCATCTGAGTCAGCTGGTGTGTGCTGGCGCACCCGGGTGCAGGGAAGGAGAGCCTCCATCAGCGGCGCTGGGCCTGCAGCAGCATGGTGCTCTGTGTTTTCTCCACCTCTGCAGCCTCTGCCTGCCCCAGCTGTCAAATTCTTGGCCCTCTTCCCAGATCTGCTAAATCAGAAACCCCAGCACTGAGCACTGCCATTTTTGTTTAACAAGCCACACGGGCGGCTTTGATGCACGAATGAGATTTGGAAGCCCTTGGACTGGGGGAGTTTGTTCAAGGGTGGGGAATGTCCTCCAGGGCTGCGCCTTCAGCTATCTAAGCTCACGCGCCCCAGTCTCGTCTACAGACGATACACGTGTCTCTCCTTTACAGTTCCACGCTCTTCAGTTCCCATCTGACGCGGGTTTTAGAGGCTTCAGTGTGTGCGTTATGGTCCAGAGAGGAACCCTCGCTAGCTCACCAACGGCGAGTCCTTGTCTCAGTGTTCTGTCGTAATTATCTATCGCTTTAAGAATATACCCATATTTTTGTAGCTTGAGGGGCTGCCTCCCCCGCCCCCAGCCCCCTGAAACCACACTGCAGCAGTGGCTGTTAAAACTTATCAAGCACATTTTTCTTCTTACTGAATTTGCCATCCTTTGATATAGCCGTGCATAAGTGAATGCAGAGACTCCCTCAAACTGAGCACATCTAAAGTCCCAGGATGATTATCAAATTCTTTTTAAAGAATTTTATTTTTCATCGATCTTGTGTCTTTACAGTATAGGATTCCCCCTTGGGGTGGTCGCCTTAGCCCCCGCAGCGCCGGCAGGCACAGGGCGGATTCCCTGTGATCCGGGCGGGCGGGTCAAAGGGTCCTGGAGCCGGCGGGGGCTGTCTCAGGCTTTTCTTGGTCTTTCTGCATCAGAGGCGACCAGGCACATGGCAGGCGGGGGGTGGGGGCCAGGAGGCTGGCCGGCTCCTAGCTCTTCGCGACTAGTCCTCACTCCTCTGGGCTCTCTGATGGCTGCTGCCTAAGCTCGTCCTTCTCTCCTCCCTCCTCTCTGCTTGCGCGGCCCCATGACGCTGCCCTTATACGCCCCGTGTCTCATCCCAGGTGCATCCACCTGCGCAGGCCCACACCCCACCCAGGTGCTGCCGTCAGGTGTGGTGCAGGGCTGCAGGAGTCCACCATCACCACCAATGGCGGAAGGGCGGGCGGGAAAGCCTGCTGACGCCCACTTTCCCTGCGCGAAGCTGAGGGACCTGGCGAAGCCTGCCTTCCATGACAGCCCCGCCGAGGCAGGAGGGACTGGTACATGGCAGGACCCCACGTGCCCCGTCAGTGTTCCTGCAAACAGCTGCGTGGCTCTCAGAACGGAGCGGCTCACCCTCGGCCTCTCCCACCTCGGCCTCTCCCACGCCAGGTGCTGCTAGGTTAAAGCGTCTCATCACCAGAGGTCAGGGGTCAGATGCTCCCCGTAAACAAGACTGGCAAATCTCGCCATCCCCGTCTGTAAATTCCTGCTCTTTTGGTAAACAAGAGTTGTCCAAGCCCACGCAGGCCCCACCGGCGCCGCCTTCACGCTGAGCAAGTGTTCTAGTGGTGGCCTCAGGACCAGCCGGAGTCTCCCCTGGGCGGCCGCGCTTACACTGAGTGTGCCCCCCCGCGGGAAGCCGTGTCTGCCTCGCCTCCCCTGAAATCTTTCCTGCGGAGAAGTCAGAACCTCGGGGTCCCGGAGCACCCGGGCCCAGAATATCAAGGGAAGAGGAAGCATAAGGAATAATGCAGCAGCCCCAAGATGGTCTCGCTCAGAGGCCCCACGTCTCTTCCTCGGTCCACGACCCAAGCACGCGGCCGTTTGCTTCAACGGACATGGAAGTGCGATTCTCCCGGGTGTCCGGCCATCGAGGAGAACAAGAAGGCCCCGAGTCAGCTGTAAAACCTCCCACAGACACGAGCACAAGGTCAAAGCCACGGGACAAGCCGGCAGCTGCTCAGGTAAGAAAGCAGGTGCCCCTAACCTGCTCCTGCTCCCTTCTGCGGCCGGGGTGACTCGCGGGGGAGCTAAACAGGCCCAGAAGAGGCCTCTGGAGCCCTGGAGGAGCAGGTAGAACAGAGAATCACGTGAAGAAGCCTGTAGCGGCAGGAAGGCGGCACACTGGGCAGGGCTCGGGACGGTTCTAGCAGACGGGTCCAGGAAGGAGTAAGCCCGTGTCCAGCTCGGCGCACCCACCTGCGCATGCCCACCCTGGAATACGCGCAGCCCCGCAGCTGTCCCTCATCCCACCAGTGGTGGGAGGGTGGAAAGACCTGATAGTTCTCTGACCCTACGAAGCCGCACCTGCTTCCAGCCTTGGCTCGTACCAGGAACCTGGGGGGTGTGGATGGGACGCTTGAAAGACATGAGTGTGAGGGCCACAGAAACTAGGAAGCTGGTGTAATGTCCACTTTAAAAGAAAATTTCGATCTCTACTGGCCATAAGCCAACAGATGTGAACTAAATGTCCAAAGACACAGGTTCGCGGCCTCCCTTGCTGTTCACACGCTGCCGTTTTACATGCTCTGCTCCTGCTCAAAAGTTAGGCCCCAAACCTTCTCCAATTAGGCTTCAGATAAAATTGTCAGCGCTTCAGAGCTGGGATGGCAGCAAACAGTGGTCAAGAGCACCCTGGGTTCAGGTTTGTCTTTCACTGGCTGACGGCGGGGCGTTAGGCAAGTGGTGAACGCTGCTGTGCCCGTGGCCTCACCCCTGGAGTGATGTCACACAGCAGAGTCCCCAGGTTTCTGGCACAAGCACTCAGTAATTATTAGCCAGCACCAACATCCATGAGGACCACGGGGTCTCTAGGTGCAGAAGCGGGGGGCTTGGGGGGCTATTATGCGGCAGATGACTACATTTCATCCTACTAAAGGGTATGGGTTGCTTTTCTAAACTGCAAATCACATCAACATCAGTTAAAATGCACCAGCCTACTCATTAACATTGGAGGCTGATACAGTGTTAATGCGGCTATGTACGTATTTTACTGTCTGTGTTACCCCTCAGCTTTGTGTCCTACATCAAATAGTAGGATTCTCCTTAATATGTCAACGGGATTTTCTTCCTGTGCCTTTGCATTTATAGTTGGCAAGATTTTTCAATTCTGATCCTGAACACCAAAATCTGCGCTGGCATCACTTCAGCCCGGCTTCCCGTGATTGTTCCCAGTTGAACATCCCCTTAGGGATGGCCAAACTAGCCATCTTATTTGAATTTCTCTCCTTCCAGACTTTTATTTCTTTAGGCACCACACCACCTCTTATTGTCTTTTTTTTCCCCAAACCTAGTTTAGTGTAAAGCACTTAGCTGATATTTATTGATTTCTTAAATGAGGGGAAAAACTCCTGAGTGGATTGGAGTTACCCAAATATTGCGTAAGCTAGAGCCAGTTCCTGCAGGAGATGCTCTAAAAATGGAAAGCTGCAGGGAGACAGGGAGACTGGTGAGCACAGTTAGACTCCTCCAGAGACCCCCTACGTGTCCTGAGGATTGACAAGGCAGTGCAATGAGATGCAAGAGCTCTGGCACACTTCGGTAGAGGGGAGTTTGGCTTATTCTGCCCTGGTAATTGCTGTGACGGAGGAATTGGGCAGGAGTAACTGTGCTGGATCCCCCAGGGCCCTAATTACAGAAGCCTCCCTGTACTCAGCAGAAGGCCTCCCTCAGGCCTGGCCTCTAGGGCACCTCTCCAGAACGAGGCGAGAGCTTGCTATTTCTTCGCTAATTAGCTTAGGAAAACTTTTGACAGGAGAACATTCAACACCTTCACTCATGCTGCGTAGCTGGCCTCATCGGTCTCCGAAAGACCTTCAAGTGGAAGGAAAGGAGCAGGAACGTCAGGAAGGCAAAGCTCTGTGACTGTGCACCCCTCCCACAAGGCACCACAATAACCTACTGACCCATCCCTGATGGAGACTTGAGGCAGGCACTGCGTCAAGGGGATGTGAGAGAGGGAACACTCAACCAGGTCTCCAAAGGAGAAACTGACTCACTTCCCCTGTCTCTTCTGCAGATGAATGACTACCTATGATGGTGTTTGGAACACTGTAGCTAACCCATGCAAAATGTTCAGAGATGCCATTTTCTTGGCTGAAGAACCTTTTTTTTTAATTATCACAAATATAAGTCAAAACAATCATCCAAAGCCTGGGTTTGGAATTTGTCTTTATTAAGATTTATCTATTTACTTTCCCAAGGAGTAATTGTATAGCTTTTCTAAAAATCTTTTATTTTGAATTCAAGGAAGTGGCAGTGAACTAGAGATATATCGAAAGGAGCTTATTGTAGCTTAACTGAAGAGATTTTCTTGGGTTTCTCTAGAACAGGGGGAAAATTCTGAATAATTTCTAGTCTTTGCCCCTATTCAAAGAATCTTGGAAAGAACCTAAAGAAAACAGGAAAAACAAAAATAAGTATATTAGAGGAAGTCTTTTAGCTTTTGACACCCTAGCTCTAATAATCAGCAAATACTGGCTGACCTCTAGCCAAGAAATGTCATAAAACACACTGAGGGCTCATCTATCACTGTTCCTCTTAGCAAGCGTGTCAAGCTTTCCTCAAAAAGAGCTGCAAAGCAAGAAGAGCAGTGCGAGACAACAAAGCAAGCACTCAGAAACAAGCTCGGCCATAGCAGTGCTTTTGGAATTCTAGGAACAGGAATTTAACTATGGCTACTAAGTCAAAGGCTACAATGGGGAAAGTAAGCGGTCAATGGAAGCTGAGAAATGGGAACGCTAGAAAAGAATCAAAAGTTGCTACTAGAGATCAAAGCTACAGGACTAGAAAGAAAACCCTTTATGGACTCAGTAGACGAGCCAAGGCAGAAGAACGAATCAGTTAATTGGAGCTGCACTACTAAAAAATTCCCAAGTGAAATAAAGACAAAATCAATAGATGAGCAGAACATCTTAATAGTTGTCAAACAATTTAAAAAGGTCCAACGTATGTGTAACGAGAATGCCAGAGGAATGAGACAAAGGAACAGAATATTTGAAGTAACCGTGGGTGAGATGTTCCCAAAATGACAGACATGAATTCACAGATTCAGGAAATTAAAGATCATCAGCAGGATCAATACAAAATAATCTAAGCATATTGTATTCCAATTTCATACACATGAGTATACAATAAACCTAGAATTTAACAAACAAAAACACTTTAGAAATTTCAGAACCTCATATTAACTCATGAAAGGAGAAAAGACAAATTGAAATCACAAATTTTACAAAGATATGATAATCAAGATGACATTTTAGAATCTATGGATTCACCTGAATCAGTAATCAGGACAACCCACTATGTGAAATGTGTCAACAAAACAAAAGATTTAGATAAAGTTTTTAAAAATCTAGAAAAAAAAAGCCAAAAACAAGCTCAAGGAGTTAAAAGTAGCAATTACTGGGGCCCTCCCTGGTGGCGCAGTGGGTTAAGCAACGCACTATCAAGCAAACTGCAGCCACTGCAGCACGAGTTCGATCCCTGCCGCTGGCCAGGGAGGGGACCCACATGGAGCAGCAGACCTCTCCTTCCTCCCGCTGCCCCTCAGCAGTGTGTTTCTGTCAGTCTGCCTGTTCTGCATCCTGCTCTGTTTGGTAGATTCTCTCACCATCCCCACATCTCTGGCCTGTACCCCAGTGCTTGTATGCATAAATAAATAAATCTTAAAAAAAAAAGTAGCAATTACTAAAGAAACAGCAAAAACAACCGCTACAAGTAGGCAAAACTCAACTAAAAAGAAGAGACCACAAGCTCATTTGACGAAGGGAAACAGAATACAGACAGTGATGGGCAGATGCAGTGAAGACCACGGACCAGAAGACTTTTTAAAAATCCTCAGATGCCTTTGCTGACCTCTGCGTTCGAGGAAAGGCATCATTTCTTAGGAAAATCCAGGTCACCAACATTGACTCCGTTCACACTAGAAATCTTGAGATCACACAGTTCAAATGGTGTCTACATTATCCCATCACTTGAAATGGAAGGGAACATTTCTGATTTCTCTATGAAGCAAGTATAATACCCTGAGGAGTACTAAGAAAACTGTAGGCCAACTGAAATCCCTAAATGCCAGTGTGAATTTCCAAATGAAATTCTAGAATAGAGAATCCAATACTATGTTAAAAAAAAAATAGTAATACACTATAAACAAGTGAGGTTCACTCCAGGAATGCAGGATTGTTTGAATATTGAGAAATTTATTAATATCACAGATTATATTAATAGAGGAAAAGAATCATGATGCTCCTCGTCACAGATGCTCAGGAAAAAAACAAAAATTTAACACCGATTCATAAAAAATATTCAATATATTCCTTTCTCGATATGGTAAAATAAACATACACCTTCATCCTAAAGGACATTATCTTAATGGAGAAGCAGCACGGGCACTTCTTCTACCAGACACCCTCTGCCTCGCTACCACTAAGTTACTAGGGGCGTCAGACAATGCAACTTGCCAGGCAAAAACACAGTCCTAAGAATTCGTAAACACGCAAAGTCATACCACTCTGTGGACAATATGCAGTATGTTTGGCAAATCCAAGAAAAGCAGTAATAAAATTAAAAATACTGTTAAGTAGCAAGTGATAAAACACAAAATTGGTAACTTTAAGACACAGAAACAGTGAACATAAGGTGAAAGGGTAGAAACCATCTCGTCTATAATGAAAGATTAACTACTTAGGAAAAAATTTAACAAGGAATGTACAAAACTTGTATAAGGAGATTTTTTAAACACTCCTGACAAACATGAAAGTAGATTTAAACAAACGGGGCGTTATCCCGAGCTTGGGTAACGACTTAACAATACAGAGATGTTAGTTCTCCCAAGTAAATTTATAAATTCAAGTCGACGCCAATAAAAATACCAGGGGAGTTTGAGTTTTATGGAGTTGGACAACAAGAAAGTCTATTAAAAAAACAGCAAGAATACTTAGGAAAACACCAATAAAGAAATACGCACAAGAACTAGACATTCCAGATATTAAAACTTATTATTAAGTCCACTGTAATTCAAACACTTTGGCATGGGACAGGAACAGAACCAAAGTCCAGAATTGGAACTTTATATGGACTGGAACTACATATGGAATTCAGTATACGACAAAAACGACATCTCAAATCACTAGGTAAAGATGGGCTTTTAATAAATGGGGCTGGGTCAATTTGGAAAATAAATAATCCTACCTCACATAATACAAAAAAAAGGCATTCTATGATTTTTAGAAAAATGTGTACGTTAAAACAGTAAAGCGTATGGACCAGAATGTCAAGTATCTTCTGGCTTTCAGAACAGGCAAGTATTTTTCACAGAGGAAGGGGAGCACTGTCCATCAAGACCAGACAACACAGTAATTCCGTTAATCGAAATCATTTCAAACAAAAGGGCAAGTGACGGAGTGGGAAGAATACCTGCAAAACAGGATTCCGAAGGGTCACATCTTGAATCTACACATCAACGAGAAAAAGGCAGGTAACTGTAGATCATCTTGTCTACTACATAACATAGCTTGTTGGAAAACAAATCTGCACAACCGCCACTTCGGAAAACTGGCATCATGTATGAAAAACAGACACGAGTCCCACATGGCCCAGTAGTTTCAGTCTAAGGTATCCAGAAACATGCGCATCTGCGCACTATCAGAAATATTAAAATATGCTCGTAGCAGCATTTTTCACAACAGCCCAAAGTCAAAAGTAAAACGTCTGCGAACACAAACCACTTAAATCGTAAAGCAACCAAATAATGAAACACGGCAGCTAGAACTATACTAATACAATAGGGACCAAAGTCAGAAAAATCGGGCAAATTAAGACACAAAGGAACCTATACTGTATGTTCTGTTTATACAGCACAAAGCAAAAAGCCCGACACGCCGCCAGAGCCAGAATATTGGTCTCTGTGGAAAGCAGGGAAGTGTTACTCATTTGCACGAAGCAAGGGGCGTTGGGAATACTAGCAATACTCTGGCCTTTGTGTGAGAATTTAGCTGTTTATGAACTAAGGACTTTCCTGTATTTCAGTAAAACCTCTCTTAAATGTTAACGTACACAACAAGGAACTATGACATAACCAGCGTGGAAATGACTTTGGCATTTTTCAGATAAACATGCAGAGATCTTAGAACTCTGTAATTTCACAGTTCTAGAAAAATTCACCAATATACCCAAACATACAACGTCTGAATACAACGCTTCCTAACTGGGAAAAATAAAAACCGCCCACCGCAGTACAAAGGGTAAGTGGCGGTAACAATACAGAGGGTCGCGCTAGAAGTGAAAAGGAAATAATATCCACCGACGTGATAGATCTCAAGTCGCCCCCTCAAAACCTGACCAGCGCTACATCTAACTGCAAGGCCGCAGGGGTTCCCAACCAGCTTTCTAGTGCCTTGTCCATCTTTAACCTGTGAACCCCCGAGTCACTGAGACCCTTCCAAACAAAAACTGGGTAGCTGTGATTCATCGGTTCAGCACCCTCCAATGACTTCCCACCACACTGAGGATGAACCAAAACCCGTCCAGTTACCCACCCCTGCGCTCACAACCCGGACCTTTGACCTATGAACTCTGACCTCACACACAGCCTCATGCAAAGCCCGAGCGGGTCCGCTTCAGGCACACTAGCCCTTCCGCAGTTCACTGGCGATCCCAGGCGCCTCTGGCCTCTGAGCCCCGAGGGCACTGTCCCCTGCACTGCAGCGCGGCGCCCCTGCGGTTCAGACACTGCTCAAGTGTCCCCCGCGGCCAACAGCCCTGGAAGAGCCCCACATTCCGTCATCACCCCAGCTTACACAGATGAACGCCCTCCAGAAGCAGAGGCCCAGTCAGCGCTAGCACCTCACAGGGCACAGGGGACCTGCTTCCCAGCCTTGGACTCCCCACAGGCAGGACGCTGACAGACGCCGGGGCTCTAGTGAGAACTAGGGTGCGTCTAGCGACGAACCCCTGAGAGAAGACTTAGCACATCTAAGGTTTGGAAACAGTAGAGAAGCCCGGTTTCAAGAATCTGAAAACACGTGTCCGACAGTGAAAAACGCCAGCAGGCTCTGCATCCCGAACAGCGGCCGCGGGGCACGGCGCACCTGCGGGCTGTGCCGGACCTGCCCTCTTCCAGCAGAAACGCTGGGAGAGAGAGAAGCAATGAGGCAGCCACAGCAGCTTCAGCCAGCAACTGGTTTTATTTTTTCTCATTAATCTGAGGTCTGGAGTTCACAAATCCAGGGCTGGTGCCGACACTCAAAGCAGCCGGGAAGCCAGGGCAGTGGCTTCAGCGTCTCCTCGCCCCGCAGCCCGCGTCCTCACGCCATGAGGGAGCACTGAGCAGCAGGTGCTGGGTCCCCTTCCAAGCCGAGGAGGGGATGAGCCAAAAGAGAAAAAGAGAAAAAAAAAATATATATATACACAGAAATACACACACACGCACACACACACAAATCTAAGGAACACCCCCCCCCCCTTTGTCAAGAGCTCTGTCACAGCCCACACGTGACGTCTGCTCACTTGCCAATGGCCGGGCTGTGGGACGTGGACTAAATACTAGTGGTAAGAAAACCTCTATGATATTGTAAAATCAGCTCACTTTTCTCATCTGACAGATGTTGGATCTTCTTCACACAGATGAGGAGGAGGTGTTGGGGAAGCAACTAGAAGGAGCTGCACTCTGCTGGACAGGAGGCTGAAAACATTCTAAAAGATCCATCTGCTGAAGACACCGCTCTGTGGTCACAACGCATTTGAACGGTTACTTGTTACAAACAGGTATTTAAAACAACCAAGTCACACAATACATGAATCGAATAGTCCACCGGTCAAGCAGGTTACACAAAGGGAATCAGCACATGTAAGAATAAAATTAGAGCAAGAAAGAGGACATACAAACCTTTTGTGATGAGACATAAGGGTCAGAGGAGCATAACCTCAAAATAACAGCCAAGCACTCACAGGCCGGGGCCCACTCATGCTGGAGACTGACAAACGCAATTCCACACTCACCAGAAAATTCCACTGGGGTGTGGACTCTTGAAAGTGCAAGTGAGGGGGCTGTGGCTGAAACCATCTCCCCAGGGTGGTCTGCTGCTTGAGTTCTCGTGTCATTTGCTGAAGGAATTATGTTGATTACCGGGAGCTGAAGTAGCTAATTCGAGTGTATTCACGCTTTGACACCGAGACTGCTGCGGTCCAGTCCCTTCCCTCGCCTGCACTGACGCTGTGGGGCACACAGTTCTCTGCGGGAGGGGCCTGCACAGTGGAGGGTGTTCAGCAACATGCCTGACGCTTCCCGACCACGTCAGCAGCGCCCCCCACCACCCTATTTCAAGAACTAAACATGTCTCCAGACATTGACAAATGTCCCCTGAGGAGCAAAACCACCCCACTTGGAACCATCAAATGGGCAGACCAAAGTTGGGCAAAGCTTTCCTGTGAAGGGCCAGACAGCAAGTATTTTAGGTTTTTGGGAACAAGTGGTCTCGTGACATTTTTCTTCTTCAAAAATACTAAAAACTGTTCTTGACAGTCATCTTCAAAAACAAATAGCTGGCCATCGTTTGCTGACCCTTTTACACACCTCCCTCATACCTATATAGACTTTAGTCTAACTTCTCTCCTCAGGAATATAGTGAGACAGGAAAGGTTTGCTCGGACCATGAATTTACAGATATCCTCCCTAGTGTGCTGACTCACGTGCCTGGAAGGTTCAAGGTGGTGTCAGCATCATCTCAGCATCAAATACCAAGCTAGGGGCTTCTCCCCACAACCTCTCATGTTGTTACGATCAGAATGTAGGCTGCTGGCTTCATGCGACAGGTTTTCTTCTCAATGAGTTCTCACAAATCTCCACAGTAGTGAGGAAAAGCTTGTCTTTCCCTAGTTATCAAACATTTTCTCAAGCAACATGTACACCGTTGTGCCCCGTGAGTTAACAGAGGCCTCCTGTCTTCTGCACAGCTAGTTTCCTTCCAATCCGAGCTGTGTCAGTGGGGCCTCTTCCACACTGATGAAACGTAGAGCTTTTCTCCACGGTGAGTTTTCACATGACTCCTGAGGGAGGAGTGATCGCTGAAGGCCTTCCCGCAGGCCAGGCATTCGTAGGGCTTCTCCCCAGTGTGTATCCTCCTGTGCACGTTAAGGTTTGAGCCGATGCTGAAGGCTTTCCCACAGTGATCACACTCATACGGCTTCTCTCCCGTATGGCTTCTCATGTGTGTCTTAAGGGTCGACTGATTGCGGAAGGCCTTCCCGCACTGTCTGCATTCAACACACTTCTTCACCAGATGAACACTCATGTGCCTCCTCCGGGACAAATAATCGCCAAAGACTTTCCCACAGGCAGCACATTCATAGCGTCTCTCCTGAGTGTGTATTTTCCTATGTGCGGTCAGGTTGGAGCTCGCGCTGAAGGCTTTCCCACACAGGTCACACCCATAGGGTTTCTCCCCTGTGTGAGAATTCATGTGTGTCTTCAGGATGGACTGGTTTCTGAAGGCTTTCCCACACTGTCTACATTCAACAGGCTTCTTCACAATATGAACTCTCATGTGTTTTCTCCGTGACAAGAGATCCCCGAAGGATTTTCCACATTCTTTACATTCATACGTTTTCTCTACCATGTGATTCTTCTTGTGCAAGTTAAAATTAGATTTCCACCGGAAGGCTTTTCCACACTGAGTGCACTCATAGGGCTTCTCTCCAGTGTGATTCCTGACGTGCTCTTTGAGGTGTGAGGGATGCTGGAAAGCTTTCCCGCAGTCGTGACATTCATAGGGTCTCTCACCAGTGTGTGTTCTTCTGTGTGCAATGAGGTGGCAGCTCCTCCCGTATGCCTTCCCACACTGGTCACACTTGTATGGTCTCTCACCAGTGTGAACTCTCATGTGTATTTTCAGGGAGGAGAGGGTTCGGAATGCGTTTCCACACTGACTGCAATCAAAGGGCTTCTCCGTGAGGTGAGTTCTCGCGTGACTTCTGAGGGCGGAGGGGTCATTGAAGGCTTTCCCACAGTCACTGCACTCGTAAGGTTTCTCCCCCGTGTGTATTCTCCTGTGCCGTGTAAGGGAAGCACTTGTGGTGAAGGCTTTTTGGCACTGATGACATTCGTGCATCTTTCTCCCATTGTAGACGCTCACGTGTTGCGTCAGATGTGACCTGTTCTTAAATACCACCCCATAATCCCGGCGGTGGTAAGGCCTCTTGCCAGGATGCTTTTCCATTTGCTGAGCAAGATGAGGACCTGTACTGAAGGTTTCAAACAGGTGCGCATACTCAGTGGATTTCTCTCCAAGACTAGTTCTTTCCTGTAAATTGAGAGAGAGTGCTGAAACGGCAATTTCCATACTCATTATGTACCTAAGCAGTGCCCCCACATACACTGATGTAAGCAGGACACATCATTATGAGTAAGGTTTTCATAATTTGCATTGCAAAAATGCTGTTGTTGCCCCAGTTTGGCTCTCTCAAGTAGAGCAAGAAAATGCTAGGCCCCAAGGCTCTTATGGATACAAAGGTATTCTGGATATAATTCGTTAACTTTTTAAAACTGAACTGAGCCCTCAAAGTCATTATCTGAACATAGTGACACGTATTTACTCACTGGACTCTAAGTGAAGCTTACGAGTGTCAGAAACTGACTCCTTTTGGAGAATGCCACTAGCCTCAACGTTCGGCTGCTTTCCTAACTCAGCTCCCCCAGTCTTTTTCCAGTATGGAAGCTCTGCAAGCACCCAAGGAAATCCAAGCATCTTACCACTGTCCCGCCACTGGCCGCTTCCTTCCCAAAAATATCTTCCATGAGGGTTGACCATTTGACTCTGGATGGAGCATCCCAATCTGAAACACAGAGGGAAAACACACCTTGCTGGAAAAGCAAAATGAGACAACAGTGATGTAACAGAGCTAATCAGACAAGCTGATCCCTTCGCAAGCACTAACCCTCTGGGAGGAGAGGGGGTGCAAAAGGGGACACCAATGAGGAAGAACATCTGTGAAAACCCTGCTGTGCGACATGTGGCAAAGACAGAGTTAAGTCAACTCCCTAAGAAGTGAATCCTCAAATACTGACCTTGATAATGACGGGAAATTATGATCAAGAATGTTAAGTATACAAGGAGGGGACAGCCCGTGCGAGCATGGCAAAATTAAAGACGAAGGGACACCGAGATCAGAGGACTTGTGAGACAGTGAGTCGACCTGAAAGAGAACATTCTCGAACTCCCCCGTGTGGCACTGGTGGTGGGTCCACTCCCCGACAGTGCTGACAGCGGCACGTGTCCGTCTGGTGCGTACCGGGACAAGTGTGCGGCCGAAGGCCCCTCTCCTCTGTCCTCGACTCCTCTTCTTGCTCCAAGTGTGAGATGAGGCTGGGTTTGCCGACCTGGTACCCTACTCGCAGGGGAAAACACACGTTGAGGGAGGACTGCACACACACACACTACCTCCCACCAGCCTGGGGCCGGCGATCTGGTCTGCGGTATTCTGAGGGTGGGCACGTCTGACTTAGGAGCAGCGAAACGATGGTGCAACTTCTAAGGCTTTGATACAAAGCACAGAACCACAAAAACATGTCGTGTCACTCAAAGAATGGGAATTTCTTAACTCAGAAACCTCTGCCCACGCCCAGACGCGCCTGACGACCTCCACGGTCAAACCAACGGACAGGTCGGTAAGGTGCCAGGCGGCGACCTAAGTGTGGGCACCAGGTCAGTTCAGTCACAGGGACCTTCCAAACCCTCACCGTTCCTGGCTCACAGCCAGCGCTGGAACAACCTCTGCCCCACAGACAAAGAAATGAAGGCCTGACGGCAGCTTACCCACGGAGGCGAGGTTGCTGTAATTCTCTAACATCACGTCCTTGTACAGCTGCCTCTGAGAGGAATCCAGCAGGGGCCACTCCTTGTCAGTAAAGTCCACAGCGACATCCTGGAAAGTCACCGACTCCTGCAACAGCACACACTCTGGGTCAGGGCCGCCAACCCGCGCGCTCACAGAGGGCCGGGCCAAGACGAAGTGCACGGAACTCCAACACAGGGCTTTCAGGTGGGGCCCTGGGGTCCGAATACTGACTTTAGACTCAATCCCAGACTCTTCCCTCTGAGGTGACCCCATCGTCTCGTATCACACTCAGTGCAACGCTGAGGAGATGGAACGACATCTCCCTACGTCTAGCCTACCCTGACATTTTGCTCTATTTTGAGAAGAACAGCGGGCCTACAAGCTATTCCCCCTAGCATCTCCAACACCAGAGAGCCTCAAACAACCTTTCATTCTTTCTCTTGCTTCCTGATGACACTCAGATTAGCCTGAGGTTCTAAAAACTCTAACATGTGATGCTGGAGACATTCTTGGGAGGTGCCTGTTCCGCCCTGAGGGCCCTAAGAGCTTGCTGCACCTGGGGACCAATGCTGGTTAGCAGGCGCGTTTCCAGGTCGCTGCAAGCGCACAGGCCCAAGTCCCGGGGATACGAGTGGTCTTCTGCAGAAAGAGGGCTTTCTGACTCCTGGATGTAGGCAGGCTCCTGGGTGGACAAAGCTAGAGAGGAGAGGATCCGTGAGAACTAAAACCGACTCAGTAGTCACAAGTCAGCAAGTTGTGCACACTCTAGTACGAAGCTCGCCCCCAGTGAACACACACACAATTCCCTAACAAGTCACGGAGGCCCTGATGCACTCGGGGACAGAACGGGCGGCGGGCTTATAAACCCGTAAAGAAAGTGACATATTCTAAATGGGTGAGGAAAATCAAAACTCTAGGGGCAGAGCGGTCACTCTGCTCAGAATGACAAAACAGAGAAATAGTGCACATTACCGACCACGGTACTGGTCCTCAAACATCGCCTACACACACCCCTGCCACCCTCACGCTCACAAAGACCCTAAATGGGCAACAGTCGGCGGGGGGTGGCCCCCAGGACCCCCATCCATTCCACTTTACCTCGCCCATCACCAGCCCTCCCAGCGTGTGCGCACCTGACCTCACAGAAGTGGCAGAGGCCACTGAGGCTTCATCTCTGAGGGTGCGCCACAGCTCGGCACTCACCACGTGTGGGAGGCAGGCCGAGAGCTGTCATTCTGTGAGACGCGAGAGCGAACCTGCCTCGGCAGGGCACCGGCACCAGGAAGCTACTCTCCGCTCTGACTGACTCTTCCAGTAGTTACCTGCAATACACGAGAGTAACTGAAATATCTGTGTCTCCTGCTTTCAGGATGACTCCTTGTTCCTCAGAATTGCCTCCGAGCCACAGTTCCCTCTGAGCCCACGCCTTACCATCCTTGCGTGGAAGCTCCAGGCCATGTGGCCGTGGCCACCCACATAGAGTCAGAGTCCCTCTCCGCTTACTCGTCCCCAGGCACAACTCCCGAACGCCTCCACTTGAAGAGACTTTCCCATCACGGCGCGTTACGGTTTAGACAGCTTCTCACCATAGGAAGGTTCGTTCAGGACCGCGTGTTCTCATCTCCTCACGTTTGGGCCCCACAGACCACACCAAGAGACCCATCCTTGGGCCACCACCCGGCTTTGTCATCAGTAGAATAAGCTGCACATTTTCTCCACTGTTCCACCCAGTCAGCTGATCTGTTATTTCTACCATTTACCCATCAAGCCCCTTTATTCCTCTGCTGTTATATCCATAAGGACAGGAGACATCCCTGAGATATTAAACCCCTGCCTCCTCCAGCAAGGTGCCCGCGAAGGCCACCAGGCACAGCTAATCCGTGACAGCAGTAGCTTCAGAAAATGCAGACTCTTATCAGAAAGAGGGGGAGCAAACTATACGTACAGATCATTAGTGAGCTTCACGTGGTACACACAAGTGTGGAATCCTGTGGAATCCAAAGCTGCTATGCTATAAGGCAAGAGCTTCAATAGCAGTCAAATAACTTAAAGGCAAAAAACGTTTGACCCTAAGTGAGTGTCTACACTAGCGGAAAAAATACACAGGGTCAATGTTCCAATTCCCCCAAAATCTCATCCTTTCTCTCTGAATCAAAACTCTTACCATCACCCTTATTTTCAGCAAATAACCTTACCTTCATTTCAAAGTAATTACAACCTTAAACACCTAAGCAAAAAGTGAAATTGAAAAACAGCATAACAGAAAATTTATCAAAATAGCTAGAAAATCATCAAGGCACGACACGGGCAATAAAAACTGTTATCAATCATGAAAAAAAAATTTAAAGCCCTAAATAAGTGTGTAATGTTAGTTTCCTGGAATACAAGTATCAGTATTGTTAAGGAATTCACTACCATTTTCCCATCCCCCTTGCCCCAACCCCCTTGGCACTTTTACCCCACCACCTGCCTCCCCCCAACCTGCCGGGGCAAGGCGCCCAAGGGGGTCAAGCCCATAGCGTGTGTTCACACCCATTTCAAACTGTGGGGTCTCTGAAGTCTTGCAGTCAAGCAAGCCAGAGCTCAGAGAGGATTCTGACAGTTTCTCATGGGTGACACCCCCACTTTCAGAGCTTGTCAGTGAAGGTGAGGGTCTAGAAGACTTGGTGACCCTGAATATGGGGACAGCAGAAGATGTCAGCACACAAGTGCTCCAGCCCATGTGGAGCCGTGGAGCAGGGGATGTCTAGTGAAGTTGGGGGTTCTATAATCTGGAATAAAATACACAACTCCACCACCACCAAAATGGCCACTAAATTGGCAAAATATTCATTGGGGTTGTTACCCACACGGGGGAAAAAAAAAGGAACACTACAAGACTCACTGCAGAGAAAGAAGTAATCATGGAACCAAAGAGAAAAGTGCAAGAACTTATACCAAAGAGCCTAAGAACTAAATAAGACAACAAAGCAAAAGGGTGGGTGTAATGAAACTAAATGACTGCATAATCATCACCATCATCACCATCTCTTCTCAGGGTTAGAAAAAGATAAAATTAAAATGCTTAACAAAATTACGTAAATCAGGAGCAGTAATATCAAAACCAAACAGAGCAAGCAGGATAAGCACTAAAATAACAGACATAAGTAAATTCATCCAATATGCAAATATATATATATATATATATTGAAAGGGAGGTGAGAGGAAAAAAACGGGATTTAACAACCAAATGTATTAACACAGGACAATGTTACATGCTGTTTAAAGAGACATCTAAAACATACCAATATAACAAGGATGGAAATCTTTTTAAAAAGATGCTTTAAAAAAAAAAGTGTCCAACAGAGTTAAGTAAAAAGCAAAAAGATTCAGGAAAAAGATGAAGTATCACAAAATGAAAACAGTATAATTCCAGAAAAAGCTATTATGTAATAGTCTAAAAATTCTGACAAAAAAACAGTCATCACCCTAAAGAGAGTGGGGCGTCACCAGCGGATGCGCACTGGATCCGTTCAAGCTGACAGACAATTCAGCGATGTGTGAGACCCAACAAGGTGAGAAATTATTTCTTAACTATAAAATCCCACCACCAGGGTACACATGTTTCAGCAAAGGGCATCTCTGCCCACCAGGCAATGGAGTTAACAAGTTACAAGAAATGACCAGATAAAATGTCAAAGGATTGAAAATTAAAACAAAAAAGTTTCTAAATAATTCACATATCAAAGAATTGAACATGTAAGTGTATGAGCCGAAAACCACCACATAACCTTACAGACGTGGCAAGCACGACAAATGTAAGTCTCAAATCCTAATATGCGATCAATAAATCCTTAGGAAATTGTGCATATCATAATCTAAAATGATAGCATTAAAAATCTCCATGGAGAAAACTCCAGAGCCAAATGGATTTTTCAGGACAGCTCCCCTTGAAGGAACCAGTGATTCTTAGAAAAAATATGCCACAATTTGGGAAGAAAAGGGAAGGCTTCCAGCCCATTTTATGAAGATGGGATAAATTAGAAACAGACAAGGGAAATTTACAAGCCAGTTTTATTCAAACAGATCCAAATCACAAACAGCGCAGCAGCGAACTGAAGCCAAAGTGCTGAAACAGGATGTATCCTTGTTATTTTACCAATGCAAACTTAACGCAACATGAGAAAAATCAACTTGATTCACCACACTAGCGAACAAGTAAGAAAATCATGGTATTCTCTAATCCATTCAATGCTCAGACAGTACTCAGCACGTATCAAACAGCAACACACCTCTTAAGGTACTCAACTATCAATGATGGTGGCATAACAAACACTGGAAAAAAAGACAACAAACACTTGTTAAAAGCATCCAGCTGTGCATGAGAAAACACAAACTAAAGGGAACTTCCTTTATCTTACAAATACTTTCTAAAAAAAATAAAAAGCTTAGAGACTAAAAAAAAAAGAAATCCAGCAAACACTAAGGTTGATGCCCCTTAAGATCAGAACGCAACCGGAATGCCTCAAATTTGCCACCCAAAGTCCAGTCAGTGTCCCCAGCCAGTCAAGATTTATAACAATGTCAGTATTGTTGACATTCACATATAGATTTAACACAAGCTGAACAGAAAATCCGAGTGTAAAAGAACTCTGTAAACGGACTCTGTAATTTAAGCTTAGAACCATTATTTTACCTACAAGATACTCAGAAATTTCTAAGTTAAAATGTGGTTTCTTTGCCTCCATATGGGAAAAAAAGGACGCCACTTAAAATACTGAAGAGTGAGTCCATTCAAAAACACCCAATCAGGATATACGTCTTTGGGTAAACGTAAGCAGTCCAATGCATGAAGAAAATCCCGGGGGAAAGGCAGAAGATGCAACTTAGGAGGAGCACGCATTTCTGAGGTTTCACTAGGTTTGGCCTAGTTTGGGGGCTCACTTTAGGGTCATTCTTTCAGTTGTTAGTGTGTGTTTTCCTATTTCTTTTGTATATATGTCCTGTATTCCGAAGAGAAAAACCACGAACGTTCAAGGATAAAGAACACAGATAAATGGTAAAAACCAATGCAAAATACTAGTAATCGCAGTTAAGTTTGGACGCACTAACCCAGGTCAACTAGCACAGTGTGGAGGCGAAGCTTGAAATCTAGTTGCGGGCTGTTTACCCGAAGTCGCCCGTCCCCGCGGCAGGTGGGTGCCCCGCAGTCTGACTAGGAGGGCGTCGGGCAAACGCTGAGAACCAGCGTGCGTCGACGGCATCGGAGGAAACTGACCAACAGCAAAACAGAGGCTGGTGTATCTGCGCGGCTTCCAAGCCCGGGCCCCGAAACGTCCGCACCCCCTCCCGCGGGGTCCCCCACGCCCACCCGAAGGCGCCCGCCCAGGACCAGACCCGGTGCCCTCCGCTCCTCGCGCAGCACGCTGGGTGCCGCACTGCGACCGCCGACCACAGGGTCTGAGACACAGCGGCCCCCGTGGGCTCCGGGGCCCCGGCCCCCCGTTCTCCCCCGAACCCTCCCGCCGGCACCTCGGGGCCGCGGCCAGCCGAGCGCGGGGTGGAGGAGGAAGCGGGGCTTACCCGGCCGAGGGCAGATCGGGGCGAGCAGAGGTCACGGAAACCGCCGCAGCGAGGACGCGAGATTACACGGGCGCCCCCGTCACCCCGGAGGGGCGGGGGGGTCCCCAGAAGCTGGAGGAGGCCACCATGGCCTGCCGTCTGTCCAGGTGTGCAGCGGTACTCGCCTCCCGAGGATAATGGCTTCCGCCTCACTTCCGCCTTCTGTCGTCGCGGGGCCACCGGCGCCTCTGGCCAGGAAGCGCGGGGGTGGGGGGATTCTGGGAAATGTAGTTCCCGCATGGAGCGGGGTCTCGGGGGGGATTCTGGGAAATGTAGTTCCCGCGTGGAGCGGGGTCTCGGGGAGGATTCTGGGAAATGTAGTTCTCGCGTGGAGCGGGGTCTCGGGAACGATGCACTGCGCTGAGGCGCCTTCTGTCTGTTGCGGGCCTCCAGGACTGAGTCCTGAGGCTTAGTTTCCTCCTACAGGCATTCCTTCTGTGGCAGCAGTGAACCCTGTGGCCGTAAGTGCTGTTTATACGCGCAGGACTCACCTGTCCGTCACAGGGCCGCACCTGTACCCTGAATTCCGCGCAGGAAGAGCTGTTCTCGTCCCACTGGGGTATTTTATAAACACTTTTAAATTCCACAAAACAAACTCCGGAATCCTTAACATCAGCATCAAATTCTTCAACATCAACATCAAATAGTAACAAACTCATCTTTCCACACGTCCATTGTGAATCTTGACAACATCTTCCAGCCCTTTTTTTTGTTGTTGTTCCATAATCCACCTGGGTGTTGGAGCAGCCCCCGGGCAGCTAAACTCTGAAGTGCTGTGGCTTTGGTGCCACGAAAGAGAAAAAATAATTTATTCTCTCCGACAGAGGAAGAGGGAAATTTAAATGATCATCTTAATGACTGAAACCCTAAAATGTCTCGTGGAGTTAGTCTTTATACATAGAATCTGTAAGCTCGATATCATTAAAATAACCACAAAACCACAGATCAGGGACAAGTTTGAAGACAGACACCAGTTGCAGCTTTCCAGAGTGTGAAAACCAGCTGTCAATTCATCTTGTGACAGAATAGAAACTAAGCTTCAGAATTGGGACTTTAGTGGCTCCTTCTCAACCAGCAAGCAGCCTATCTCTGTTGCAGTTCTTTTCCTCTGCCCAGCTGTCCCTGAACATCCAGCCTCCAGGACTAGCAGAATCTTTCTGTTTCTTAAATTCTTCGAAAGCGTGTAATTCTCAGTTTGGTCGGTAAGTCATCTAACTGTTGCATGTCCCCAGTGGCATGAGGCTGGTAACCACCATGCAAAATTTCACTCGCTTTTCCAGACAAGCGAGAACAGGAAGCGGAGTCTGTTATGCCAGATACCTCAGCAGTTAGACAGGCAGTTTCACTTGCTTGACCTAATTTTACAACTTCCCGGAGTTCTGCATGTGAAGACTGAGGAGCAGGAAGTACTAATTCACTTCTCTTTTTAGTAAATTCAGAAACACCACTAATCTTAAGAATAGCTGATGCTAAATCAGATTCCTTTTTCCTTTCCAAATGCTGCTTGCCTTTTTTCTATCCCTTCCTTCCCGCTCAGATGTTAGCCCTCCGTCAAGTCCGGTTGTCTTCACTTTCTGAAATCTGCATCAAGAACCTGATAGTCTTCCTCAAAAGCATAGAGAAACTAAGAGGTTTTTTTTCTCAGATAGAATTTCAGCATTATAATCAATCTTCTCTTCCTTTTTCTTTTCTTCTGAGTGTCTATACCATCCCTTTTGGAGGGTAGCAAGATGCCTCACTTTCTCAACTGTTTCTCTCTTGCTTTCTTCTCTGCCTCACTCCCCCCTCCCCACCCCAAGCATTACTAACCAGGTGAACTCTGGCTTCAGAAAGTGTCTCAAGTTCATCCTTACCCATATTGGTTGGATCAGGCCATGCTGGTTGTCTTGGATTTGGATCTGTTCCTCCAAGTTAAGATTTTCTGGGCTCATCTGTTGTTTCCTCTCCATTGTCTCTCTGGGCAGCTTTATCCAAAGGAAATTGGATAAAGCACTGAACATCTGTCCTTCCATCATGGGGTCCACCGCGCTCCACTGACTGGCATCAACGTGGCCAAACGCAAGAGCTTTTCCTCTTCCTCTCTGGACCGTTCTGTTTTCTTAATACTTGGTTCCAGTGGTTCGTGCCACCTGGCTGCGCACGGCATCCTGAGTTTCCACGCAGAAGGGAGGCAGTCCTCAACCACTGGTTGTTCCCATAGTCATTACTGCTGCCTTCAGAATTCCATCCTGGGTATTCCTCCACATGCCCCGCCTGGTCATAGGGCATCCTGGGGCAAGGTGTCTCAGCGCGTGACTGGGGGGAGGGGGGGCAGGTTCAGGCAGGCAGTAATGGTACACAGCCACGGGAGGGAGCTGACACTTCCTCCTGAGCATGGCCTTCTGCTTTGAAATAAAATGTGTCCTCCATTTTTTAAAAAATGTGTGTATCCAACAAAAATGAAAACACAAGGACAAACTGGGGACACTTGGTGGGGAGGGGGAGGGGAGGGCTGAGGGCAGACAGGAGCACGGGGGACTGAGGTGATGGTGTGCTGGTGATATGGTGATGGGGAAGACATGGGGATGTCAAATATATATAAATAAAGGGGGGAAAATGTGTGTATCATGGCAATGTCAAACTCTGTCACTTATAGAAAGAAAAGATCTCACGTCTTTGTTTTTGGATTCTCCAGAGCGCTTTTCTCTCCTTGTGGTGACGTTTTCCCTTAGGGCTTCGTGGTGTTTCTTCATTCTGCCAATTTTGCTGCTTAGAAGTTTGCTTTCAAAATAACAGAGTCCTCGTAGCAGTAACTGAGGTGTTGCAGAACACATACTGTCCCAGCAAATGGTGTTTTGCTTTTTTAGCTTTGCCTGGCTTGAAATGGTTTTAGTCGTTTGCCATGTGCTCTACCTTGTCTGTCTGGGGGAACTGGTTTCCACTGCCCAGTCAAGGAGTCTGTAAGGACTGTCGGAGGAGCTGCTGGTGAGTGCGGCTGGGGCCTGGGGCCTTCCTGTGGCAGTGCTGACAGCTGCCCTGGTCTTGTTCCAGACCCTGGTCCCCAGCCCCTGCGGTCAGCCTGCTTAGCGCCACGCTGACTGACTGAGCTGCTTCTCCACCTGAGCTTGTGGAGCCCCTCGGGTTTCAGCCATCAGTCAGTCACCCTGATGTTTTACCTTGCTGCAGGTGCTCTATGGGGGCCTGTGCATTTTGAGGGCTTTAATGAATCTGATTTGCTTACAATGAAAGTCACTTATTTGAGATGTTAAATTCAATGGTTTTCTTTTTTTAAATACAAGGGACTATGGAGATAATTGGTTCACGAGTGAATTGGTGGTGGGAATTTTATGGGGAATACACAAGGATGTAGAAGATATAAATAAAAAAGAATAAGTTTTTAAAAATAAGATATATTTATAGAGTTACATGCACTTTTGTGCCTGATAACATCTTATCTTTTGTGCCTGACTTCTTCGACTCAATGTATTTTTGAGATTGGTCTTTGTTATTCCATTTAGCAGGACTTTATTCTTATTCCTGCATAGTTTCACACCGTGTGAATAGGCACAAATTATTCGTTCAACTGCTTTGAACATTTGGATTGCTTGTAGATTGGGTATTTCACAAATACTTCTGTCATGAATATTCTTTTTTTTTTAATTTTTTAAAGATTTATTTATTTATGCATACAAGAGCTGGGTACAGGCCAGAGTCATGGGAGGTGAGAGGATTCACCAGAGACAGAGTGGGGAACAGAACAGGCAGACTGACCGAAATACACTGCCGAGGGGAGCAGCAGGCAAGGCAGGAGAGGTCTGCAGCGCCATGTGGGTCCCCTCCCTGGCCAGCAGCAGGGATCGAACTCATGCCGCAGTGGCTGCGTTCTCTCCATAGTTGTTGCCCAACCCACTGCGCCACCAGGGAGGCCCCTGTCATGAATATTCTTGTACATGTTTTTATTGTTGGTCACACTGTACATATTTTTACGTATATGTGCATATATATAATTCCAGAATCACAGGAAGTACATATTTAGTTGGTACTATCAAGTAATTTTCTGAAGTAGCTGCACAATGTGCATTATGGCTTCTTGCCAAAATTGTATTGCCTATGTTTTCATTTTGCCATTTTGATTGATTTTTAATCTTTTAACTTTAAACTTTTAGACGTACAGAAAAGTTGAAAAAAACAGTATGGAGATTTCCTTTGTGTTTCTTATGGTTTCTTAATATTAATGCAGTCAGTTTTTCAATTGTTTTCTTTATGTCTAGTGCATTTTGGGGTCTCCTTATGAATTTTGGTTTTGATGTCTGCTTTTCAGATGACCTCTAAAATATTGCTCAAGTGACTGCTAAATTGATTTCTTTGCCAGTTCTTTGCATGTTATTAAACTCATTCATGAAGGGTGTTTGGTAGAAGGTAAAATTTTCATACTGTGGAAATAATCCCAGGATTCGTTCTTTCCATCCCTGAGTCTTTGTCCCGGTGGAAGCTTCCACCCTCCTGAACTCCAGCCCTTAGTGACAATCTCTGATTCAGAGAAAACTGGCCCTTGGTCTAGGGATGAGCCAACTATTTCCCTTAAAATCATACCCATCAGTCCAAGAATAAGACTCCCAGGGAATGAGAGGAAACACATAAGCAGAGAGCAGCCTCTGCCTTTCCTCTCCACGTTGGGAATCAGCCATCCAGAGATTCTCCCTTCTGGGCTCTGGTCCTCACGGGTTTGAACTGCCATGGGAAAGAGCAGAGCTAATGAACAGCTTTGGAACTTGAACTTTGGGCCACAGAGACCACAGAACGTCTGTCTGGGCAACGTTACTAAACATCGCTCAGGCCAAGAGACAGCACACCTGGTCTCCATCCTGAGATGAACTGTCTTGCCAGGAGCTTGTTGTCTTTCTTGGTCCATCTGCTCTTCCTGGCAACAGGTTTTTCGTCTCCAGTCGTCAGTACCCACAGGAAAGGTTAACTGCTTATTGACGATTCCAGAGTATTCCGAAGTACGCTAGCAAATGCTATGAGAACTCCATCTGTTCTTCTTTAAGCCTGATTATCTGGAAGACACCCAAAGGGTAGGAGAATGTTTGGTGGGATTTTAAGTTGTAAGAGGCATTACTTTCCCTGCCTCATCTAATCTGTAATCAGTTTTATTTCCATCTCTCACTTTGTCTCCTAAATCCCAGGGAGAACTTCTGCACCTGAGCATGCATTAGTCCCTGCAGAAGTGACCCAGGTATTCTACACATGTCTGGATTTCCTTGATTGTGAGGGCTGGGACTGAGTCTCAGTTGCCCCCATCCTGTTCTGTGACTCATCTCCAGAGAGAAACGCGTCTTTTTGTGCCTCTTGTCTGTGAGGACGCTGGGAGAGGAGTGTGAGACCCATTAGTCTAAATTTTCTGTTTTTCTTTTAAAACCCCCTCAAAAATATTATGAAGTATGTTAAACTAAGGACAGCATGGTGAGCAGTAAAATAAACAACCATGTAAAAAACTATGAAAAATAAACAGGGAAAATAAACACATTTTGAAATTCTACCTTCCAGAATTGATGTTAGCATTATGCCATTTTAGCTTCAGACACTTTTTTAAATAATAAGCATTGCACATACACTTGAAATCCTCTTTTTGATTATCATTTTAAACTGGTTTGGGACATCCAAACTCCACACAGAAAGCTCTTCCTGTCACTTCAGAAAGGAGAGGTTTACATCACCATGGAAAGGCTCCATTTACTATTATTTCTTTCCCTCCATCTCTCCCAGTGGTTAACACTCTATGGCAGTTGGTGGATATTTGCCAATCTGAGTTCAACACATTCGTACATGTGACTGTGTTTCCACAAATGCTTACTATAGAAAAAAGCCATAATAAACTCAAATGCTCACTGTTGTGAGAATGTACATTAAAATTAATAAACCAGACATTCCTGTGTCAACCTTCATAACTATAGGAAACATGGTTAAGCCCAACCGTGTTGCTAAATTAAGTATAATACCATGTATATACATATGTACATGTAATATACAAAGTTATACAGACATACAGGGATACATATTCTCCAGGAGAAGATACATGCAAAGCACCTTTCCCTCCAGGGAAAAGTCAGCCCCACCACTGTGCAGGAATCCACTGGGGCCACAAGGACATCTTTATGGTTTTATTAACTTCTAAAAATGAAATAACTTTAAAATTGAAATGAAGTGATTTTAAAATTAAGGCACACTATTTAAATTTGATCATGCTGTCCGGTAGATCTCTTTCTACTTGTCAAAATGCTTGAAATGTAACCCATCAAAATAACAAAGGCTAATTATTTTAAATAGGATTTGTATAATTATCTTAAATAGTGTCACCATGCTGTAGCTACTGTAGAAACTGCTTTCCTCCTTTCATAATTTTCAGTGTAATTTTATACATCTAGAAGGCGTGTAAATGTTTTCAGTTTGAATATTTAAAGCTTGAGCAACATTTAAAATTTAGCATGATGAAATAGCTTTAAGATGATGTAAACTAGGATTAAAGAGTGTGGCATGGCATGGCGGGGCCGTGCGTGCGCACAGCTGCTTCCTGGTCTACTTAGCTGACGGCGTCCCAGGCCTTATTTCCCTAAGAGGGCTCCCAGCGGGTGCAGAGCTCCTGTCCTTCCTCAGTCCTGGGAAGTCCTCTGCCACCCCGTGTCACTGACAAGATCCATCCAGGGCTTGTCTGCTCCCAAAACAGACCACAAACTGACAGGGAAGGTCAGCGCAGCTCTCCCCACCCCCACCCCCAT
This sequence comes from Galemys pyrenaicus, assembly GCA_019455555.1. Taxonomy (NCBI): domain Eukaryota; kingdom Metazoa; phylum Chordata; class Mammalia; order Eulipotyphla; family Talpidae; genus Galemys; species Galemys pyrenaicus. The sequence continues at coordinate 9,730,161 of JAGFMF010011614.1, read as the reverse complement.
CCCCTGTCACCACCATGCTGAGACTGGGCTCTCACTTTTATCTAGTCATTGTTTCTTTCCCGAAACGTCCCTGTACATTTTTTACAGTCCTCTGTAAAAGTTTTCCCCTTCCTCCCTTTCTTCCTCCCTTCTCTCTTTTTTTCTTCACATCCATTCATGTAACTAAAGACCATTTATTTTGGAAATTACCAGTGAGTAAGTGGTCAGGAATTTGCAAATCTTATGTCCTCTTTTTTCTCTCAAACATAAGAATAAGGTAAAAGTAATCAAGTTTGACTATTTGCATGTAGTTTATCAAACGTTTTTCACTTATTAAGTGCATTAATTACTCTGAAACTATAATTATCCAGCATCTTGCTTCCATCTTCCTTACATCTCTTCACCAGTCATTCTGGGGATTTAGCTGTGAAGTGACCCAGTTATAGGGATAACTAATTAAGAAATACTTTCTCTCCAGAATTCTGAGTATGACACTCTTAAAATTGTTTTATTTGCTAAAGACCCTTATCTACCATTCTATCTCCCACTTTTCAGCTACCAAAAAAAAAAAAGTTTCATTTTGACGTTAGAAAAGGATGTTCCAGTCTTTAAAGAGAAAATTGCTGCTACATATTTCCTCAGATTATTTGTCTTTTTCTCTCTCTTGAAGGAAAATACCGAAAGATGGGTGGGATCTTTCAAGGTATCAGATGCATGACCAAAACCACGAGACTGTTTCCCTGAGTGACTTTGTGGAGTAGAATCTCTGGCTACCACATATGTCAGAACCAGCCAGGTATTGGCACTTGTCTGACCTGTAGTAGATGCATACACATCTCCGCTGGTTAGGTAGTGACCACGGGTTATGCAGATGTGTCTTGTTTGGCATCTGCCAGTGCACACTCTGTGGGATCCTGGAGGCTGAAGACCAAGGAACAGCTTGAGGTTTTTTATTCACTAGGAAGTCACTAAAGTTTTTCATAGGGAAATGATGGAACCTGAGTAATTTCATAGGAGACTGACTTCTGGAGTTGCTGGAGTAGCAGCACATAGTGATTAAGTGAACCGTCCCTGGTTTGACTTCTGGAAGTCGATCCTTGAGTCTGCTACTCACCAGCTGTTTATTTGTACATCTCTCCCTTGGTTGCCTTGAGTAACATGGCTAGAATGATACCCAATCTGTAGGTTTTATGGGAGAACTAATTGAACCAATATTTGAAAATATGTTTTTATGACTTCCCACAAAAAGGAATTTAAACCAATGCCCAATGCAGTAGCATTAAAAACCCTTTAGTTACCAGACTGTGGTCACCAGATAATACTTGTCACTAAAAAGAACAAGGGCTCCCTGGAGAAATGACTGGTTTATGTCTGAGGCAGGAATGTAAGAAATGGGCATACAACATATTTCATTCCAAAGGTTAAGGGAGATACGAGACTTGTAGCTTCATTTCATAAAGACTCAAAGACAAGGAGGAATCTTTAAGGAGGCTTTCACTGGCCAAAGACCAGACAATTGGAAAATCAATATGAATAATAACTGCAATGATAAAATACATTTTATAAGAGTTTATGATGATATAGTATTAATCTAGGACTTTATGATAATACAGTGCTCATATTTGGATAATATAAAAAGTAATTTATTATTTCAAAAAGTAATGAAGATAGTAATAAAAATAAATCTTCTCTTATAAGAACTCTTTCCTCAGGGTAACTAGTTGATTAGGGAAAGCTTCTATGTGAGATTGTTTGGTCAATTAAAAGAGAAAGAATGTCAGCATTTTGTAACTCCCAGTGAATTAATGAATCTAGGCAATAATGATTAGCAATAGCAAGAGGAAACGTGTGCTTCCTTCAGAAAATGTTTAAGAATGTTTCCCCAAAATCCAGCTGACGGTGATCAAACATCTAGATGAGAGATACACAACTTTTTCAGTGAAAAGGCAGATAGTAAATAAATATTTTAGGTTTTCTGAGTCATGTGAACTGTCACAAATACTCAACTCAGATGTGGTAGAAAACCAGTCACGGACAATATGTAAATGAATAATTGTGTCCTGGCAAAGCTTTATTTACAAAGATAAGCACAGGCAGGGTTTTTCCACAGGCTGTCTTTTCCCAAACTGTATTCTAGAATATTTTATCCTAGAATTATTTCCTTGGAAATAGCTTAAGCAAGAGGACCATAGTTCTCTCCTATTTTCTTCTCACTAAATACCCCTCTTGACAAAAAAGAGATGGAAAATAAAAATTGGGGAGAGTAGATGGTAGGAGAGAAGTTGTGTGAGACTCTAAGGCATGAAAAAGGGGGGAAGGTAAGGGAAGAAAGGGAAGCAGAAGACAAGACCTGTAACTGATTTGGTTTCAAACACTAGACATGATTCAGGGAGCTTCTCTCAGATTTTGCTTTCTCGTCACCTCCATCTTTTCTGTCAGACCCGTCGACATCATGACCTCAGGAAACCGCTCGCATCCTGCAGAATTCCTCCTCCTGGGCCTGTCAGACGATCCCGCCCTGCAGCCCCTGCTCTTCGGGCTCTTCCTGTCCACGTACCTGGTTACTGTGCTCGGGAACCTGCTCATCATCCTGGCCATTGGCTCCGCCCCCCACCTGCACACGCCCATGTACTTCTTCCTCTCCAACCTGTCCTTGGTTGACATCTGCTTCACCTCCACCACCGTCCCCAAGATGCTCGTGAACCTCCAGACACAGGACAGATCTATCAGCTACCCAGGCTGCCTCGCCCAAATTGGCTTTGTCCTGACTTTTGTTGGATATGAAAATGGAATTCTAGTCTCGATGGCCTTTGATCGGTTTGTGGCCATCTGCCACCCGCTAAGGTACAATGTCATTATGAATCCTCGGCTCTGTGGCCTGCTGCTTCTGCTGTCCTTCCTCGTCGGCGTCCTGGACGCCCTGCTCCACACCTTGATGACCCTGCACTTGTCCTTCTGCACCGACCTGAAGATCCCCCACTTCTTCTGTGAACTGGCCCACATTCTCAAACTCGCCTGCTCTGACATCCTCATCAATAACATCTTTGTGTATCTGGTGACCAGTCTGTTGGGAGTTATTCCCATCTCTGGGATAATTTTTTCCTATGTTCAGATTGTTTCTTCTGTCCTCAAAATCCCATCCACTGGTGGAAAGTATAAGGCATTTTCCATCTGTGGGTCACACTTAATAGTTGTTTCCTTGTTCTATGGGGCAGGTTTTGGGGTGTACCTTAGTTCTGCATCCACACATGCCTCCAGGAACAGTGCCATAGTATCAGTGATGTACACTGTCATCACTCCTATGATGAACCCCTTTATCTATAGCCTGAGGAACAAGGACATGATGGTGGCTTTGAGGAAATTCATCTCTAGAACATCATCGTTCCATTGATGCATCAATTGCTTTGTGCTTATGCTGCAGGGAATCTGTGAGCGAAAAATAATAAGTGATCCAGAAACCCAGCCAATCCTCTGAGCACGTGAGACCAGAGATGAAATGATTATGGTCAGGATTTGAATAAGATAGCTTGAAAGCCAGAACTATCTTTCCTGGGGTCTATTATCAGTTGAAGGTTTATTTACAATAGCTATTCCCCATGGTACAATCCACAAGACGTCATCTCCAATCTCATCACTGAAAATAAGATCAGATGTCATCTATTTATCTACATCCTTGTCTGAGGAAAATCATTGCATGAAAACCTTAGATTTGCTATGTGTAGTGTATTACTGCTAGGAAAATCGATCACAGTTTACTTTTCTGATTTAACCAAAATCCATTATAAAATGAATAATTATTATGTAAGTATAAAAAGGTTGGCAATCTTTTCCATCTTATTAGATTTGAGTCTTTTAAGTGGCTGATTTGTAAGAACGTCTTATAATGTCTTTGCAGATATATCCCCAATGTTGAGACATCAAGTTGAAAAGTCTATGTACAGTGAAATAAACCATAGGTAAAATGAAAAGGCAACCCACTGAGTTGAAAAACTATTTGGAAATCATCTACCCTATAAGGGGTTCATAGTCAGAATTTGAGAGAGACTCATAAAGTTCAACGACAACCCCAAACAGAGAATATTCTCCGAAGAAGACAAACAAATGGCCTACAGGTACACGATAAGGTGTTAAACACCCCTTATTACCTGTGAAATGCAAACCAAGCCCGCAGTGATGTCATCTCATACCTGTGAGAAAAACTATTATCAAAAAGACAAACGACAACAGCATTGGAGAGGATTCCGAGAAAAGAGAATGCACTTGATGCACGTTATGGAAAGCAGTATATAGATTGCTAAACAAATTTAAGAACAGAAAATGTCACATGATCTAGGTGGTCCACTGAAAGGTATTTATCCTAACAATACAAAAAAAAACACCCTAATTTGAAGAGATATGTAGCCCCTTGTTCATTGCAACACTATTCATAATACAATGGGATATTATACAACTATAAAAAAGGTAAAGTCATGTCATTTCAACAACATGCATGGACCTAGTGGCTAAAATAATGAAATAGATCATACATATGCTGTAGATAAAGAAACAAGACAACAAATGGAAACTCTAAAACCAAAACAAATTCTTAGACCAAAAGAACAAAATGGTGGTTACCAGAAGGCAAGGTAGGGGAGGAAAGGTTAGTAAATTAGGCAAAAGTGGTCAATAGCATAGTAACACCTGAAACCTATCAAATGCTTTAAATATGTTACTTCAATTTTTAAAATGTATCTGAGTTTTCACATTTGTCCTAACTCATAGCATTGGGTTTATTACACATCTATGTGGACACCACACAGAGAAATTTAATTGAATAAACTTCATTGTATCACTGATGTCATAGAGGTTTGCTACCTTGGGACTTCACTCAAAATGTATTATTGTGCCTTTATGAGGGAAGGTGTTCTATGAAGAACTATTTTCCTCTGACAAAGAGAAGCTGAAAGTAAAAGACAGCACCAAAAAGGGTGTGTCAAGGTGGGGAGCAATCTTTGTCATCCCCCTCGCCCCCCTCCCCGCCATTCCTCACAGCACCATCTCCCACTCCAGGGGCAAACTCTACTCGGAATTATGTACTTATTTTCTTCGAAGTTCTTTTGGGTTGAAATATATGAACTTGTCAGTATTTACTCACATTTGCTGCACGAAACTAGTAGTAAGAATAGATGTCATTGTCTTACCACCCAGAATATACTGTTGTCTAGTGTTTGAGTTTGCTTGCTTACAAATTTGCTGAAGTTTTGACATCATCAAGGAATTTCCATCATGGTTGTTTTTCTCACTATTGCACTTTTGAGGTGTAATCATGTTATGGGACACAGCAGCGACTAAGTTATTTATCGTCCTGTCCACTGTGATTTTACATTATGTGTAGTGTTTCCCTGTCCTATATTAACTGAAATTTTTCTTGTAACTAGCTTTCTGCTGTTATGGATAAGCCCGTTTGACTATTCTTTCTCTTGGTGAATATTAGAGACAACTTTTTACTTGCAATGAAATTATTGCATATAAATCAGTCTGAATTCTCCTTTGAGTTGTTCCAAAGAATTCTAGTAAGTGATTGATTCACTTACACCCACAGTATAAAAGCCCTGGTAATCTTCATCACTGTCAATACATTTTCAAGTATATTGATAATCCAGTGGGTATAAAATTATTTCACTGACAAATCTCATTAATATGCGGTTGAGAAAAGTTTAACATATTATACATATTAACTCCCTTCTCTTTTACTTTTCTTCCAAATTGTGTTTTTTGGCGTGAAGTGGGTTCACATCTTGCATCTGTTTTGGGGGGATACAGATTCAAGCCTCTGTAAATGTATGCTGCACACCCTGCCCCTACCAGTGCCCCCACAATCCTCCACATCCCCCTATTTTAAATACTTTAGTGGTTACTATAAATTGTTCATCTTTCTCCTATTAATTCATATGATTAATTCAAGTTCATAATTTCAACCGTCAGCCTCTAACGTGAACAAATGTACATTAAAACTACTGTCCAGAGATTCAAATGATGGTCATCAAAATCTCAAAAGGGAGTAACAATTATATCTGTGTTGCCTGGAGACAAAGTTATCAGAGAAAAAATTAGCATCTCCAATATCCATGGCAAAGACTCATTTTCAAGGACTATTAATGACTTATCCCAAACTCCTGAGTTTCCAATTTTATTAACTTTGGTATATTTTAAGCATTATATATAAACTAGATTTTTCACACCTAAGATTGTGTTCGGTGTTCCTGAGAACGTTAGTCTTACAGAGGTTCATTCCCTGTATCTGATAAAAGAAGACCGCAGTCTAATTTTAGAGGAGACTGGCCATTTCTAATAAATCCAAAAAGGAGGGGAACAGACAGAGGGAGAAAGGAAGGTGGGAGATGGTCTCGGAGGGCCAGCCAGGCACCTATACTTAGTTCCGCCCTTACGGAGCCTTGTTCTTTCTGGAGTTGTACTTCCCTGGGATCTTGGTGATAATAATACTACTATTGTCTGGTTAATGAGACGCTTTGGAGCTTGAACCTCTAGGGATCCAAAGAATGCAGTGTGCCTTATTCAGCAAGTCTCCCAGTGAAGAAGCCACACACCTTGGCCTGATCCTCAGCCGAAGCACGGGCCCATGTTTCTTCACCCAGTGCCTTGCCCTTCCTGAGGACAGATCACCTGTGTCAGGTAACCCGCATCCCTCGGCTACTCTTGGGAGATGAAGCAGGTGACTTGCTGCCGGTTCACGCAGGCAGAGCTGCGAAGGCAGCACATACCCCAGTTCATCAGGTCATGCTTGGCCTCCCACCCGCTCTCATCTTTTCACAAGTTTCCTTGCACCTTTGCACCAAGATGCAAACAACTTGCACTTACTGATCTTGTAACCACTCTGAGACCAGGGTCGTTGTCTTTCTTAGCAGACACTGGTTTTTCCAAAAACAGGACAACCTAGAAAATTCTGACATTCACTTAAAATCTTGCAGGCAATCTGGTGAAGCTGACCTTCCCTCCCATCCCTGGCTTCGGCATCCTTTTGCAGAATCTCAGCTCCTGCTTATGAGGGCTCTAAACTGCACACAGAAGGCTCAGCTGCCTTCCCAGTCGGTTACTTTTACAAAATCACTGAACGCTTCATGCAACCAGGACAGTCCATATAGTGCAGCATGAAAAATAACCACCCATAGCCCCCGCAGAAATTACCAGCTGGTGGATTTTGCTGTACGGCCTTCGGGTTTGCTGGCTGTCACAGAACAGTGTGCATCCCCTCTGCTCCCCGATGAGTCCCCAACCCTCCTGGTTAGTGTTTCCCTAGATGGTGCTGCTGCTTCTGGCCTGGAAAACCGCATTTGGATGGTGCCAACGGTTCACCTTCCCACCGGGTCCATCGAGATGGGGCCCAGGAACAAAACCGGTGTCCCAGAATTCCTCCTTCTGGAAGTGACAGCGGACCCGGCGCTGCAGCCGCTCCTGTTCACTGTGTTCCTGTCCGTGTACACGGTCACGCTCCTGGGAAACCTCCTCATTGTCCTGACTGTCGCGGCTGACTCCCGCCTGCACAACCCCATGCACTGCTTGCTTTGCACGCTGTCGTTCACTGACGTCTGCTTCAGCACCACCATCATCCCGGAGATGCTGGCGAACCTCCGGGCACAGAGTCGGGGCATCACTTACGCGGGCTGCCTCACGCAGACTTACTTTGTCTTGGTCTTTGCGAGTCTGGAAAGCTCCCTTCTCGCCATCATGGCCTACGACCGCTACGTGGCCATCTGCCACCCCCTCAGGTACGGCGTCATCATGACGCCCTGCCTCTGCGGCCTGCTGGTGCTGGGCTCCGCCTGCCTGAGCGTGGCCGACGCCCTCCTCCACAGCCTCATGCTGCTGCCGCTGGCCTTCTGCACACGCCGGGAAATCCCCCTGTTCTTCTGCGAGGCGGTTCAGCTCATCCAACTCGCCTGTTCCGACACCCTCATCAATAACGTCCTCATCTATCTTGCAACTGGCATATTTGGGGGTGCTCCTCTGTGTGGGATCTTTTTCTCTTATACTCAGATAGTCTCCTCTGTTTTGAGGATCCCATCGGCGGATGGAAAGTATAAAGCCTTCTCCACCTGTGGCTCTCACCTCTCGGTGGTGTCCCTGTTCTACGGGACGGGCCTGGGGGTCTACGTCAGTTCCGCCCTTACTGACTCTTCCAGAAACACGGCCGTGGCTTCAATGGTCTACACTGTTGTCCCTCAAATGCTGAACCCCTTCATCTACAGCCTGAGGAACAGGGACATGAAGGGGGCGTTGAGGAAACTCATCAACAAGACGCTATTAGCTTTTCGGGAATAGGGTGATGGAGGAAAGTTTTCATCGATAGGGTGTTTAATCTCCTGTCTTTGCATCCCTTCCAGTTGTCCTTTTCTGTGACTGTAGAGTCACCCATTGTGGTCAGAAGGACCCTTCCATGACTTCCATCTTGCTAAAGGTATCGGGACTCTCCTAGCGGGCTGTGGTACTCCTGGAGAACATTCTATGTGCCCCGGAGAAGCCATCTTTTGCTGTTCTTGGAGGCATGTTTAGATGCCTGCTAGGTTCTATTGTTTATATTTTCTTTCAGATTATCTTTGGTCTATCCGGGGGCACTTTCTATTGTTTCAAGTGTCAGCTGAAGTCTTTAGATAGCATTGCAGAGAACATGTATTTCTCACTCTGCTCTGTCATGCTGGTTTTAGGTATTTTAGGCCCTGCAGTTTGGCGGATGTATGTTTGCAAATGTCCTAGCACCTTGATTATTGCCCCTTTTTTATCTGCCTCTATCTACCTGTCTGTTTTCTGTCTCTCCTTTTTCATCTCCTTTAATGGTTTTGATGTAAAGTCTCTTTTTTCCTGATATTAACTCTCCCTTGGTATCTATTTCTCTGGAATATGTTGTCTACTCTTTCATTTCCAATCAATGTGTGTTTGTGAATCTCTAGTGAGTCTCTCATAAACAACATAGAGTCACATCATGTTTCTTTTCCTTTTTTTGAGAGAGTTATTTATGCATACCAGAACTTGGGTGCAGGTCAGAGGTGAAGGAGGTAAAAGGATTCACCAGAGACAAGTGGGGAGCAATACAGACAGATCCACTGACAGAATCTGCTGAGGGGAGTAGCAGGAGACAGGAGGGGTCGGGTCTGCTGCGTCACGTGGGTCCCCTCCCTGGCCAGGGATCAAACTCGTGCTGCAGTGGCTGCGGATGCTTCATAGTACGGTGCTCAACCCCTTGCGCCACCAGGGAGACCCCATTTTTGGAAGGATTTTTTTTTTTGTCATAAATCAAATTCTTGGTTGACAGTTCTGTTCTTTCTGTTGGCACTTCAACAATAGTATCCCCGCGTCCTCTGGCATCAGGGTTCTGAGGAGACACTAGCTGTTAGCCTAGGGGAGGCTGCTTGTTAGTGGGGCGTGGTTTCCTCTTAAGTCCCCCGGTGAGTTCCTTCCAAGGACTTGCCTCCTGCTGGCATTCGTGAGCTTCGTGCTAATACTGTTGAGGTGCCATTCTTGTACTTCACTGAGCCTCTTCGCTTTGTAGGTTCGTGTACCTCATGGCACTTAGGGAGGTTTCAACAATTATTTCTTCGAATATCCTTCACGGCACTTTCTCTTTCACTCCTCTTCCTGGGACTCACTAGGTGCATTTTTTTTCGTTTGATGGCACCCCAACGATTCCTTGGGGTCTTCTCACTTCATTCTTCTTTGTTTCAGCCCTTCTGCCTCAATATTATAATATAGTAGTTCTGGGCATTAGAATCTTCCACAGTCTGATTTTTTTCCTAATTGTTGAAGACGGTAGTAGTATTTGTTTAGCGACTTTCCCAAAATATAGCTACAAAGACTATAACCCATGCTGTGTGTGATCATTGAAATCTACATCCCTTACCTTTTTATGTTAATGTTTTGGTGAATTTTCCAGTATCTGGCGTGATACAAGCAGAAGGAACACGGCTCTCTGTATCTTCGCAGACTGCACATACACCGCAGTACACTTCAACATGTGCCTGCTCGCACTCAGCCTAAAGACCAGTGTGGGAGGTTGGGGCCGTTTCTGGTCCCTTTCTCTCCAGTCTCACCTTCCTGACCCCTGAGTTGCAAGCCAGAGGAGGCTCATGCATCAGGAAGGTTCCCAAATTACACACGCACCACAGACTTTTAAACTCTGCAGAACACTAAATGATTCCCTCTATGAATTAGCACTTATAAGAGTCTGTTGCCTCTGAAGTTTAAAAGTATCTTTAATATTAGAAGCCTATGGGAATGTATATTTATCTGTAATAAAACGATCTTTCCTAAATTTCTCTTGTTAGAAAATGCAAAGCAGTGTATAAAATGTATCTGTAGTTCTACAAAACGGGTGGGAAGAGCACAAGGGATTGTGGTGATGGTGCATGTGGGAATGGGTGGTGGGAATTTCGCAGGGACTATACCAGAGAGGAGAAAGTGTACACTGTACAGAAATGAAAAATAATGTAAAATATATATATAATAATTTTAAGAAATATATAAAAACAAATGTACCTATAGTTCTTAAAGAATGTTAACAGAATGAAACACAAATGACCATCGCCTGGGTAAAGAAATAAAGCAATACCAGCACTACAGACTATCCATGAGTGTGTCCTGGTCACCTCACTCTTCCTCTTCCTGGTGCAAATACTGCACTTAATTCTGCAGCTCTGACTTTAATGTTCTTCTATAAGGTGGAAGCCTATAAAACTGTCAGTATTTCATACTATTTACCCAAAGTTATTATTAATCACCCCATCTATGTCCTTATCTAATTTTATATTATGTTTATTCAAGTTATGTTTGATAAAACTAAAGTGATTTCCATCATTGCAACTGCTTTGGGGATTATAGGTTTAACCTTCTACAAATGTATATTTTCATACCATGCCCAACATCAGTACCCCAATAATCCTTCTCTAACTTTAAATTTGTTCTATTTTTAATACAGTTCTATTTGCTCTATTTTTGAAAAAGTTAAGTCCTAAAGAATGCAGTTTATATTTGTTCTATTTTTCCATCTTTGGCTGAAAGGTATTTAAATTGTATCTCTTAAATATATATATATAAATATATGTATATCTCCATATATGTATATATGGAGAGAGAGAGAGAGATTGGGTTTTAGTTTGTTTTGCCTTTTTACTTATTGACCAATCAATCCAACCTGCTAATATTTTTGAGAGATATGCTTTGAATACAAAGATATAAAAAGTCTGAAAGCAAAGGAATGAAAAAGATATGTTACATAAATGTACCAACCAGTGAAAACTGGCAATGTTGATAATCAAACAAGAGGATGCATCCAATGGGAATACATGACAATCTTAAATTTATATGCACCAAACTCCGGATGTATAGAAAACACTGCTGGAATTCAATACTAAAATGTTATCATTCGTAAATGCAAATGCCAAGGGATAAATTTAATGGAATGTTTTAAAAACTTTTACACTATAAACTTCTACAGTCTAACAATATAGCAAACATGATTCAGAGCAATTTTAATAAGCCCAAATAAATAAATGTACCATGTTAATTAGTAAGGTATAATATTGCAAAAATATCACTTCTTCCTCTAAATTAATCTATAGATTCTCACAAAGCTCAATAGTCTAACAATAACTCAAAAAGCCAAGACAATCTCATACTAAAAGAACAAATCCGGAGAACTATCTCACCAGATACCAATCTCAGAGGAAGTTATATTAATGTAAACTATACGGTGTAAGTGTTGAAAGCTAAATAAATCAACCAACAAAACAGATTAGTAATCTAGAAATTACTGGCTACACGTGTACTGTCATCTGATTGAAGCCAAACAGAAAAGTATTGTCTTTTCCATGAATTCTGCTTGGTGGAATGAGTGCGGGAGAATGCAGCAGAGGTCTGGGGGCGCTGTGAATGTTTCTTCTTTGGCCCAGGTCAAAATTATATGAATGTGTGCACATGGAAAATCTTGTCCACCTAGTAAGTTAAGATGTGTGATGGACGGAATATAGGGGATCAAGGAAAAGTAAAATAATAACGACAACAAAAACAAGATAAAATGAAAATAAACAGCTACAAATCAGAGACGTTCTGCAGGGAAATGGGAGGGATTGGGATCGAGGCAGGGTTGGGAAGAGCACAAGGGACTGTGGTGACGGCGCACGGGTGACTTGGTGGTGGGAATTCTGTGGGGACAACACCTAGAAAAGAAGGCAAACATCGTAAGAAAAATAATTAAAAGTAAAAGTGATAAATTGAACAGAGAACATTAAAAAAGAGATTTGTGATGGGAATTTCACAGGGATCAACTACAAGGAGAAAGCATACACTGTAAAAAAATGATGTAAAATACATACAAAATGAAATAAAAAAGATTTGTGCTCTCATGTAATAAAAGAAGGAACGATGCAGCAAATGTTGTTGATTCATTAATTTTAATGTTTAGCATTCATTAATTTTAAATATTCTCTTTCTATGTTACATAGTACAAGGTAGGTATATTTGTGAGTTGAAAAATATTTTAGTTGGTAGGGCTTTTTTGCATTTATAAATAAATCATTTAAAATATTACTTTAAATATCTCTTGGTAAAGAAAAAGAACACTTTATGTTTGGGTTAGAATTATTAGGTATAAATGGCAGTATCTATTTTTTTGGAAAATTTTATAAACTGACACTAAATGTATCAATCAATTCAATGGATGAGCTGGACATGAGCCTGCAATCTGTGACCTCATAAAACGTAATTTCTTAAATTGCCAAGGTAGAGATAGCCGTGGAGGCCAGCGTGGGGCAATACTCAGAGCAAAGGTCTGGCTGCAAGGTCACTCGTCCAAGGTTATTTTCAGTGTGTGTTTGTCATCTTAGATTCTACATCCTCCATGAAGTAGAAGGACATCACTGTATCTTTATATAGGTGTCCTTTTTCACTAAAGTGGGGCTGGAAGCAGGGTTTTTTTTTTTTTTCTATATGACATCATTGGGTGAATTTAGGGAGATGAGTGAAAAATTTCTTGGGTCTTTAAGGGATAAGAAACACTGGCTTCAAAAGAATATATGGAAACTTCCTCCACGAGAAGCCCTGGACCTTAGGAAGACAGAGTTTAGGAGACTAGGACAGTCTGTTCCTTGATGAGAGTGTATAGAAGAAGTTGGGGAACATTCAAGTTGCTGCAAGGTTTTTCCTGAAGATCTTGAATAGTCAATGCAGTCTTCTTACTACCATCTTACTTCCCCACAGGAAACAGGTACTCAGGGAATAGAGGGGAAATTGCTAGACAATTTATCTAACAAGGAGTCCTGGGAATTGACTTCATATTGACCCAGAAATTGTAAATATTCCCTCAGTTCCTTCCATTTATTCTCCAACTCATCTTTTCTTCTTTGGAGCAAGAGAACACCAGCCTACCTGTGCCTCTATGAGGAATCCTTCCATCTCCAAGATCCAACTTGGTTCTCTTGCCATTTCTGGAAGCAAGATCAGCATCGTTATTGCCTAGCATCAAGAAGGGAAGTGAGGTCAAGTCACACTTCAGTGATTCTGTCAAGCCTAGTAAGTGGACTTGGAAAATACAAGGGTGGAGAGGGGGAGAGAGAGAGACAGAGAGACAGAGACAGAGATAGAGAGGGGGAGAGACAGACAGAGACAGAGAGGGGGAGAGAGAGAGAATATTCAGGCAGAAAAGGAGAGAGGCCAGCCTCAGAGGCAATGGGTGAACACCTGGCTCCATTCAGCACTCAGTCACCAGACCTGAATCCAGTGACCATTCTTTGGTTTGATGTTATCAAACCCTTTCCAGAGCTTGTGATTGCTAACACAGTCAGTACCCGGACCTGTTTTGCCAGCCCTCTTGAATATCTCAGAGAAGAAAGATGTTTCTATCAAACTTCTGTAAGCGTGTTTGAGTTATTGTCATTACGTTTCTGAAGTTCTAGGGTATTCCTGATCTTTCCAGATTGAGAGACTCTGGACACCTATTCTAGGTTTCCATGGGCTAGGCACTGTGCTTCGGGACCAAGCATTGCCTAGATCTTTAAGAGAATACATTGGCTTCTGAGTTCTGGAGACATAAATTTTTCCCAAGAGTTGAAAAAGAATAAGAATTAGCCAAAAACTGCCAAGTAACTTTGGGCACGGGGCAGGAGACTGATTCAGTTAGAAATTTAATCAGTGAGGTACTCACTCACCCTTCTTGGGTTTAAATAAAGTCTGACTCTCTTAGTCAAGTAATATTACTATGAAATAAAAGGTTAAGATGCAACATTAGCATAAAAATGGAATGTTGCCCTTGTGGAAGCAACTCGGTGAGGGACTGGTGTTAGAGGTGGAATAATAAGGAAGACTAAAAGTTTTAGTCATGGGTGTCTTCAGTCGTGGTTTCATTCCAAGTGTGGGGCTTCAGAAGAAAATAACCATTCTTTTTTAAAAAAGATTTATTTATTTATGCACACAAGAGCTGGGGTATAGGCCAGAGTCCAGGGAGGTGAGAGGATTCACCAGAGACAGAGTGGGGAGCAGAACAGGCAGATGGACTGAAACACACTGCTGAGGGGAGCAGTGGGGAGGCAGGAGAGGTCTGCTGCGCCCTGTGGGTCCCCTCCCTGGCCGGCGGCAGGGATCGAACTCGTGCTGCAGTGGCTGCGGTTTGCTTCATAGTGTGTTGCTTAACCCACTGAGCCACCAGGGAGGCCCCAGAAAATAACCATTCTTTACATGTTGAACATGATAGGATAGGCGGAAAGAGAGGGAAATGACTGCTTATTATAACCATATTACTCTGTGTCTGAGGCTGTAGACAATTTGACATAAATCTCTCACTTTGTGATAGTGAGACTTCAGCAGGAAGCAGCTTCTCCAGGTCACCCCGTTGGTGGGGGGTTAGCTCATGGGTCATAACCAGGGTGTTTGCATCCACAGTCCTTCCTTAAACCCTCAGGGGCGCCAAATGTGGTCGAGAGTGTGTGATGCAAAGGTCTGTGTCACTCGCTTTTCAAGTGACTTTACTTCATCCTCCAAGAAAAGCCAGAGGTGGCCACAGCCCTCCAAGTATAGAGATAAAGGTAATGAAGTTCAGAGAGGTGAACAGTAAGCAGACAAGCCAGGATCTGGATCTTGCTCTGTCTGAAACCAGTGAGCTGTTTGCTCATTCACTTTGTATTCATTCAGATTATTCATGTGAAAGACCGAATTTGCAGCCAGAAATTCAGATATTTTAGAACCCGTAGTTGTGTGTTCATCAATTTTAAGTTCACAAATTCTTTGTTCCGCTTAATCAAGTCAGCTATTATATTCTCTATTGCGGTTCTGTTTCACTCCTGGCACTCTTCAGTTCTGTAATTGCCATTTCCTTTTTTTTAAATAACATCTATCTCTCCGTTAAACTTTATTGAGAGTGTATTGTTTTTCTGATTTCTTGACTATCTTTCTGTGCATTTTTTATAATTGTCTGAGCTGCCTTAAAATGAGTATTTTGAGTTCTTTATCAGGACACCACAGATCTGCATTACTTTGGGGTCAGTTCCTGGAGGTTATTGTATATCTTTGTTAGGATCTTATTTCCTTACTTATTCCTATTCCCTGAAATCGTACCTTCAGTGACTCCATCACTGTCTTCACACTTGCAGAACCAGTCCCTTTCTCCATTCTTCATTGACTGGCTTTGGGAGAGAACTGAATTTTTTTTTTTTCTGCCTTCAGGGGATTCTGGGACTTAATTAAAAATTATTTATTTTATCCTCATGGTAGAAATCAAGGGCTGAGGATGCTTTTCTAGAAATTGAGGTGTGTTGCCTTAGGGGTGGGGGAGTGTGGCTAAAGTGAGACTGTTCTTACACTCTTCAAATAGCCCAATATTGGGTTTTTGTTGTTTTTTGGTTTTGTTGCTCCAGCATGCTGGAAATTCTCCCTAGGCCCCTGGGCCCCCACAGAGGCACCCTCACCCATGAGTGATTGTTAAACTTGATGTTCTTTGGAGGAAGATGGTAATGTATTTCTACTTCACTGTCTTGTTGCTATTCCCAGTTTTTATTCATTAAATGAAAACAAGATATAGAAATCATAGAGTATGGTCATTAAAATGACCAATTATTTAGTATTCTCTTGTAACTTTAGTTTTGTTAGTCAAGCTTTCTTTTCTAAACTATGTATTTAATAATATGGGATTACCTGTTCATATTGCTTTTGTTATAGTTCCCTTAATAGGTGTGTTTTTAAAATATTATAAATTTTTCCTGACTTCAAGTGTCATTTCTTTACTAATGCACTTTATTAAGTTGTGCTTCTTAATAAATTCAAACATAAAGGGAAAGACTGATTACCTTTTTATTAGGGATTTCTATTGAATTACATTTTCTTTGGTATGTACTTTTTTGATATTAAGATATGCTTTGTAGCCTATATTTTTATAGATCTTTTCATGTCCTTGCAACGAATTGGATTAGTTACACTTTAGTGTAGTGAGCCAGTCAGTCTGATTGTAGTTTAGGTTTGTAAGCTTCTTGCTTTCTATACTATACCCCTGCCAACATTTTTGCCCCAATCATAGAATAATTACCAAAAAAAAAAAAGAGATGTGAAAAAAATCTCTTACTTTGTATTTTATAATTTTTTAATAGTTTTCTAGTTTTTTCTTAGATATTATAAGCCTTTTTTGGTAAATTATTCTCTGTATTATTATGAAGACATTATCCCCTTTAATGTCCTTCACCTTAAGTATGTTTTGTCTGATGCTCACAAATTATCTTTATTTTGGTTAGTAGGTCTTGGTGTATCTACAGCTTTCCTTTACGGTCAAGCGTTTTGTATCATTGTAGTTTCGGTATTTCTCTTTTATACATGGGGTAAGAGGACTTTGTTTCTTTCCCTTACCTTAGTGTCTCTTTTTAATGATTGAAGAGTCATTTAGGCATTTGCTGTGATTGCGCACACATTATGAAATATTTTCTTTGTACCTTCTTTTCTGATTTTTGATAAAACATATATTCTGTAATATTCCTATTATTAATTCAGAAGTTACATATTCATTATTTATGTAAGTCCCAGGAAGATGAATTAACATATACATTATTTAAGTGCTTAGCACTTGAACTTAATCACGCATACTGTATATAGAGAGTCCAAAAACTTAACACTCGTTTTTCATGCAACTCAATGCAAAGGCTCACATCATTATACTCTAATTCCCTTTCTGTCGTATCATCTTGCCTAGTATTTTAGTCCGTCTCATGAACATGTACAAAATTCAACTTATTAAGCAATTTAAACCCATTGTCTTGGTTACATTTTGTCCTATATAAACCAGTTTCTTGCTAGACTATTGTTTCTTGAATATCACCTCTTTCTGTGTTGATTTTCTTTAATCTGGAGTAAACATTCCACAGATTTTTTGAAGCAATAATTTGTGCACAGCACACTGTCTCGATATTGAACAATGGAATATTAAGGGGAACATACTGGAATCAAGCCTTGACTTATTAGATGCTTGAAAATGTTATCAATGACTCAAGATGCAGTATATGTGCAAACTTGTGTGACAGTAACCCAGATGGAAAATGGGTTGTGATCTCATCTGATCTTCCAGAATATTCTTCATTTCTTTCACAGAACGTCCCCTTTCTAGTGCTTCAAGAGGAATCGTGCCCATGGAACCACGGAACCGAACCAGCGCCTTAGAGTTCCTCCTCCTGGGACTCACAGAAAATGCAGACCAGGAGACGCTCCTCTTTGTTGTGTTCCTCTTCATGTACGTGGTCACGGCGGTGGGGAACCTGCTCATCATCCTGGCCATCAGCGCAGACGCCCACCTGCACACGCCCATGTACCTCCTCCTGGCCAATCTCTCCTTGGTGGACTTCTGCCTGGCCACCAACACCGTGCCCAAGATGCTGGTCAGCATCCAAACGGGAAGCAAGTCCATCTCCTACGCCTGCTGCCTGGCCCAGATGTACTTCTTCCACTTCTTCGGCATCATGGACAGCGTCCTCATAGCCGTGATGGCCTACGACCGGTTCGTGGCCATCTGCCACCCGCTGCGCTACGCCAGCATCATGAGCCCGCGCCGCTGCGGCCTGCTGGTGGGCGGCCCCTGGGCCTTGTCCTGCCTCCTCTCCCTCACCCACATCCTCCTGATGGCCCGCCTGGTCTTCTGCGGCAGCCACGCGCTCCCGCACTACTTCTGCGACCTCACGCCGCTGCTCAGGCTGTCGTGCAGCGACACCACGGTGAACCAGGTCTTCGTGCTGGCGGTGGCCGGCCTGGTGATCGCCACGCCCTTCGCCTGCATCCTGGCGTCCTACGCGCGCATCCTCGCGGCCGTCCTGCAGGCGCCGTCCGCGGGGGGCAGGCGCAAAGCCTTCTCCACCTGCAGCTCCCACCTGTCCGTCGTCGCCCTGTTCTTCGGGACCACCATCGGGGTGTACCTGTGCCCGTCGTCGGTCCGCACCGCCGTGAAGGAGAAGGCCTCTGCCGTCATGTACACGGCCGTCACCCCCATGCTGAACCCCTTCATCTACAGCCTGAGGAACAGGGACCTGAAGGGGGCGCTCAGGAGGCTTGTCGGCAGGAGAGTCTCTGCTGCTGAGTCCTGAGGCGGCAGACCAGCACCCGGGTTCGCAGGGAGGAGCCTGAGCACCGGGGCTCTGTCTGGGGCACGACTCTGGGTGCCCTGGCCTGGGAGGGCGGGCGCTTGGCATTCGGGGTGAGGGGCTTGCCAGGAAGCATCGAGACGGACGTGGGACTGCCCTTCGATGGCTGGGGCCGTTGAGCATCCTTTGAGCGAGTCTCATGGGGTCTTCTAGCAAGATCAGCGCGGCCCTGCCCGACTGGGGTTCCCCGCTGCAGAACCCACTTAGCAACACTCGATACTTGGTATTGAATAGCTATGTGAGTTGGATGGTAGGCCCGGCTATAGAGTGCTGAGCAAGAGACATAAATTCCTGACGTTTGAGTCTGGCAGAGAACCAGGGCTAGCTCGGCCATAACGCATGGTATATGAATGTGAGACAAAGGAAGAGTAGCGTAGTGGCATCTGAACTGGAAGGGGAGTCAGGCGTTACCCGGGAAGCATGACCCAAAAGCGAAGGTGCTACTGTTGCCGCAGCATGGGAGGAGGAGGATGAGATGCAGAGACTTGGAGCGAAGGACACATTGTGAAGCTGAAAAGCCCAGTGGTTGGAGGAATGCCAGGTCACAGCGTGCTTTACACCAGCCCGAGAGGTTGGCCTTTCGCAGAAAGAACCGCGAAGTTGACTGTCTGGGCCGAAGATGGCGCCCTCCCTGCAGCACTCCTGCCAGACCTTCGGGAAGGCGGGCGGGCTGTGCTGGTGAAGGGCGAGAGGACACGAGGGAGGAGACTTCAGACCACCCTGAAAGGGGGAGAGGCCCCACCCAGACTGTTTACCTTCATAACCAAATAGCAAAGTACCAAAGGAGGGCCTCCCTGTGGCTCAGCACCACGGAGCTATCTCCGGCCACTGCAGCGCGAGTTCGAGCCCCGGCCAGGGAGGGACCCACCGGGCGCAGCAGACCGCTCCTGCCTCCCGCTGCCCCCTCAGCAGTGTGTTTCGGTGGATCCACTCTCTGCTCCCCACTCCGTCTCTGGTGAATCCTCTCACCTCCCTCCCACCCCACACCTCTGGCCTACACCCCAGTTCTTGTATGCATAAGTACATAAAATAAATCTTTTTTAAAAAAGAGAAAAATACAAAGAAACCGTGAGCTCAAAATCAGAAAGAAGCTTGGCTTGTTCGAACCGCCAGGTGGTGGAAAGCAGAGACGTAGTAGCGCTGCTTCTGCGGGGCGGGAGGTGTTTGTTGTGTTTTCCTGCGTCATCTTACTATATGTCTTTGCAGTGTGTCTTTTCATCACATACAGTCTCTGTGACGGCCACAAAGTCTACACGTGAGGGCTGTGGAGCGACACCTTTGCTCAGGTGGAGATTAACAACTGAGAGACGAGTGGCCAAAAGCTTTCAGACGGTGCTAAGGAGCTGACATCATCTCAAGCAGCTTGACCTTGAACAGTCACTTGCCTCGCTGTTTTCCTTCCGGGAGAATTAAAGTGGAGTGTCTGGGCGGAATGAAAAGGTCTCCAGATTTTCCCTGTTGCATCTTGGAGAGATGATAATGGTCTACTTTCTACTGGATAATAAAATCGAATTTAAGGGTGTCGGAGTCTGTTCTGAAGGAATTTGAGTCTGGTCGTGATCTAGGAATAACCAATGATCACGTACAAATCTTTCTCCTAGGAAGTGTCCTCTGTTCTCCTGCCACACTTCAGCGAGTAGTCACAGTGTGGCCGAGATGGGGGAAGTTCTCAGAGACCTGAGAAGCTATTAGAATTTGAGGGCTCGTCGAATTTTTAGGAATCTCTTTCTATATATTAATCCCCATGAACGAAGCGTTTATTTAGCACCTTTCCTTCTTTGTGCAATGAAAAATACCTCACAGCAATAAAAATGTCTTAAGATCCTGTCAGCCAAACTATTTTTGTCTTGTTTTGTATTAAGAAATTGAGTCCACTGCCCCAGCAAAGATTTATCCTGGTAGCAATGTCCACTCCATTTCTTGGCATCAACATACTTTATGCGCTCATTTATTCATTCATTCGACAGACAGTTACCAAACGCTTCTCTATACCAGTTATTGTTTCAAACATTGAGAATAAAATAATAAGGAAGACAAGGTAAAAACAAATATTAAAACATATGACCACAAAGGGTAAGTAGAGATTTTCTTAGATTAAATTGTTCTGCATCCTGATTTCAGAGCATAACTTTGAAGGGGCAAAAAAATAATGTAGTAATAATGTACTTTGTCAAATTTTACAAGTCTATATGGGAGAGCTGTATAACTTAGGAAAAAAAGTTAATCTCACAGGTGCTAATTTTAAATGTGACATGATGTTTATAGGCATTTATCATCAGGTAAATGCAAATCAGAACCACAATGAGACATCACCTCATGCCAGTGAGAAGGCCCATATTAAAAAAAACCTAGAAACAATAAATACTGGTGAGGATGTGGAGAAAGATCCCTCTTACACTGCTGGTGGGAATGCAAACTGGCCCAGCCACTATGGAAAGCTGTGTGGAGATTCCTCAAGATAGTAAAAATGGACATACCATAAGATCCAGTGATTCCACTTCTAGAAATCTACCCAAAGAACACAAAACATGAATTTGAAAGGAAACCTGCACTCCTATGTTTACTGTAACACTATTTACAATAGCTAAGATGTAGAAACCATCCAAACGCCCCAAAACAGATGAGTGTATGTAGAAGATGCATATACACACAATGGAATACTACTCAGCAAAGAAAAAGATAAGCTCATGTCATTTACGTCAGTATGGATGGAGCTAGAAGGGATGATGCTCAGTGAAATAAGTCGGAAGATAAATATCAAATGAATTCACTCATGTGGAATATAGAGAAACCAAACAAAGTGTCAGAAAAGAGACAAAACTTGCAAGCTGACCATAGATCTGAGGTATACAGCAGGAGAGGGGTAGGGAGAGGGGTCAAATGACAGGGGAGAGAAGAGCACAGGGACTGTGGTGATGGGTCATGGATGTGATGGTGGTGGGAGAACTACTGGGAATAATACCTTGAAGGAGAAATCAAATACTGTCCAAAATAAGCAATGTTGAAGAAAAAAATAATTGGATAAATAAATGAATAAAATATCCACATCCCTAGACTCATTTAAACTGAAGTTTCCAGAGGAACTTTCTGCTGGGTTGGACTGGTACTTGATCAAGAACCACACTTACTTGACTACTTGGAAGATAGGTCTGATAACACCCCTCTCTTCTGTATCATCAGCCCCTCTCCCCCTTTGAGGCCTTCATTTCCAGTCCCTTGCAATATATAGAAACTTCTCTTTAAAAATAAGGCCCCTGGATTCCCTCTCTGGATCCCGCTCTAGCAAAAGTTCTATCTCTCTCTTTTCAAATTCTTCTACTCTTTTTTCTCCCTATCTCTGAGGTCAATTCAATCATGTCTGGACTCATAGCATCTCACAAAACATGCTCTCAAGCGTCACCAAAAATGTCTACCTTATAAAGCCCATTGTTCAATTCTTGGTCTTTCTTTTACTTGATTTTTTCAGCAACACTGATCTGTTCCTTGCTGGCTGGTACACTGCTTCCACATTCTGTCAGCTCTGCACATCGTTTTGGCCTCACCGCTTCCTCACTGGCTACTGCAGCTCAACCACCTGCCACGCATCTTCATCTTGCCAACCTCCAAGCACTGGGGCTCAGTGTCGGAGACTGAGTCCTCACTCTTCTGTGTTCTCACTCTCTCTCTTCTGTGATAGCATTCAAATTCATGACTTAAAGACTATTTAAACTCTAGGACATCCACATTTATGTGTACAGAGAGCGCATCCCTGTATTCCAGAAGAGTTACTCAGGTATGCAGTTGACATAGCCGGCTCAGCTAAACGTTTCTAGAAACCAAGATGCTGATGTTAATCTCCAAATAGGCGACGTCCACTATCTTCCTGACCACATGGTTAGCAGTGCCGTTCTTGCGTGTGCCTGAGTTTCCTCTCGTTCACCATCATCTTTTATCCCTTCCATTCTCTTTCATCCTATTGCCAGTCTTTCAGAAACCCCCGTTGTCTATACCATCCAAATAGATGCAGCCAAACCCCAGCACCAGCACCACTGCTCCCATGACTCAAGGTAACATCAGTTTGGAATTATTCAAATATCCCGCCAAACATGGACAACCTTGCTTTTGTCTTTGGTAGGAATTTGTTGCTGTAATATGTATGGCACACTTCTTTGATACTTGGGATTTTCTTTACTATCCCTCCAGCCCATCTTTTTCTGTTTCAGTCCTATTAGACCGTTATGTTCTGATGATTCATTTTGCCAATACTCTGAGGGTTTTCTTTCTGGTTATTTCACTTTGATTTGTGGATTCCTTATGATTGATGCAACTATTCTCTCTCTGAGCCTCTCTCTCCGCCCCCCTCCCCATCACTCTTTCTTGTCTAGCAGTTTCCCTCGCTATGGCCAGTCCTCTATTCCTAAACGCAGTTTTCTGACGCCTGTGCTCTGTGATGCTGAAAGAATTAGGCATCCATCCACCAGGCCAACACTTTGCTTAGGTAGCATTCTCCTAAGAGAACACCGAAACTCACGGGTGTTCTGAGTTCATGCTCGTGAGTGCAGACTGAGACAAACTCTTGTATTCACCCACAGTCCTGCAGTAAACTCCACCTCTTCCTTTGGCTTGAGTTTCCTAACCGCCTTCTAGCACATTCACTTATTATTAACCGGGAAGAGTACGTGCATCCTTGCTTATGAACGACAGTTCGCAGACACACACTTACTGCTTATGTTTGCGTTATTCTGATGTTCCTATAAATTTTACCCTTTTTCTAACGCATACTTCTCTTCATGGTTTGTGGAAAAGTTGTTTTATATTTTGAGCCCTCCTGTATCTTTGCCTACAGTTCTACTAGTCATCTTTTTAAGCGAATGTGGCCAAGAGGCTAAGATTGACACTAAAATGCCTGGTTGTGAGTTGACTTTCAAATGATATAGCTTGAACGCTATAGATCCACCAAGTTTATATGGAGAGAGTTAACATGTTGCAAAATAAACTTGTAAACACATCAAGATATTGAAGCCATCAAAGGTTTTATGGCCTTAAGTCAATAGTCAATGGACACTATCTCCTTTATGTTATGGTTGAAATCTAACCAAATTTACTCAGAGTATCAACAACGCTCCATAACTTGTCACAACTTTCAGTAACTTGTCACAACCCAATTAAAAGTGGAGAGCCATCATGTCAGCAGATAGTCCCCTGATATGAAGGAAACATGCAGTAAAAGCACTGGACAAAATTGGAGATGGTGCTTATGAGACCATAGAAAGGGTCTCTCTGCTTTGATGCAGTCAGAACCTGAGACGGAGCAGGCTCTGCTGGGTAAAATACACTGGACAAAATTTGAGATTAAGAAAACATTTCATGACTCTTCAGAAGAAACACCCCTGACCTTTGCATGTTCACAATACCATAGGTAAGTTTATATCACTTAGACTCGCATAAAAGTTGAGGCGGTGTTCTTGACAGCATTAATTAGAGATGCGTTTTTTTGCAACTTAAAAAAATAAAAAGCAGCCTGGAATTAATGAGAGGCACGCATGCATGATGTAAAACACCTGAAAGGGAAGTGGCCAAAATCAGACAGGGAGGGCTGGATGGCACCTGCCTGCCCCCAGGGTCAGGGATTAGTCAAGGCCAGCTCCTATCCCTGGTCCCTGTCTCTGAGGACAGCACCGCCTCGGGGTCAGCATGTCAAATGCTTGCATAATGAGGAGCTTTGGACATTGCGTCCCCAGGGATGGAGGGATGTAAAGAGGAAGGCCGGGCCACCGGGCTCGCTCCTGCCCAGTCAGGAAGCAACACCTACGGCTTCTCTCAGACATGAGCCTCCCTGACCTGCTGCCTTGTTCTCTGGAGTAGCTGTTGGAGTTCATGTGAGTTTTCCAGTGACCGACTCCCCCAAAAAGATTGTGATGGCTTCAGTGGTGCACGTGGTGGTTTGGTGAACCCCTTTATATGTAGCCCTAGCGACAAGGGCATGAGTAAGCTAATGGGGGGATGTATTGTCTACTGTGGTGGTGTCACGTGCCCCAGACTAGGGTTTCTAGAATGAGCAAGTGACAGGCGCCTGGGTGGGTTCGAATGCCTGGTTTTTCTACATTCTTTCGCCAGTAGATAGCATAGTGGCTAAGAACACTTCACTTCTCCTTGGGTCATACCTCGGCTTTCAGTCTAGTTCTGTGATGTTTGACAAAGGATTTCAATTCTCCAAACTCAATTTCTTTGCTCAGGTTCCCTCGAAGCAGCTACTGCCACAGAGTTTTAGTTTCATTAATATTTTTGCATATCATTTCAGTAGAAAGAAAGTTACAGAGGGGAGAGGACATGCAAAGGACTTAAGCAAGACTGTGGTTGAACGCTGGTCCTCGAAATGATAGATGCACTCCTGATTCCTGAGGCTGGGGAGCATGAATAAAAGGATTGTTATACTGGTTTGGAAAAAGACATTTACAAAGGAGGAGCTTATTCAATGTTATCTGAGGGGGGCTTAAGTATAAACACATGTATGCTTTTAAGATTCATAGCGGAAAAGAGACAGAGAAGAGGAAGAGGCAATGGAGCTGTGGAAACAGAAATTGGGTTGATTTGACCAGTATTTGATCATTCTGGTTTTACAAGACTGTCATCGTCTTAAGACTTTGAGGCATCTTTTTACAAAGCCCAGCACATATCTATCTACAAGATATTAGATAAATTAGTTTTGCTTTCACCTTGTTAAAGTTTGAAGTCAATAAATAAACTGTCTTGTTTGCTATTTCTCCTTGAGCCTCTGAGATAAAATCATGTCAGGTTTGGCTCTGACATATTCATTTTCAGTGTTCGCTATTTTATGTGAGATAGGATAACGTTAGAAAACAGGAAGCTTCTGAAGTTTTAAAAAATATTTTCGTTGTTTTTCCAGCTTTATTATGGTATGACTGACACATAAAAGTATATAACTAATGTGTTAGATATAATGATTTGACATATATTTATATATATATATCTCCACTGTGAAACGATTATCATAATCGAATTAATTAACTGGAGGGGATTACGCCAAGCAAAGTAAGTCAGAACGAGAAAGACAAACACTGGAGGTCACTCATTCGTGAAATACAGAGAGACTGGACAGAGGAGTGGCTAAAACAAATCCTGACGGTAGGACCGGAGCTACCCAAGGAGGGTGGGTGGGCGAAGGGAGGAGGGCGTCAGCCTGCAGCAGCCGAGGGTCTCGGAGCCCTGGCGGAGGGTGTGGTTGCACACAGCTGAATTGTGCAAAGCTGCACCTCTAAACCACGTGCACTGCTGCAAACCATTACCTCCGTAAAAAATAATACAGCAAGAAATAAATGCACACTTACGAAAATGTGAAGAACAGCGCATCTGTCATAGAGCACCTTTTATTTTAGAACACTGACGTATCTTCTCTTCACAGGTGTCAAGTCTAAATAGGGGTGTCACCAAGCATGATCAGCGGCTGCACATCATCCCCCCAAACTCTCGGCTCCCTTTAGCATAATGTCCCCAGGTCGACGCATGTGGTCACGAAAGGCAGAGTTTCCTTCCTGTGTGTGTGCGTGCGTGTGTGTGTGCATGTGTGCGTGTGTGTGCGTGTACCAAGTCTTGTGTATCCATTTATCCTTCGGCAGACACTTCACTTGTTCCTTTCTTTTTTAAGATTTACTTATGCATGCGGGAACTGGGGTACAGGCCGGAGGTGTGGGGGTGAGAGGATTCACCAGCGACAGAGTGGGGAGCAGAACAGGCAGACCCACTGAACACAGTCAGTGTGTTTCAGTGCTGTTCAGTGCTGAGGGAGCAGCGGGAGACAGGAGAGGTCTGCTGCCCATGTCCTGTGAGAGCAGTGCCACACTCGTTAAGAACATATCCATTACTTCACATTTACATTTTTTGTGCGGTGAGAATGCTTTAGATCTACGCTTAGCAAAATACAAATATACAACATATAATTATTCACTCTAGCCACCTTGCTGTATATTAGATTCCCCAAACTTACTTATCTTATAACCAAAATTTTGACAAGCATTTCCCTATTTTCCCCAGCCCCCAGCCAACATAGTCTCTGTCTCAGAGTTTAGCATCTTTTTATCTTCATGTATAAGTGAGGCCATACGCTACTTGGATTGTGTATCTGACTTACTTTGCTTAGCATAGTGTCCTCTAGGTGCCTCCACGACATGCAGATGGTAGGATTTTCTTCTTTTTCATGGCTCTATAATATTCCATAGCATATTGTCTGTCTGTATTTACATCAATGTGTGTATAGATGAGGTGTAGATAGATAGATAGAGGCAAAATACATATTTTGTCCTTCTCTGATGAATCCTGTGTGTGTGTATATATATATATTTATATATGTATATCACCGCTTCTCTATTCTCCATTAATGAACACTTAGGTTGCTTCTAAAACTCCTATTATAAAAAATACTGTGATGAACGCAGAAAGTCAGATGTCTGAGGTATTGAGTTCATTTCCCTCAGATATATGCCAAGATGTTGGATTTCTGAATCACACTATAGGATTTTCCTTATTGTTTTTTTTTTTTTTGCATCACTTACTTAATGTTTTCCTTCATGACCGTCCCAATTTCCATGTCCAAAATGTGGAGTGTACAACTGTTCTTTCTCCACACGCCCACCCACGCTTGCTCTCACCTGTCTTTTTGATAAACACCAACCTGACAGCAATAAATTGCGACTTTTCTTTGCATTTCCCTCATGTTAAATGGTGCTGACCAACTTTTTTGATACTTCTTTGGCCATTTGTATGTCTCCTTTAGAAAATTGTTGTTCACGACCTTGTCCAGTGTTTGATCAGATTATTTGCATTTTTGCTGTTGAATTCTGTGAGAGCTTCATCTCAGACATGCGAGTGGGAAATATCTCCTCCCAGGTCACAGGTTGCCTTTTCATTTCATTGAGTGGAGTCTTTGTTCTGAAGAATCTCTCCAGTGTGCGGTGGTCCCAGATGTTGATTTTTACTTTTATTCCCGGTGCTTTTGGGTCCTATCCATAAACCATTGCCAAAGAGACTTTTCTGTTTTCTTTGAGAAGCTTTCCTACAACATTATGTTTGACCTTTCTAGGACAGGGTAGTGCAAGTGTATCTCTTTCACACCTGATGGTTGCTTTTGTACAATCTGAGAGTATTTCTTTTAGTGAGTAAAGTCACATAGACAGCGGTCATTATTCATGTAAGTTGTCATTTTTATTTATTTATTTCTATCTGATTTCAAGATTGAAAGTGATTTGAGCAAAATCTCTTTATTTCTGCATCACTTCTATTACCAATTTAGAGGTTACACATCCATACACATTACTATTTACACATCACCCCCAATCTAATCTGATCTAATTACACGGCTAATTATGCAGAGCTCCAACATACAAAATATTTTGTATTCTACAATTAAATACAAGAGACAACACACTTAGTGTAATTTCCCTTATTTGCAACTAACTGTTGCTTTGTGTTTTCTGCCTTTCTGGACAGTCTCGTTGTTATTACTCTGCATCTTAAAACTCAATAATCGACTTATATTTTTTCCACATCTACACCAATTTGTGGGAGAGCTGGTGCTACTTGGCTACCACGCCTATATGTAATCTGCTTTATCTTTGATTAAATCTTTAGCAGTTTCTCAGAAATAGCTTCTGCATAGAGATAATCTCTTGATGTTTAGTTTGCGAATAACCGTGACATCTGCCGTTACAAACATCTTACCTGTGGTTCAACACGCACCACATAAAATGACATCGTAATCAGCTCAGGTGGGGAACTGGTTGTGATCTCATCTGATCTTCCAGAATATTCTTCATTTCTTTCACAGAACGTCCCCTTTCTAGTGCTTCAAGAGGAATCGTGCCCATGGAACCACGGAACCGAACCAGCGCCTTAGAGTTCCTCCTCCTGGGACTCACAGAAAATGCAGACCAGGAGACGCTCCTCTTTGTTGTGTTCCTCTTCATGTACGTGGTCACGGCGGTGGGGAACCTGCTCATCATCCTGGCCATCAGCGCAGACGCCCACCTGCACACGCCCATGTACCTCCTCCTGGCCAATCTCTCCTTGGTGGACTTCTGCCTGGCCACCAACACCGTGCCCAAGATGCTGGTCAGCATCCAAACGGGAAGCAAGTCCATCTCCTACGCCTGCTGCCTGGCCCAGATGTACTTCTTCCACTTCTTCGGCATCATGGACAGCGTCCTCATAGCCGTGATGGCCTACGACCGGTTCGTGGCCATCTGCCACCCGCTGCGCTACGCCAGCATCATGAGCCCGCGCCGCTGCGGCCTGCTGGTGGGCGGCCCCTGGGCCTTGTCCTGCCTCCTCTCCCTCACCCACATCCTCCTGATGGCCCGCCTGGTCTTCTGCGGCAGCCACGCGCTCCCGCACTACTTCTGCGACCTCACGCCGCTGCTCAGGCTGTCGTGCAGCGACACCACGGTGAACCAGGTCTTCGTGCTGGCGGTGGCCGGCCTGGTGATCGCCACGCCCTTCGCCTGCATCCTGGCGTCCTACGCGCGCATCCTCGCGGCCGTCCTGCAGGCGCCGTCCGCGGGGGGCAGGCGCAAAGCCTTCTCCACCTGCAGCTCCCACCTGTCCGTCGTCGCCCTGTTCTTCGGGACCACCATCGGGGTGTACCTGTGCCCGTCGTCGGTCCGCACCGCCGTGAAGGAGAAGGCCTCTGCCGTCATGTACACGGCCGTCACCCCCATGCTGAACCCCTTCATCTACAGCCTGAGGAACAGGGACCTGAAGGGGGCGCTCAGGAGGCTTGTCGGCAGGAGAGTCTCTGCTGCTGAGTCCTGAGGCGGCAGACCAGCACCCGGGTTCGCAGGGAGGAGCCTGAGCACCGGGGCTCTGTCTGGGGCACGACTCTGGGTGCCCTGGCCTGGGAGGGCGGGCGCTTGGCATTCGGGGTGAGGGGCTTGCCAGGAAGCATCGAGACGGACGTGGGACTGCCCTTCGATGGCTGGGGCCGTTGAGCATCCTTTGAGCGAGTCTCATGGGGTCTTCTAGCAAGATCAGCGCGGCCCTGCCCGACTGGGGTTCCCCGCTGCAGAACCCACTTAGCTCAGCACAAACACTCTTTCTAGACTTGACAGTAGATAATGGTCGTGTCCTGGGCAGCAGGAGAGACACGATTCTAAGAGTTCGGAGCTCATAGTTGAATGCCAGAGAAAGCAGGGACACTTCGTCGCAACAGAACGGAACAGGGACTCGCCGAGGGGAGGCCCAGCACGAACACCTGGCAGTGGGTGACGCGAGAGCAGGCAGGAGGACGTCTGAGAGACCTGGGCCGGAGGATAAGATGCCACGGCTGTGACGTGAGGGGAAGAGGATGGTGTCGCAAACAAATGAAATAGGCTGGATGAAGGTGCGAACGGAAGATTTCAAAGGGATGCACTTGTGACGTGGGCGTTCCGGTGGGTGACATGGAGCACGCAGGGCAAGAGCGTCAGGGCCTTTTTTTTTTTTTCCAAATTATTTATGTCTATATATTTTACATCATTTTTTTTGTTTTTTTTTCTTTTTTGCCATTTTTTTATAGTTTTCTATCTCCTTTATTTTTTTTCATATTTTTTATTTATGTATATTTGACATCAGTTGTCATCCCCATGTCTTCCCCATCACCCTATCACCAGTGCACCCTCACCTCAGTCCCCCGTGCTCCCGTCTGCCCTCAACCTTCCCCTCTCCCCTCCCCGCCAAGTGTCCCCAATTTGTCCTGGTCTTTTCATTTTTGGTTTTTGTGTCTTTATTGTTATTATTATTGTTGTTCTTATTCCTTTCCTTCCTTATTTGGTTCCCTTATGTTCCTCCTAGGGGAGGAGCCATCTGGTATTTTTCTTTTGCCTTCCGTCAGGGCCTTTCTT
This sequence comes from Galemys pyrenaicus, assembly GCA_019455555.1. Classification (NCBI taxonomy): domain Eukaryota; kingdom Metazoa; phylum Chordata; class Mammalia; order Eulipotyphla; family Talpidae; genus Galemys; species Galemys pyrenaicus. Next base: position 9,699,665 of record JAGFMF010011614.1, on the reverse strand, counting down.
TAAAGAACCAGGCAGCTAATGTGCCCTCCAGGGGCCGTCAGGAGCCACGTGGGTGACCTGCTTGGCTCCGACCCTTACTCCTCCCGAGTCTCCTGGGGAGATGAGCCGGCAGGGAACGTTAGGGGAGGTACCAGGGCGAGAGAACCAGAGGCGGCAGCAGGGCCCTGCCGAGAAGCCCCTGCCTGAGCCGCGTGCTGATGGGCTCAGCCTGGAGGAGGCTCGTCCTGACTCCGTCACCACGTGTGCTAGGCGCACGCCAGAGTGACGCTGCTCGTGGCAGCAAAGGGAACACGTCATCGTGGGTTTCTTGTGCCACCCTATTAAGTTGCTTGGCCTTGTCTCATGTCATCCTTTAAAGTCCCAACAAAGGGGCCTCTCTGGCGGCACAAGGGGTTAGGTCACAGCACTATGGAGCTATCGGCAGCCACTGCAGCGCGAGTTCAGTCCTTGGCTAGGGAGCTGACCACCAGGCGCAGCAGACCTCTCCTGCCTCCCGCTGCCCCCTCAGCAGTGTGTTTCAGTGGATCTGCCTGTTCTGCTCCCCGCTCTGTCTCTGGTGAACCCACTCACGTTACCCCCACCCGTCCCTGCTCCTCTGGCCTGCACCCCAGCTCTTGCATGCATAAGTAAATAGATGTTAAAAAAATAAAGTCCCAACGAAGAGCTCTCCCACCCACCTGGGACCACTCTCTTTTTCTTAGCCTTTTCCTAATAAATAAAAGTGAGGTCCTGGGAAGGCGACACAGGACAGTCGGGCCCATGGAGGCGGTCCTCATACTGCACGGACATGAGTGGAAGGGGGTGAGCTGTGAGTCCGAGAGGCCAAAAACCCGCAAACGGTGCTAAGGAGCTGGCGTCACCTCGAGCCAAGTGGCGTGAGCAATTACGGGTCGTTTGCTTTGTGACTTTCATTCCAAGAGCATAAATTAGTTGTTCTCTGCCAAACCAAGAGACCCCAGACCTGAGCCTTTTGCATGCAGTAGGTTGATGGTGTGGAAAGTCATCTGAGTAAAATGTAGAATTTAAAAGTTTGGGTGAATAATCTGATTAATAAAACAGAATTCTAGACTGTTGGAGTTTCCTACGGTTCTGGTCTGGGATTTTTTGGAATAACCAAAAATCAGGTGAGTGGAGAACCCCAAATCCCTCTTCTCATGGTGCCATCCTTAGGATACACGCAGGTAGCTACAGTGCTTGTTGAGAGAGCTGAAGTTTCTGGATATTAGAATTTAGTGACCGAGAACTTTGTGGAAACTTTTCTTGGTATCCAGTGTGAGCTAAAGAACTCAGCTGCCTACCTCCCCTCTGCACCGAGAGCTACCTCACAGCAATAAAGGTCTCTTGAGATTCTGTCAGTATTTCTCTGTCCTGTTTTGCATTAAGAAGTTAAGTTACAGGGCCTCCCTGGTGGTGGCACAGGGTTAAGTCTTAGCGCATCAAGCTCTCCACAGCCACTGCAGCACGAGTTCGAGCCCCGGCCAGGGAGGGACCCACGGGCGCAGCAGACCTCTCCTGTCTCCCGCTGCTCCCCTCAGCAGTGTGTTTCAGTGGATCCGCCTGTTCTGCTCCCCACCCTGTCTCTGGTGTGTCCTCTCACCCCCCACCTCTGGCCTACACCCAGTTCTTGTGTGCATAAATAAATAAAATAAATCTTTACAAAAGAAGAAATTAAGGTTACAACTCCAGGATGGTCCGGGTAGCCTTGTAGTATCAGTCCCTGGCATTTGCTGGAGCAGAGAGATGCATTTTCATTCATTGACGCGACAATCCTTTACCAAGCACCTGCTCTACGCCCATGTTTAAGCATTAAGACTAGAGAAGCAAGCAAGAGAGAAAAATGGTTCTTCCTTGTGACTAAAAAGGTTTAAAGTGAGGAAAATTTGGGCTGGTTGAACTTTCAGGGTTTTTTGTTGATTTATAGCACTGATTGTGATTCAGAGTCATCGGCCTATAGGAACACCATAGGCCCAGAGAACCACCCCACCAAGGCGCCCCGAGTCCTCCCCCACGGCCCACTGGCCCCCACTTCACCCCATCTTCCTGCCCCCTCTGGAAGCCGCCCTGTGCAATCAACTCTAGGGCTTCCTTTTGGCTTGGGTTTGTCTGCCGTTTCGTTCTCGGCACTCCACACGGAACGAAGCCACCCAGCGCTCCTCTTTCTCCTCCTGACTGACTTCCCGCACACGCTCCCGTCCAGTGCCGTCCACGTTGCAGCGAGTGGCAAGGCGGGCCACACTGCGCGTACATCCTGCCCTCGGCCCTCGGTCTGAGCCCGAGGCCGCCCCAACCTGCCAGCTCGCTGCCCCAGAGGCGCCGCGGTGACCCTCGGCCGCGCAGCCTTCGAGTTGGTGCTTTGCCTCTCCGGATACAAGTCTGGGACTGCAACTGCCGGGCCGGACGGTCGATGTCCTTTTCATATCCTGAGAAGCCTCGTTCTGCTTCCCCGTGGGCTGCACCGGTCTGCGCTGAGGGTGGGGCTTTGCGTGTCGTGACATCCGCCCAGTCGCTTACGAGTCGCATCACGATGGCTTTCTCCTCGGCAGAAGGCACCGGCAGCCCTGGCTGGACGTGAGGAAGGCCTGGGCGCTTCAGCTAGACCTGTGGTGCTGGACGTAGGGACACCGCGCGGGGGTGTGTCCTGGGAGCGCGACTCTGTGGCCAGGGACCAGGGCAGACCTGGCCTTGGAGAGTGAAACTGACCCTGCAATGGCCTGGAACGCCCGGGGGGCTGGCACCCCAGAAACACGGTCAAGCTGAGGAGGCCTGCTTCCTGGCCGCACCCAGCCCGGGAGAACGCGGGTGCAGGCGCCATCCGTGACTCACTCCAGGGCCTGCTCCATGGCGGCCATGGCCCCCAAGCAGACGCCCCAACAGCGTGTCCTGCTCAGCTCCCAGTGCCCCTCGGGGAGGGTCAGGGCTCGCTCTGCACAGGCTCTCAGGCCCACCTGGGGTCAGGAGGGGCTGAGCGGGCTCCAGAGAGCCTGAGAAGCAGCCTCAATCATCAGGAGAGCCGGGTGCTGGGAATCTGCGACAGGTGTTCCTGGGACTTCGCAAAAAAGAGGAGGAGAAGAGAGGTCCTTTCCTTTAGCATGGACTGGGGCCGCCTGCAGGCACAGCCCAGCTCCAGCCGAGCAGCTGCCAGGCCAGAGCTTAAGAGAGCGATGGTGGGAGGGCCTCCTGAAGACTACGGCGCTGCCATCTGGACCCCCGGGAATCAGACAGAAATGCCCGCTGCAGAAGTGCGTGTTGGTGGACACCCCATGAGCTGTTACTCCAGTGCTTAAGAACATACTCTGCCTGAAACCCTAGATGTGCGGGCACCAGGTCAGGGGGCAGAGCCGGACTCCTCGGCGCCTCGCTTTTCTCTGTCAAGTGAGGGGAGAGCGAGAGCGGAAGCATCTGCCCGTTGGGCTGCCCATGGCACAGCGGGGGTCACGGGTCCTCGGAGACGAGGCGGGCAGGGCCTCCATGACCACCGGGAGGGCCCAGTCATCCGTCGCAGTGACCACCGCCTACGTGGCTCTTGGGGGCACCTGGGGCTGTTCACGTGTGGCTCCGGGAGACGAATCAAGTGGTGGACAGGCTGGGCTTTCAGGGGACAGCTTAAAAACCGAGAATGGAAACATGCAGCGACGTCCTGAAGAACTCGTTGTGTAGATTCTGAACTGAAATTCTTTCCTGTGTTTCTCTGTGCGTTTGGCTGCTCTCCCGTCATTCCAGGTTTTTGTCCCTGAGGTAGCACTGGGTTCTGGAGTCTAGCTTTCTGCCCTCAGGGATTCTGCCACCCCACACCCACCGCCAGACGCCATCGTCCCGTCACGTGCGCCGCGCTCCAACCGGCTCGTCCTCACGCCCTCCTCCCTCCTGGCTGCTGCCCTCCGTTCCCTGGTCATGTTTCTAGGGCTCCTTCTCCGCCTTCTCACGAGCACCCGCAGTTTCTAGCTTTTTCCTACACGGGCTTCTGCCGGGGGGAGGGGGCATCACTCTGCAGCACTGATTTTCATCTTCCCGATGATGAGCATTTTTCCAGTGCCTGTTTGCTGTCTGGGTGTCTTCTTGAGAGAAGCGCCTGCTTATCTGCTCAGCACCCGCTTTGGGGGGAGTGGATATGTGGTTCCTTTTTGTTGGGTTGTGTGGATTCTTTGTAGGTCTCCCGCGTCGGACCCATGTCAGGGGATGGCGTGACTTTCTTTGTCTTGAACGGTTAGCGGTTTCACGACTACGTGTAGTTCTCGTTGTGTTTAGGTGCCACAGTTCTTTTAGCTCCATGGAGCTATTTAGTTCCTCCTCCGGGTCTGGAGAGTTGCCCTCTATTATTTTTTAAACAAATTGTCTCCTCCCCCTCTGGGATTCCTGTTGAGGCTGATGATTCCTCGGTATCGCTTTCTTTGTCCACCTGCGCTCTCACCCTCAGTGTGCCGAGTCCGCCCTCCATTTGGTCTATTCTACTTCCATGCCTTTGTCTAGAGTTTTCAGCTCCTCTTTTGATCTTTTTATGACCTGCCTCTCCATTGTTTTCTAATGTAAAGCTTCCTTCTTTTAGTTTCTCGGAGCACTCATTGCTTTCTGGGTTTCCTTGTAGACCCTTGATGTGCTTTTCTTGTTTCCCCGTTTCTTTGACTGTCCTCGTCAAGGCAGTTTTGGACTCTCCAGCTGATGGAAAGGACAGATCTTCTGTGTCCTTGTTGTTGGGTTCCGGAGCTGTGTCCTTTCTCTCTGAGATAGCACTTCCCTGAGAACTAAGGTTGTCATTTGTTTTGTTTTTTCATGTCCTGTTATTTGTCTTCTAAAAATTAAGACTGAGAAGCTTCTGCTTTCCAGTAGATGGCGGTGTGTCTGCTGGGCCTCTGGTGAGTCGGGCAAGGTCCTTGGCAGGTCCCTGCCGCGCTTTGCAGGTGTCTGCTGTCGTGAGTGAGATCAGGCCCCTCCCTGGAGGCTGGAGGCCCTGACGCCCCCTGGGGTCTGTGTTCTGGGTCTGCCCTCGTGGTCATTCAGGGAGCTTCCGAGGCTGCGCTGCTCTGGCCAGGGCTTCTGTGGGCACAAGTGACCCACAGCTGTCGGGAACCAACACTACTGCTTTGGGAGGGACTTCTCTGGGCTGCCGATATTTTTCGATATGTTGACGTCAGTGGAATATGTTATTTATTATCTGCTTGTTTTTATTTTTCGAGGTATGGCCATTAGAAAACTCAAAATAGGGCCTCCCTGGTGGCGCAGCGGGTTAAGCAACGCACTGTGAAGCAAACCGCAGCCACTGCAGCACGAGTTCGATCCCTGCCGCTGGCCAGAGAAGGGACCCACATGAAGCAGCAGACCTTTCCTGCCTCGCCTGCTGCTGCCCTCGGCAGTGTGTTTCAGTCAGTCTGCCTGTTCTGCTCCCCGCTCTGTCTGGTGAACCCTCTCACCTCCCTGGACTCTGCCTGTACCCCAGCTCTTGTATGCATAAATAAATAAATCTTAAAAAAAAAAAAAGAAAACTCAAAATACTGAATGGGAGTCCCATTCGTTTCCACTGGACAGAGCTAGGTGAGGTGTTTCCATTGGAGAAGGGACGGTGTCTTCTAGAAGGATGGGGTTAGTTCGTCACAAGCATAGTAAATGTATCATTGACCAGGATCAATAGTTTCTTTTTTAAAAAAATATTTATTTTATTTATTTATGCACACAAGAGCTGGGGTATAGTCCAGAGGTAGGGAACTGAAAGGATTCACTAGAGACAGGGTGGGGAGCAGAACAGGGAGATCTACTGAGATACACTGCTGAGGGGAGCAGCGGGGAGACAGGAGAGGTCTGCTGCGCCCTGTGGGTTTGCTCCCTGACCGGCAGCAGGGATCGAACTTGCACTGCAGTGGCCGTGGATGGTTTGATAGTGCTGAGACTTTACACCTGCACCACTGGGGATGCCTGATCGATGCTTTCATTTATTAATGATAGTAATAAGAGAATGCATGGAGGAGTTGATTACTATATTCTGGCCCTACTCTGTGTCAGCACTCTTGACATTTGAGGTCTGATAACTTGATAACTCTTGTGTGGGGGTCTGTCCTGTGCATATTCATAGAGGGTATTCGTAGCACTGCATTCCTGACCTCTGCGCACTATGTGCCAATAGCACCTTCTCTGCAAGCAGAAATGTGCTTTCCCACCAGACAGTCCGTCCAAATATTGCTCAAAAACCTCCCTCTTTCTCTTCCTGCCCCCACCCCCCCGCACGCACACGCGCGCGCGCACACACACACCCTGCAAGGACCACTGCTCTAACTAGGCGTCACTGTAAGTTCACTGCTCATAGAACTCTTGACTCCCACCGCAGGGGCTATTTCTGCCTTGCAGACAAGACGCTGAGGCCCAGAGGGTAAAGGGCGTGCTCAAAGTCACATTGCCCCAAGTCACACAACGAGGTGGAAGCCCAGTTCTTGTCCCTGGCCCACCTCCAGCCTGCACGGCCTGGCTACGGCAGCTCCGAGGTGAGCGGCACTGGCGGCCTCGTGCCTGTGACCGCTGAGTCTGTTTCTCTCTGTGCAAAGCTGCCCTGTCCTGGGCCGGGCTTCCCATGATAAGATTCCAATTGTACGCCCAGGGATGAGGACGGCAAAGGCAGGGTTCGTGGTTTCTCAGCTCCTTCTGCTTGTATTTCCTGAAACACAGTCACACAGCGGTCCGACGTGCTCCAGCGGTCCAGCTGCCTCACCCAGCTCTCCTCGGAAGTGGTTTCCACCTGATCCCCCGGGCAAGGGAGGACACTGAGGTCCAGAGAGGCTCAGTACCTGTTCCGGGTCACACTGCTAACAGGCGCCAAGTCGGCCTGCAGAATCCACGCTTAGCCACCGCGCTCACTAGCGGGCTAGTGTGTGTGCTCAGTCACTGGCGGTGAGGAGAGCCCCATGCAAACGCTGGTGTCCAAGCTCCCTGACCTGAAGTGGGGTCCTGGCTTGGAGGGGCTCAGACCCAGGTTTTTATGGGTAACTGAACAGGACCCGACTCCTCTCGGCCCTGGGGTATTTGCCCTAGTCACGTGGAAGGGAACAATGGAACCGCAGCTTAAGGACAATGGGCCAGCTCAGTTACCAACGCCCCTTCTGGGCAGAATTCCTGCATTCCCTGGCAGACACCCAGCCTCCCTGGGCACAAAGGGGCCGGGGCCAGAAAACTGCGTCTTCTGGGCCCTGAGGCTGGTGCCTCACTCATCCTAAGAGGTACCAGCCTCCCCACCCTGGGGTGCCACATTAAAGCCTGGGGGCAACATGTAATCTAAAGGAGTCTAGTGTCACCTCGATTTCTCCCCCTCACATCAACTCTATGTGTACTCTCTTCATTCAGTCACTCGTTTGCGTATGTATCCGTTCATTTAATGAGCATTGTCTAGGTTTCTAGGCGTTGGAGAGAGGCGGTAGAACAAAGCCTCTCGGACCTCTCCTTCCCCGTATCTATGTCTCTCCTCCACCCCCTTTTATTTATGGCCACACTGACCTGGGGAGGGGGACGTGGGGATCCCACTGCAGGGCCTTTGCCTTTGCTCTGAGTGGCTTTTGGACTTTGTCACTTGACCTGACTCCCCTGTGCCCCTGCTCCGGGGAGGGTGGCCGCCCAGGCCGAGACCCATGCGGACTGCATCCCCGTTAAAGCAGAGCCACCTGGCTGGCCAGAGGGAGAGTCGGTGAGGGCCGACGCGGAGACCACGGGGACGGCTTCAGTGGGGTCCAGGGGGCCATCAGGTCTTGTAAGCTGAGCTGCCGTTTGCTCAGAGGGGAGGGGACAGCGTCACGCAGAAGGAACAGGAGGGTCAGCTTGTCGGGGATGACAAGAGTACAGCACAGTATGCAGAGAGAGAGAGAGAGAGAGAACAAGCGGGCAGGGAGGGGACGCAGGACTAGCAGAGAAACCTCTTGGGGCAGGACCAGCTACGAAAGAAATCAGGGACCCCCTTATCCAAAAACGACGAGGAATTGTGGGACACAAGCAGAACCATGGACGCACTGGACTCCGCTGAGCCGCCTGCACGGCCTTACTTGCCGAGTTACATCTGTCCAGGGGTTGTGAGAAGCCACGGGAGGGGGGTGTTAAGTTGGGAAAAATGAGCTGGGAGAGGGGCATGGGCCCCAGAGACGCACAGGCCCGCAGCCATCGGCCGGCGAGCCCCCTCCTGGAGCCCTCCTTTCCTCTCGGCCCCCACACCGCTCTGGAGACCCTCCTGACCCCCCTGGAGATGCGCCCCCTTCGTCTGCCCCCTGTGCGTGTGTGTATGAAAGCAAAGGTCCTTCTGGCTGGCGAGACACGTGCTGATGTCTGTTTCTGAAAAAATTAAATTGGTTTAACTAGAACTTTTAAAACGGGGTACCGACGCTCCCCTAGAAATTATAGTCCCTTTATAGCAAAGTGGCGGTGAACCATAATTTTAAAAAATTAGTGGAAGAGGCTGCTGGAGAGGGCGCCGTCGTCTGTGGGGACTGGGACTGGCCTGGGCCTGGGGAGCACAGCCCGGTGGAAGCTACTCAGCCTCGGCTGAGTCTGCACCCACCTCCCCTGCTCCAGCCTGCCCTCCTGGCACCCGCCTCTCTTGCTCCTGCCTGCCCTCCTGGCACCCGCCTCCCCTGCTCCCGCCTGCCCTCCTGGGAATCCGCAGACTGAACCCAGAGCCTGGGACCAATCAGGGCCTGGGAACAGGGGAGGGGGCTCTTCCCAGCCGCACCCAGCCGCAGGGATTAGGCCTGAGCACACTTGATCCGCAGGCCCGCAGCCACCTGGCCGCCTGGCCCGGAGGGGCTGGACGTGTCGCGGGCTTGGCTGGAGGGCTGCACCCAGGCCCGGGAGCGGCCCCCATCTTCCCGATGCCTTGAATGGCCGGCCCGTGGCAGGACCCCCCCAGAGGCCGGAGGTGGCTGCTGCTGCTGCTGGCGCTGGGTCACCTGCTGCCCACAGGTGAGGGCTTCTGCTGCCCGGGATCCGGGGATGGTACCGGGCGCCCACCCCGCTGCTCCTCTCCGGGGTCGGCGAGGCCGCCTGCCAAGCCCCTCGGGCACTAGCCCAGGCCCCCACGGTGGGAAGCAGAGGCACAGGTGCCCACACTCCCTGGGGCCCTGACTGGTGGTGGCATGTTGGGCTGGGGGCCTGGAGGGACGCCCACCCCACTGCCCTGTGCAGGTCCCATCCAGCCCCATCCCCTCCCGCCCCTGGGGGTCCCTCGCCTGGTTCCCACTGGGATGTGGGGGCCCGGGCCGCGTGCGGGCGTCTGTTCTGGCTGACCATGGCGACCGTGTGCCACCCGCTGTTATTGCTATTTCATGACGTGTCTGTGTGATTGTGTCAAGCCGCTGAACCTCCCGGGGGTCCCTCTGGCCCGTGCTCTGCCCCCCAGTGTGAGTTGTCAGTGGGGGGACAGGGGTGTGGCAGCTGCGGCTCCCTCCACCCTCCTGGGGTACCCGCTGTCTCCAGGTCTTGGTTTTTTTGAAACCAGGCTTCGGGGTTGACTTTATTTATTTGGGATCCTCTTGGCTACGTGATGTGTTCTGTGCACGTTCCCGCAGCCCTAGAAAAGCCCGGAAGGAACAAGTGCGTTCCCGCCACGGGCACACAGGAGCGTCACCCGCTTGAGCGCGTGGCCGTCACTCAGGTCGCTGGTGGGGCCGGCGTGGCGCTGGCCAGTGGGCACCCCGGGCACGCACTTCCCGTTCGCCTCTAGTCTGAGTCTGCGCCGAGCGCCCGGCCCCGTCGGTCCAGGGGCCGCGGCCAGAGGTGTTAGCAGGTACAGCCCATCCCCAAAGAGGAAGCCCGGCGGCGTGCCCTGCCAGCGTCGCCGGGACTCGAACCCCAACGGGTGACAGCGCGCCTGTGGCTATGGAATCGTATCCGTAACAGCAGCTGCTTTGTCTCTGGTCCGTGGCACAAAGGCTGGCTTTGCAGGCCAGGGAACCCCAGGAGGTCCACGCAGAGGCTGGAGAAATCTAATGAAAAGAATATTTCCTCTTGATTCACAAACACTCCCCACAGAAGTAAGAAGTAGACAAGAACTTTTTTTCTTTTTTTTAAGAACTGGGGTACAGGACAGAGGTGCGGGAGTGAGAGGACTCACCAGAGACAGGGTGGGGAGCAGAACAGGCGGATCCACTGAAACCCACTGCTGAGGGGAGCAGCAGGGAGGCAGGAGAGGTCTGCTGCGCCCTGGGGGGCATCCCCTCCCTGGCCGGGGATGGAACTCGTACTGCAGTGGCTGCGGATGCTTCACAGGGCTGAGACTGAGCCCTGCACCCCCAGGGAGGCCCCTGTATTTTGACGTTTTTTTTCTTCAAAGGTTTATTTATGCACACAAGAGCTGGGGTGCAGCCAGAGGTGTGGGGTGAGGACTCCCAGAGACAGAGTGGGGAGCAGAACAGGCGGATCCACTGAACCACACTGCTGAGGGGGCAGCGGGAGCAGGAGCGGTCTGCTGCGCCCTGTGGGTCCCTCCCTGCTGCGCCCTGTGGGTCCCTCCCCGGCCGGGGATCGAACTCGCGCTGCAGCGGCTGCGGGAGCCCCACAGTGCGGCGCTCAACCCCTTGCGCCACCAGGGAGAACAACACTTTTCTCGAAGAACAAGCGTTCAGGCAGACTGTGATCTGTGCCGCAGGCGACCGCCGAGGGGACGAGAGAACGAATCTCCCCGTGTGTGGCCAAGTGGCTGCAGCCCTGCCGGGTGTTCCCAGTAAATGACCGTGGATCCTCAAGTGTTTTGCACTTGCAGGGTGCTAGATCTTTCCGGGCTTAGGGGTCCTCGGCCCTTAACTGTGGCCATGAAAGAATCCAAAGCTTGTGTTTAGCAGAAGCAAAGCTGATCAGAGACAGGACGGAAGTGGCCTGGGAGGGAGCTTGGTGGGCAGAGCCCGGGACGGACAGCGGCACGGAGAGATGGGGACCCCCAGCGTAAATGGGGCGCAGGAGGAGCTCACTGGTCCCGTCTGGGGTGTGGTGTGCAGGTACTTCCGGGTGGCAAGTGCCTGTGGGTCAACACCCAGTCACACGGGGCTGGCCCAAGCAGGACCACGGGGGCAAAGTGTGGGCCAGTCTAAGGCACCTCCTGGGGGGACCCACTGGGAAGGGCAGAAGCGGCCAGGTGGGTCTGGGAGGGAAGGAGTAGCACCGAAGTCTAGCTCAAGGCCAAGGCCGCCCCCTCGGCCTCCCATGGGTCCCTCACCTGCGTCTGTCTCTTCCAAGTGTCTCCTTCCGTATCCCCAAGGCCCTGCTGAGTGCAGCTTCCTCAGGTGTCTCCACTCTCCTGCTCCTCCTGGTCTCCTTGCTGCCTCCCTCCCACCTCCCGCCCCTCCAGCAGGCCCCTCCCTCCCAGCTCCGCCCTTCCCTGGGCTCAGGGAACCTGGACCTCCCTTCCCTGCAGACCCCTTAGTTGTGTCTGCAGGTTGGGGTGGGGAACACCCCCCCTGGGTGTTCCTGGCTCTCCCCAGACTGCACCTGCCGCAGCGAGCGTTCTGGCCCGGGCAGAGTCGGCCACCTTCTCCCTCCAGGAGTCGCGCTCCTGGCCTGGCTGTCCCACGGGCACAGGGCGGCTGGCGTCCTTGCCATGGCTGTCACAGGACAGGATCCAGCTGCTTTTCGGGTGGCGTGTGTTAGTTAACCGGATTTAGCCACAGCAAAATCAGTTTCTCTGATCTCTGTGACAGCGGCGGTTTTGCAATTTGGAGCAAGGAGCCCGCTGAGCTGAGACTCCGAACTCCGCAGCCACGGGAGATTTACGCCTCTGTGTTCCTCCCTTTAAAGATTTCAGAGAGGTGTGACAGACACAGCGTAGCCGGTGTCGGGGTGCAACACCGATTCACTATTTGTGCACGTCGTGAAATGACCACGATCAGGCCAGTTAGTGTACGTGATCGTACAAAGTTACGTTTACATTTTACTCTCATTAAGCCTTTTTTTTTTTTTTAAAGATTTTATTTATTTATGCATACAAGCACTGGGGTACAGGCCAGAGGTGTGGGGGGGTGAGAGGATTCACCACAGAGAGCGGGGAGCAGAACAGGCAGATCAATGGAAGTACACTGCTGAGGGCAGCAGCGGGCACAGCAGGAGAGGGCTGCAGCACCATGTGGGTCCCCTCCCCGGCCGGCAGCAGGGATCGAACTCATGCTTCTTGGCTGTGGTTTGCTTCATAGTGCGTTGCTTAACCCACTGCGCCACCAGGGAGGCCCCAAGCCTTTCATTTTTATTCGTCCTTTAACAGAGAAGTCCAGGCAGTTGCCTTCTTCTTGTCATTTAGAAGATGCAAAGAATTCACGGGAATCGCCTCCTGCAGGAGCAAGAGTGGGGGAGTCCGGGTGGGGGACAAGTGGTGAGAGCCCCTCGCCCCGGGACTCCAGAGTGGGGTGAACCGCTGGCTTCCCAAGGGTCCCGCCGTGGTGCAGCTTGTAGCCCTCTCCCCTGCCCTCCCTCCCGCCCTGCGTCTCTGGCCCTCCCGCCGCCCTCTGGATGCGTGGCCTCTGCTGGCTCTGGCTCGGGCCCCAGTGCCTTTGCACTGGCTCTGCTGAGTGTCCCCCCTGCGTGAGCTAAGCCAGACTCCGCCTCATCCTCCAGCTGTGGCCCGTCCGCGTCTCTCAGAACAGCCACACGGGAGACACCCCATACAGAACCATCTTCACCGATGTCACTTGGATGAGATGTTGGGTTCCGCAACTGGGGTCTTTGGGGTACCTCTGAGAAAAGTTCCGGCAGCCCTTATTTCCCACCATAGAATTCAGCCCGTGTTAGTCTCCAGGACACGCCTACTGGACCAATGGCAGGTTTCTGAGCGGAGAAGAGGGGTGCCAAGCCCCCGCCCCCAGCTCTGGCCGCTGCATGTATCAAAACCTCCGAGCAGGCTGGGGAGGCTCAGGCCGCCCCCAGTCTTCAGCCCACAGGCCCCTTCCCCTTCCGAGCTCGCAGGGCAGCTGCAAGGAGCGGAGAAAGGCTGTAAGTCAAGGAGGAGCTGGAATCTTGAAAACCCAGTTTCTCTGTGAAGGAGCAGGGCTCACTCAGTTCTCAGGAGGTGCCTGGCCCTGCGCCAGACACGTCCATCTTAAAGCCTCCGGCCATCCCTGCCCAAATATTTGCTTCACAGTTTTATTAAAAGAAAAAATGCTCCCTACAGGGCAGCCCGGCTCCCACCCCGCGGGCACAGCTGCGCGGTTTTGCCCTGGGGCGCCTCTGGGGACTTGCAGAGGAACCCACCCTCTCACCCCCCCCCGCACCCCAACCTGTGACCAGCCCTGTTTGCAGAGGATTAGAGTGTTGGGGCTGCTGGGCGCCCGGCAGGGCTGCCAAGGAGTGATTTAGGAGCCTCAGACCCCGGCTCAGGGCTGTCCTCCGGGAAACGAGGGAGAGGATGAGAGCCCATCAGGCCTGGGTGCCCCCGCCCGGCCCTCTCGGAAACAGAGAAGTGGGCAGGAATGAGGCAGCAGGGGGAGGGGAGAGAATCAAGAGAGACAGACACAGGGAAAGCTGTTGGGCCAGCAGAGAGAAATAAGATGAGGAGGAGAGAGGTGCTAGGTTTGGGGGTTTCTGGATTCGGGGGTTCTTCACGGCACTGCCTGTTTAGGGGAATTGCCTTGTGGTCCAGTTTCCAGTTCAAAACCTCACCGCCCTCTGGCCCCTTCTTGCTCTCTTGGGCTACAGCACCTGCCCGTGGGTTGGGGCGCGGGCTGCCTTCACCCCTCTAGTGCGTTCCTGGCCCTCCCAGGCCTTTGCCAGCTTGGCGAGGGTTTTCTGGGGTCCTGGGTGGAGTTGGCCATGTAATTTCGTTTAGCCTTTGCCCTCCCTGCCCTAGAAATCCAGTAGGAAGAGGAGAGAAGCAGCGAGCGGACAGGAGAGGGCAGTATCAAGCCCCCACGTGCGTCTCCTGCTTCCCCGCATTTCTGCCCCATTCGTCTTGTGCCCACTGGGTCTGGCTCACGTGTGCCCCACACAAGTGTGTGCTGAGAGGCCGGGGTGAGCCGCTCGTCTCGCTCGTGAGCCACCGGTTTCTTGTCCGCCAAGCCAGGAAAAGGAACTCGCAGCCCTTCTGGATATTACAGTGAGCAGAGAGAAGCACACTTTTGCAAGAAAGTAAGAACAAGTTTATTTAGAGGAAAAAGAACAAAAGCAAAGACCCCAAGGCAGCGATGCCAAGGAGGGGCAGTGGCCGTTGTGGGCCGGTGTCTAGGGGCGTTTAAACCCTTTTTTTCTCTGTTCTAAAATCTCATCATCCTGCTTTGGCTGGGTCCTGCCTCCCCGTGGCCACATTCCGGGGCAGAGGAGCCCATTTCCCCAGCTCTCATCTGAGAGTTTCTCTTTTCACCTCCTCGGCCAAGGTCTCCTAAAATTCACTGTCCTGATTAGCCTCAAAGTCCCACAGGCCCTGCCCGCGCTGTCCCTGGAACACCCCGTTAGCCCTAACTTGCCCTGGGGCTAAGGCGGACACAGCGTCCACCACATTCAAGTCAGGGACTCTCTTGGTTCTGGCTGCACCTCTGGACGTGGTGGGAGTTTTAAAATCAATCACAGGGCTTCCCTGATGGCCTAGGGGTTCCGTCTCAGCACTATCGCCCCAAGGCACGAGTTCGATCTGGCCAGGGAGGGACCCACAGGGCGCAGCAGACATCTCCTGCCTCCCGCTGCTCCCCTCAGCAGTGTGTTTCGGTCCATCTGCCTGTTCTGCTCCCCACTCTGTCTCTGGTGACTCCTCTCAGCCCCCGCTCCTCAGGCCCAGTCCTTCCTTCTATGCAAAAACAAATAAAATAAAATCCTGTGGTTCGAAAGGTTCCAGGCTTCCAATTTCCTTTAAAAGCCTGAGCTTTCAGCCACCCCAGGCTCAGCTCTGGGAGAGCAGACCCCCAGCGGCCCTGAGCAAGGGCTCGTCAACCCGCTGCTGTTCCAGGGGAGTCGGCTAGAAGGGCGCTGGGGCCGAGTAGGTACCTCTGAGAAAGTCTCCTCAGAGCTCCCTGCCAGCGGCACCTCACGGCACCCACCGTGATTCCTGCTCAGTGAGTGATTCTGCGGCAGCTGGAAATGTCGACTTTCTAGCTCTGGCGTCCCTTCTCTGCTCGCTTGGCTTCCTGAGATAAGGAAACTCGCTTTTCTGCCTCCGTTAGTTATTGATCCCTCGTTCACTTAGATGAGCATAAACTCTCGGTTCTCACTGTGTTGGCTACGACCTTTGCTTACTACTGGGTTTATAGAGACGATTCAGTGATCCCAGCCCTGGCCGGCGGGGCCCTCTCCGGCTTGGCCTCCCTGTCCCGATAACGTCTCTGTTCCTCTCTGGCGCTTCCTCACCTGCTACGGGACCCTGCAGGTCTCTGCGTGCATCCCAAGACCGGACCCTGTTCTGCGCACTGAAGTAACTCACACGTTTAAGTCTGCGCCTGCAGCAGGTGCACGGCTAAGTGCTTGTTGCGTCAACGACCGTGGGAGTCGAAACAAAAGGGTCTCTGGCTGGGGCTCTAGAGGCGTCGGAACACCCCTGAGTGCGGGAGGGGAGCAGCGGTCTGTGTGGTCCTCGCTGGGGTCTAGAAGTGCCGTGGGCGGCTCGGGGCGTGTCCGCCCATCAACCAGAGTGGCGGCATCACGCTTCTCTGTGCCTCGGTGGTTAAAGCTGTGGCAGGTGCGTCGGGTGAGACAGCTGGCCTGCGGGACTGTCAGTTTGGGGGTGAGTTCCTGCTGTGGCCTCACCCTGTGACTCAGAGAGCTGCGAGCACCTGCGAGGGGACCTGGGGGAGCAGTGTAGGTCCGAGTGGGTTGAAAGGGCGCACGTTTGAGTGAGAGCCTGTTGACCTTGGCTTGGCAACATCATTACTGTCAGGTATTGCTTTGTGGAAAGAGCCCCAAATTAACAAACAAACAAAAGAGAGCCCAGCTCTCTGAACCGCGTCAGGGTTGCACCGATTGGCTCAGGCCGAGCTTGCTGTGCGCGGCTGCAGCTCCTCTTCACTTTGCATGCGGGCCACACGCGTCACCGCTGCATTCATGGAAAACAGACGCACAGCCCACCGGTTCGTGCTTCAGGGGCTTCCAGGTGAGGCTCATAGACCCCCAGAGGGGCATCAGAGACCTCCCGGAAATCTGTGAAGTGGCCTTTGGGGTCTCGACTCTCCCACCCAACCCCAGAAAATTCATAGATTCATCAAATGCTCACCTGCGTCCGTGACCCCCCAGTGCCTTTGCTCTAAGCAGCTTAACCCTAATCCTTGGTGGGCGAGGCTGTGAGAAGGCAGCCTGTGCCCTCGCTGGCAGCGGGCGCACCCAGTGGGTGCAAACAGGTGGTGGCGGTGTCTGGAGGTAGCTGCGGTTGTCATCCGTGGGGAGGGTGCTCTGATCTGCCCCCGCACTGCAGCGCTCAGGTTCTTGTCGTCAGACACGGACATCTCAGCGGGACGCGCTGTGCGGGAATCTGCCTGTCAGAACGGGGCTTTGAGTCCTTCGCGTCTAGGAGCCCGCCACCCCACTGCAGCTGACCCAGTTTTCAGCCCCGAGGGGGCATGGCCCGTGCCCCGCACGTTCCGGCGATGTGACAGGTGGCAGATGGTGCGCCTGCGTGTTTCTTAGTGCAGTTTCCAGAACCGGGTTGGTGGAGGGTGCTGGCTTGTCTGCCGGCGCAGGCACGTGTGGTTCGGGGCTGTTCACAGAAGACGCCTCTCCGGCCCACGTGGCTCCTCAAGAGCTAAACCCGGCCTTTCTCCTCTCTTTTCCCCTCCAGGGGTGAGTCCTCAGCAGGACGCTGGCGCGCTGCCGGGGGAGGATGCAGCCGCAGGAGCTCCGGGTGATGGCCACGTCCCCGCGGCGCAGCCTTCTGCAGCGGGGCCGTGCCCACGGCCGCCCCTCGCCCCCGGCAGGCCCTCAGGGCCGCCCAGCCCCCGGCACTTGAGCAGCTGTCCGGGGGATGCCAAGAGGCCGTCGAACAGCAGAAAGACGACGGCGAGAGCGGAGTCCGGCCCAGTGTCCTCCGGGCCGCCTGTGCGTTCGGAGGGGCCCCTGGGCGCCCAGGACTCCGGAGGCCCCGGGGCCCGCGTGTGGCCAGCGCCCGCCGCCCGGCCCCACCCCCCACGCGGCGCACCGAGGCCCCCGTCGGGTTCCCGCTCCTGGCCCGGGAACAGCAGTAAGTCCTCGCGGCTTCAGCTCGCGGTCGACCTTGTCTGAGGGTTTGTTGGCTGCTGCTGCGCTCGCTGGTTTGCCGAGGCCGGGGGTCTGCAGCCAGGTCCTCGGGGCGCCCCAGTCAGTGAGCGAAGGCAAACCTGGACCCAGCTGCGTGTGACCTGTCCTGGGGGGCGGGGCGCCCCCTCCGCCCTCTTATGCGCGGACCCCGCAGGGAATGGCTTTCCCTGTCTGTAGGGACGGGGGTGGGGGCGGCAAACCAGCCAGAAATCACAGCGAGCAGAGCCACAGCAAAGAGCTACATCCAGCGGCGAAATCCCTAGGCTGGCCCGAGCCCTGTCCGGGCGGCGCGTGGTTCAGCTCAGTTTTCGCCTGTGCCTTCGCCGTTGTGAGTGTGAGCCTGGGAAATGCCAGGTGCGCTGGATGTTAAGTTGCGCGTGTCCGTACCAGGAGGCTCCTGGCCTCTGCTCAGCGCCGCATCTCCTCCTTGCCCGACCCTGCCGCTCAGCTCTGTGGTGGGGACAGAGAGCTCTCGTCCTGCGCCGGACTCACTGGTCTTTGATCTTAATTTTCTGGGTCTGGAGTCCAGGTCCTGGCCCCCTGCTCTATGCGGGACCCCAGTCCTCCTGCCCTGTACCTCGTGGAGAGAAGAGAGCTAGGGCAGCCTCTCCTTCTGTTTGTGTCAGCGTTTAACACCGGGAAGGCACGTGGGGGCGCTTAGCACAGTCTTGGGAAGCATTGGGGGGAGGAGCCTTTAAACCATTAGCTAGCTGGTGGGCCTCCCTGGTGGCGCTGGGGGTTGAGCGCTGGGGGCTTCCGCAGCCACGCCAGCACGAGTTCAATCCCTGGCCAGGGAGGGACCCACATGGCGCAGCAGACCCCTCCTGCCTCCCCGCTGCTCCCCTCAGCAGTGGGTTTCAGTGGATCTGCCCGTTCTGCTCCCCACCCTGTCTCTAGTGACTCCTCTCACCGCCTGCACCTCTGTTCCCCTCCCCCAGCTCTTGTGTGCATAAATACATAATAATCCTAAATAAATAAATAAATAAATAAATAAACCATTTGCTGGGGACCCCCCCCAAGTCACCACCTCCTGGACACAGGTGTTCCTTGCGCATTTCAAGAGCACCCTGACCTGGCTCTCTCTGTCCGGCCCCACCTCAGCACTTCCTCGCAGCCCTTTCAAGCCACATCTGTGGACACTTGGGATTAACAGTCAATCACGTATAACCCGAGCCGGCCGACACCCCCAGGTGTGGCGGGGAGACCATGACGCCAGCAGGGCGTGACAGTCACCAGGCGACGGGGCCGTGGAGGGGGTCTCCTGGCAGCGGCGCGTGACGCAGGGCCGGCAGGGGCTGGCAGGCATCGGGCAGGGTGTCGGTGCTGGACGTTCGGGGCTGCACGGGCGCCAGTTCCTGCCGCTGCTTTGTCCTCAGGCGCAAAGCGTCAGTCGCTGTGTCTCCTTGACACCAGGCTCACTCGCTCGTTCAGCAAATATTTATCGACGCCTGCTTTGGGCCACGCTGTGCCAAGCTTGAAGACACAGAGCGTGCGCCCCAGGCCCTGCTCCCGCACAGCCGGGAACTCGAGCTCACAAAGGCTACGCACAGGGAACAGAGCCGGGAGCAGAGGGCCAGGCGAATTCAGACTAAGTGCTCTCGGAAGAGGTGACATTTGAGCTGAGCCTGGAACGTGAGGGGGTCCTGCAGGGAGGGCATTTCAGGCAGCTGAACAGCCCCTGGAAGCTCCAAGACAGGGTGTCAGGGGAGCTAATGGCTGCTGAGCGAGAGCGGAGTTGTGTGAGGCGAGGTCCGTGGTGTGGGGAGGAGCCGGCTGGGGTGGGGCTTTGCATCAGTCATCAGTTGCTGCATAACAAATGACACCAAAGCTTAAAGCAATATTGGAACTGGACAAATCTGGTCCCAGGGCCCAAGAAGGTGGTGACTCGGAGTCCCCTGCAAATGGCCCCCAGGAGCCAGCCTCCTAACTCACTCCCGGTTCTGTGAGTCAAGAATCTGGTCAGAGCTGGGTCTTCTGTCACAAGGTCTCCCGCAGGTGCCATCTGGCTGACCTTCAGGCTTGCTGGCATCTCAGACATCAAGTAGGAAAGGTCTTGCCTCTCTGAGGTCAGAAGTCAGCTCCTGGTGGCTGTAAAATGCAGGACTCTCAGTCTCTTGTCAGCTCTTGGTCAAAGACCACTTCAGTTCCTGTCACAGAGTCCTCAGGTCAAAGACCACCTCAGTTCCTGTCACAGAGTCCTCAGGTCAAAGACCACCTCAGCTGCTGTCACAAGGTCCTCCGGTCAGAGACCACCTTAGTTCCTGTCACACAGTCCTCTGGTCAGAGACCACCTCAGCTGCTGTCACAAGGTCCTCCAGTCAGAGACCACCTCAGCTGCTGTCACAAGGTCCTCCGGTCAGAGACCACCTTAGTTCCTGTCACACAGTCCTCTGGTTAGAGACCACCTCAGCTGCTGTCACAAGGTCCTCCAGTCAGAGACCACCTCAGCTGCTGTCACA
>JAGFMF010011614.1:9637678-9679886 GCA_019455555.1 Galemys pyrenaicus | reverse complement strand
TCAGCTGCTGTCACAAGGTCCTCCGGTCAGAGACCACCTTAGTTCCTGTCACACAGTCCTCTGGTCAGAGACCACCTCAGCTGCTGTCACAAGGTCCTCCAGTCAGAGACCACCTCAGCTGCTGTCACAAGGTCCTCCGGTCAGAGACCACTTCAGCTGCTGTCACAAGGTCCTCCGGTCAGAGACCACCTTAGTTCCTGTCACACAGTCCTCTGGTCAGAGACCACCTCAGCTGCTGTCACAAGGTCCTCCAGTCAGAGACCACCTCAGCTGCTGTCACAAGGTCCTCCGGTCAGAGATCACCTTAGTTCCTGTCACACAGTCCTCTGGTCAGAGACCACCTCAGCTCCTGTCACACAGTCCTCTCTCGCAAAGTCATTGCTGTGTGGAAGCATGCAAGTCAGCTTCACAGCTGTCCAGAGAGCCTGAGGTTAAGATGAAGTCACAGTCTTTTGTAACCTAGTCACAGAAGCAACACGCCATTGCCTTTGCCAGATTCTATTCGTTTAACTGACCCATTCATTCTCGCCTCTACCAGCGGGAGGCGACTCCCAAGCAGCCAGCTAGGAGGGCCACCCCTGACACTGGCCGGGAGGGCCACCCAATGCCCGCCGACGCCGCTTCCCGGGCCAGAGCCTGAGTGCAGTGAGTGAGCAGGGGCTCACATGTGCTGTTTTGCCGACCTGCCTCCGGCAGGAGAGAAAGCCAAGGGAGGCTGTTCTCGTGTTGAGGGGTGCAAGGAGACTTTGCGGCACCGGAGGACAGGACTGGGGTCCACAGAGGGACCTCGAGTCAGCTCGGGAGCAACTTGTCACAGGCAGGCTCCCCGGGGACGCTGCAGCAGGGTTCCCCGGTCGGCAGTCTCCCGCAGGTCAGGGCTGCCCGTGACACCGCCGCCGACACCGCTCGTAGGACGCGTCCCCCTGAAAGGAAAGGGAGAACCTCTAATCCCACAGCGATCCTGTGAGAGGCTCCGCCTCGGACGTGGCCCGTTCCCACAACCTCTGACGGCCGGGGCTTAGGGACTCGCAGGCAGCTCCTGGGGTGGCCGGCTCCTGGGAGGCCAGCCAGGGGCTGGGGTCGCCGTGCTGCTCTTTCCATCCGCTAACAAACGAATGTGCGCGCAGCTCTGGACGTGGACCTGCCGGCTCGGGCCCTGCTTTTGCCCCCGGGGAGCCACTGAGCGGTCAGACGGTCTCTCTGAGCCGCGGTTTCCACAGCTGCGAAGAGGGGAATAGTGTGACCCTCAGGTGTGTCGTGCGGCTTAAGAACACAAGCAAGGCCCTGCCGGGCGCTGCCTTGACGTGCCCTCAGGGCGCAGAGGGGAGCATGTGGTGGGGGCGGCCCTGGCTCTTGGCCGGGCTGTCCATTCACAGTCAGTCAGCAGGCACTATGGAGTCTGGGCATCCACAGCCCTCTGTGCTGCTGCCCGTGGGTGTCCACCGGGTGGTAGGTCCCGGGGCGCTTCCTCCCGACGGCCCCCGGGGTGTGAGCCTCCTGTGGCTGCTGTAACAAACCACAAGCAAAAGCAGTTGTCTCCACGCTTCTGGAGATCGGAGTCTGATGGGTGTGCTGGCCTCAGCTCACGGTGTGGTGGGCTGCCCTCGCTCAGAGGCTGTGGGGGGGCTGCTCCAGCGTTCTCCAGCCTGTGGGAAGGTGTCCACGCTCTGTGGCTCGTGGCTCCTCTCTCCACCTTCAAGACAGCAGCGCGGCGTCTGGCGTTCTCCCTCGGACTCTCTGCCCTCCACTTCCCTCACGTGTCTCCTCGGCCCCGGCCCTCCTGCCCCTCTCGGGAACCTCGTCCACCCGGGCCGTCAGGATGGTCTCTCGGCTCGGGTCCTCGCTGCGTCCATCTGCGGCGTCTCTTTTGCCCTGTGAAGTCACGCTCACGAGACCTGAGGATTAGGACAGAGACGGCTTGGGAGGCCGTTCCGCGAGTCACGCTGGGGCGTCCAGGCTCTGCACCCCGCTGCCGGGTCCCAGATTCTCTGCATGTCTCTCCCGAAGTGAAACGTCTGCCCAGCTCACTCGTCTCTGCACGGCTGGTCTGACGTCACCACCCCAGGGTCTCCGCCCCGCCCCAAGTCCCACCAAGCCTCGGGTGACATTCGTCGCCCACCTCGCCCACCTCCTGCCTCAGAGGCGGCAAGCGTGTAGTTCTCTCCCGCACCCGCCCGTCCCTCAGGCACGCGGGCAGGGGTGTGAGTCCAGCTCCGGCTGCAGCCTTCCCAGGCACAGCCCAGCAGAGCTGGTCGGGTGAGCTGGGGCGTTGCCCGCACCCCTGCCCCCGCCTCAGCATTTCCTTGTTGCTATGTATAGGCGTGCGTCTCCCGGGGGTGCCCGAACAGGAGGCCACAGGCTGGGTGCTCCGCCAGCACAGATGTGGTCCAGCCCTGAGGCTTGGCATCCACAGTCCCGTGTTGACCGCTGATTCTGCGGAGGGCCGTGGGAGAGAACCTGTTCCCCCAGCTTCTGGGGTGGGTGCTGTTGGAAGTCGTGGCATTACTCAACATGCAGATGCATCACCCCAACTTTTGCCTTGGTCTTGACCAGCAGTTCTCCCTGTATGTCTCCCCCCCACCCCCCAATTTCCTCTTTGACAAGGGGACCGTCCTGTTGGATGAGAGCCCACCCAAAATAACCCCAAAGGAACCTACAAAGAGACATTTTCCACGTGAGAGCTCATGCCTTAGGGACTAGGGGCTTAACATCTTTGGGAGACACAATGCACCCCTCAGTCAATCGTACTTGAAACCTCAGCCCCCTCCATCCTTCTCACACCCAGTAAGCATGGCTCGCAGACTGACGAGGTGTAACAGGCCACTGGGCAGAAGGTGGAGACCCCGTGAGGTCCTGGCAGGCATCTTACCCTCCTTTCAGAATCTTGAGTGAGGGGCTAGCAGATCGGGGTGCCTCTGGAACCCCTGCTTCCCAGGCTGTGTCATGTGGGGAAAAGAAAACAAATAGAGAAATAATCTCGCGAATAACTACAAGAGCTTATTCTCTTGGCTCTGCCCACCTCCTTCTTCTTCTCCAAAGTATTTCCAAGTCTTCCCTGGGCCGGCGACAGGGGCGTCTCTGCAAGGCTGCTCGTTGCAGCACGAAGCGCCAGTGGCAAAGCCAGCGCCCCGTTTGAGATGCAAAGTGAAGTGCACTGTCCCGGGAGGCACACCTGTGACGCTGTGGTGCTGGGACTTGAACTCTGCGTCTGCCTCCAGAGCTTGTACCTGCAACCCTGCCTTGTACCTGCAACCCTGCCTTGTACCTGCAACCCTGCCTTGTACCTGCAACCCTGCCTTGTACCTGCAACCCTGCCTTGTACCGGCAACCCTGCCTTGTACCTGCAACCCTGCCTTGTACCTGCAACCCTGCCTTGAGAAATCCCAGCCCAAGCCGATGTGGAGAAAGCAGGTTCGGAAAAGGAAGCCTAGATGTGGCTGAGTCCAAAACCATGCCCACGAGCATTTGTTCCTTTTTGAAGGAATCAGATCTTATTGTCAGTGACACACGCCTCTATTAATTGTGCAGGCAAAGGTACTGTTTTCCAAAATCCAGTGTGAAAAGTCTCAAGCTTAACAGTCAAAGAACTTTGCAGTAGCTTCTCCTATGTTCACCACTTCTCTGTACACTCACATTTTGTGGCATTTCACTCATCACATATGTGTGCCTCCTCCCGTCACCCCTCCATCCATCGTATCCAAACTTCTTATTTTTTGATGCATTCCAAAGAAGGTGCATCATCAGGACCGCCAGCCTCTCCTCCTCCCGGAAATAGTGCACACGAAGCGTGTCCTAGAGGTTGATATTTGTGCGGCGGGTTTTATCTTCTGCGGTCAGAAATAACGTTTAGTAAAATCCAGAGAGCGCAAGTGTAAGCAGCTAGATCGGGATGAACACTTGCGTGGGTGAAACCCAAGTCCCTGGCAAGAAGTACAATATCAACTCCTTGCAAATGATGCAGAATGATTTCATTCTAAATTATATAAAACAGTATGGTTTTTGTAAAGGCCACAGGTCTTTTTTTTTAAAGATTATTTATGCATACAAGCACTGGGGTACAGGTCAGATGTGGGGGGGGGTGAGAGGATTCACCACAGAGAGCAGGGAGCAGAACAGGCAGATCAACCGAAGTACACTGCTGAGGGAAGCAGCAGGCACAAGCAGGAGAGGTCTGCTGCGCCATGTGGGTCCCTCCCTGGCCGGCAGCAGGGATCAAACTCGTGCTGCAGGGGCTGCAGTTTGCTTCATAGTGCGTTGCTTAACCCACTGCGCCACCAGGGAGGCCCGTGGGCCACAGATCTTAAGCTTATTCCGCAATGAGTTTTTAGCATGGTTGTAAGCAATGATTTTTGACTTCAGCTGCCGTCAGTTTCCTGGACGACTGGATTTTGTCTGGGTTAGAGTCTTTGGTATGGACGTAAACCAGTGGTTGTCATTAGGAGTTAACTCGCTCCTGAGAACAGTTGGCAATGTCTGCAGATATTTTTAAGGGCACCTCTGGGCATGCGGTGGGAGTGGCTACTGGAGTCTCATGGGCTGGGGTCAGAAGCATTGCTCAGTGCCCTGTAACGCACAGACCATTTCTCAACAGCATAGGATTATCTGCCTCTAAATGCCACCGGAGCCGCGGTGGAGAAACTTCTGCGTTATCTTCGGTTCCTTCACTTGGAGGCCTTCCTGGTCCTAAGCCATCCTCCCTGGCCATGGCTGACTGTCTCCAGATTCCCCCTTTAAAAAGGAGATGGCCACCCTGGACTAGGGCCTGTACAGGGCACCCCATTTTAACTCGATTATCTGCAAAAGCCCTCCCTCCAAATAAGGTTTCCTGACCTTCCATCAGTGATCTCAATTCCCCAATCCACTTAGGCACCCCCAGAATTAACCAGATGTGTCTGGATTTTGGGTTGAGTTGGCTTAACCCCGCCATTTGGGAGCCCTGCCCTCCACACACAGGGAACGCCCGCGCCAGGGCAGCGAGGCGCCAGGGCACTCGGCACACGGAAGGGTGCATCGGCGGGCAACACCTGCTCAAGCGCATCTCCGCCCTCCCCTGTCCCCGGCGGGGTACTGGTCAGTGGGCCCGCGAGCGAATGACCGACCAGCGGTCTTTCTGTCGCTTTGCTTTGTTTGTGCACATAGCTGCGTTTCAGCCGCCCCGTGTGGTCTTCACAAGGCTAAGGGGCCCCGGAAATGAAAACATCGAGATCTCATAGCCAAGTACTGTTGTGGGGGAGCACAGGGCGCGCTTTATCTCGGGCGGGTGGGGGAGTTTCTCATAGCAGGCGGAGGCCGTATAAGCAGAGCCTTTGAAGGAATGTGGCAGGTAGCGAGAAGGGAGGGCCGTGCTGGCCGGCGGGACAATTCAGGGACAGACTTGGGGGGCGAAGCCGTGGCAAATGTGGGTGAGGGTAGGTTCATTAGCATGGCAGAAGCCCCGGTGTCTGAGGGAGGAGGGACAGGGCCAGTGGGGCATCAGGACCCACGCCGAGGTGGGCTCAAGAGCCAGGCCGGGCAGGTCGGGTGTGATGCTGACATGATGACAAAGCACAGAAGAATCTGCCCAGGGTGGGGCGGTCAGTTCTGCATTTTTGAAAGGTCAGTCTGTGGGGCAGTGGAGGGAAACTCCAGCGGGTGGAGTTGGAAGCAGAAGATGAGTAAATACTTCAGAAAGTCACGGAGATCGGGCCGGAACTAAGACGGCCGTGAGCAGAGAGCGGGCGATGACTTGGAAGTTGGCGATGACAAGGAGAGAGGTTCAGGACAGAGGCTGGCCCTGTTGCTTTGTCCCCAAAGAAGTAAATGACATAAGTAGGCGTCCCTCATCAGCCCCATTTAGGGAACCCTGGGACTTTATTTTTGTTTGACACATATTTGAGGGCACACTACATGTCGTTCATGAGGTAAGTGGCCCTGATGAAGGTAGACCCACTAAGGAGACAAGACACTAGAGAGTGAACCACTGGATGGTGAACGTTATAAAACTGTCATCTGGTGGGGGGAACAAAAAGGATGACTAGGTGACAAGCCATGGATAAGTGGGGTGGTGGGAGGGGGGTGAGAGCAGACCTTTCCGAGGCGGTCACGATCGAGTAGTCTTGAAGGACGGAGAGGTGACAGTTCTAGAGTCCCAGGCAGAGGGAGAGCATGTGCAAAGGTCCTGAGGTGAGCAGCTGCATGCGTGCAGTTTCAGAAAGGAGCCCAGTGTCTGAGGGAAGAGGGACAGGGCCAGTGGGGCATCAGGACCCAGGCCAAGGTGGGCCCTTCAGAAAGGGAGAGCAGAGAGATGGTGAAGGTGGGGGAGAAGAAAACTGAGAGGCCGCTGGAGCCAGACCCGAGAGCCTTGAAGGTCATAGTGGGAAATTTAGGTTTTACTCAAACTGCAGTGTGAGGGCTTTGGAGGGTCTGGAACAGGTGAAGTGTAGAAAATGCCTCCGAGCAGAGATGGAAGGGATGTGGGGGGTTGTCCTTGCTTAAGTGAAAAAAGCATGTGGACGGAGGTGCAAAAATATTTCATAAATTTAAAAAACAAAACCAAAAAAAGAATATTTCATAAATTTTAAGTTGATTAGGAAAACACCTATTAGAGTATCACACACACACCCAGTGATGTGCCCAAAGCCTATTAATCTTAAATGTGTGACAATGAATTTTTCGCATGTGTCACTGCCACACAACCCGAGGTGTTGAATGTCCTTTCCTCTGGGCAGTGTTCTCAGCCTGTTGACATTTGGGGTGGGACAGTCGTAGGCTTTTGAGATTCAACGTTGGCCATTCAATGCCAGTAACATCCACACTTCTCGAGTTTCTGTTTTTCTTTAAAACCGCCTTCATCCATTTCCCCAACAACCCCCACTCCCTCTTTCTGGCAACCACTCTCTGCATATTTTTAAGATTTTTTACGATTTGTAAGATTCTTTTCTTAAGAATCTTTTTTAAGATCACACAGCAACTGTCTCTCTGTCTGCCCTATCTCTCACCTAGCACGATGGCCTCAAGGTCCATGTCTTTGTCGCAATGATAGGATTTCTTCCTTTTTCATAGCTGCATACTACCCCATCTATATATTGACTAAGTCTTTAGCCATTCATTTGTCTGTGGACGCTTGTCTTGGCTATTGTAAAGAAAACTTTATGTCTCTGCTATTGCAATGGTGAGACTGCTGGATCACACAGTAGTTGCATGTTTAATTTTTTCAGGGATCTCCACAGGCCTGCCACTGTGGCTGTAGCGATTACAGTCCACCAGGTTTTCCATTCTCCATGGCTGGTGACGCTGAGCACCTTTTCATGGAGCGACATGTCTGTCCCTATGTCCCATTTGATAATACCTGCAGTTTTGACATTAAAAATGTGTGTAGGGATGACCAAACATCCCCACTGTGGGGGGTGGGGCACAGTGGCCCCTGCTTGAGAACTGCTCCTCTAGAAGTTTCCCTCCTACACCTTTTGCACCCTCAGAACATTATTTTGACTTTCTTCCCACCCCTTGGTCTTGCCTGTTCTTGCACGCGTCGTGAGTGGAGACGTACAGCACCTCGCCCAGTGCCCTCTGTGAGTCATGCAACTTCTCTGTGCCTCGGTTTCTTCCTCCGTGGAACGGGGCGGCCCTCGCCCTAGCTCCCGGATGCCCAGCACAGGCGCGTGCTCAGGGGACACCACTGCTGTCATCCGGCCCTGCCGGTGTGCGCCAGTTACTTACGCTGTGGGATACTCAGATCCCGGCCCGGTGACCTGATCAGAATGAGACCCAAGTCACATGTGCAATGGTAGGTTTTTCATCAGCCACATTCAGAGTAAAAGAACCTGGGGCAATGAATTTTAATCACTTATTACTATATTAGATTTATTATGTTATTAATCCAGTAGAGTCAACTATTTATTATTTCAATAAGTAACTGTATAAAAATTTCTAAGAGGATCATTTTTTTAAAGATTTATTTATTTATGCTACAAGAACTGGGGTGCAGGCCAGAGGTGCAGGGGGTGAGAGGGCTTACCAGAGACAAAGTGGGGAGCAGAACAGGTGGAGCCAATGAAATCCACTGCTGAGGGGAGCAGCGGGAGGCAGGAGAGGTCTGCTGCGCCCTGTGGGTCCCTCCCTGGCCGGGGCTCGAACTCGCACTGCAGTGGTTGTGGCTGCTTCATAGTGCAGGGCTCAACCCAATGCGCCACCAGGGAGGCCCTAGGGAGACTATTTACATTTGCTTGTCTCTTCTAAGTCCAGTGTGCATTTTAAACCTCACAACACCCCCAGTTTGGGTGCTAGCTGCCTAAGTCGTCCTTAACTTTCAGTTAAAAACGTACGTTCCCAGTTGTTCCAGACCTACTCGTTCGGTTTCTAATCACAGACCAAAACACCGTTTCTTTTACATTAAGATTAAAGAAAGTTAAACCTGGAGTCCGCAGTCACACCAGCCATGCCCCAGTGTTCCAAGGCCCTGGGGGCACCGAGGGGGCGCAAATGCGTCACAGCGGCAGCCAGCCAGCAGGCCCCGAGCGCCCGGCCTGCCTCTCCCGCACGGCTACCCCGGGGACGGGCTCAGCGGCTCGGAGCTCAGCGGACGTGCCCTGCTGTGGGGACCGGCACCCGTCCTACACGCCAGCAGGGCCCGTCACCACGAGCCCCAGGTCGCCCGGGTCCTCTGGGAGAGGAAACGGCCGGGGGGCACCGTTCTCCAGGCTCTGCCCTGAGGGTGTGGGGTGCACACCGGCCTCGATGTTCTCCTCCACGCGGGGACTCGGGGTGCCGTGAGGCCAGCGGCCGCTTCACGTGCCTTAGTAGGCCGCACCGAGCAGGTCTTCAGGGCACAGTGGCCGGGCGTGCCCTTCAGGAGCGTAAGCCCACAGGCCCATGCGCCCGGCTGGGGACAGGGCTGCGCCGAGCCCCGGTCCCCCACAGGCTGCGTGTTTGAGGTGCTGGAGAGGCGCGGATTTGAGCTGCTGCAACAGGAAGCGTCTGGGGAGCCCTGGGGCGTGGGCCTGGTCCCAGGTGTTACAATCGTGCAGACTCCAGTGATTTTCTGGGGCCACATTTGGCCCTGCGAGCGGTGGGAGGCGTTGAACACAGGGTCCCCCGGGACCCACCAGCATCCCGTGCTCCTCTGAAGTTGTTTTCTCGAGAGAGGGAGGTGCTGCCTCCAGCCCCCACGATGCTGTGTCTTCGTCCCAGACCCTCGCTTCCCTCTCCCACGTCCCCGGCCCTGCTGATTCCAACTCGCCCTCCAGTCATGGCTACCTGGCACCTCTGCCAGGAAGCCTTCCATGACCTGCCTCTCTCCGCCTGGGTCTGTGCCCCGCTGACCCAGCTTCTGCCACCAGCCCCACCGCAGCACGACTGTGTGTGTCTCTTGACCGGCTCCTGTCGGGAGTGAGTAGAAGGGACCACGGCGAGCAGAGGGGTAAACAGGCTGCCGGGAAGTCACCTTGAGCACGGAGCTGCTGGGGGTTCTGTCTCGGCCGCGGTCGTGGAGTCGGCTCCAGGTGCAAGGCCAGGAGAGGTGGCCGGGGGTCCCTGCCTGCCACCCTCCCACGGGGCCCCGCATGGAGGAAGCCTGCACGTCAGGTGGGGGCCTGGGTGGGCGCGAGTGCGGCTGGGGAGCGCCTGGATGGCCGACCACGGGCGCGGTGGGGGCTCCCCGGGAAACTGCGGCCAAGGGCAGGCAGAGGCAGCGTCCACGGCCGTCGTCTCAGCCCATCTGGGCTCTGCGGGGCAGCTGAGGGGCTGTCGGGGAGCCAGAGCTGCGGCAGCCCCTGGGGCGAGTGTGCAGGGCGGGGTGGCTCTGGAGGCCCTGAAACCCAGGCAAGCTGGACCTCGCTTCTCTGGCAGCCAGAGCCGCCGGGAGGCAGCGCCCGTCACTCCCGCACATTCCAAAACCTGAGTGGGCTGCGCCACCCGGGGAGGGGCCCCTGCTCCGGGCTGGTGGTGCCGGCCACGCAGCAGGGTGCGGGCAGAAGCGGTCTGCAGAGAGCGGGAGAAGTCTGCGTGTGTCCTCCTTCAAACCAGAGCAGTCCCCAGCTCGGGCCCTGGAGCTGGGCCGCCCCGCCCTGCTCGGAGGGGACCCTGCGGGTGTGAGTCACCGTCCTGACAATGCCAGCTGACCTCCTGAGGTGGCCCCGCTGTTTCCCCCTTGGGCAGGCCCTGCCCCATCTCGGAAGCACCCGAGGCGTGTCCTCGCCTCCCTCCCAGAGCCGGCCCCACGGGGCTGGCCTCAGTCGCCTGGACTCATCCCGGGGTGAGGAGCAGGATGGGCTGGGAGGGCCCCGTGCAGCTGGGGCCCCGCTGGGAGCAGCTGCTGGCTCTGGCTGCCAGCCTCCTGCTCACCTGTGAGCCAGGTAAGCCGCGGGGTGGGGGCCGGCTGAGCAGAGACAGCGTGGCAGGAGAGGGCCGCATGAGGCGCCCGCTTCTTCAGCCCCCGGGGAACGGCGAGGCCTTTGCTTCTGGCAAAGCCCCACCACGGGTGGCTGCCTCTTTCACGCTGGCCGGGGAGCCCACACGGCCGCTTTGCTGAGACTCAAACGTGGGCTCGGCTCCGCGGAGACCCAGGCGGCACTGAGTCACGCACGTCTCCCCAGGGCTGTCCAGCGGCCTCTGCGCCAGCACCTGTGCCCCGGGGCAGGTGAGTCTGTCCCGGGCTCCAGGAGCTCCGGGCTGGCAGGGGGTGAGCAGTGGCCAGCCACAGGGGGCGCGAGGCTGAGCTATCTCGGGGTGCTGAAAAAAGGGGCGTTTGCTCCAGCTACAGGGTGGCGTGGGGGTCACAGGGCTGTCCGCAGACTCCAGGAGGGCAGATGGGCAGGGCGCGCCTGGCAGGCGGGGGCGAAGGCTGGCGGCAGGGACTGTGGGCGTTGGGGCCTTGTGTGAGAGAGCACAAGCTGCATGGCGGGCGCTGAGGGAAGGTGGGGAGCAGAGCCCCCGGGGTCCGTGGAGGTCTATTCTTGATCCAAAGGGGGACTCTGCGGGTCTTTTGGTCACTTCTTTGGGTCAAGTGTGGCATCACCTGCTGCCCAGAGAAGGCCCCGGGGAGACCAGAGCTCAGCTCGGTGTCTGTGTGTTGGGGAGGGCCAGGCTGGCCCCGAGAGGCCGGGGTCTCCGGGCGTGGCCAGGGCTGCCCCGGCCGGGCTGCGTCCCCCCGTGGCTTCTTTCAGGGGCTGGCAGGGCCACCCAGCCACACGCCCGTAGCGGCCAGGACACAGGGGCCCGTGGGAGCGCAGGGCCGAAGCACCAGATGCTCAAGGCCACTGACCCCCGGGGCAAGCCAGCCCACCACAGGGCTGGAAACAGAGGCCCCAGGGCTGACCGGCGGGGCGGACGCGCTCCACCGAGAGGGGTGCGGGGGCGCTGCCGCTGTGGGGTGGGCAGGTGCGCCCTGCTGGCTGCGCCCCCAGAGCAGGGGAGAGCACCTGAGTCCCGAGCGGGCCTGGCCCAGGGGGCTCTCTCTGCGGCTGGGGGCCTCTGTGAGGCCGGGGCTGCCAGCATGCTGGGTGGGTTTGCAGCACAACGCTGGCCTCGGAGGGCAGGTCAGCCCCAGAGCTCCCCGAAACAGGTTGAAGTGCCTGTCCCGCTGCCTCCCTCTGGGCCAGATGCCGGGGCTGTTCCGACGAGCAGACCCCCACTCCCCCCGGAGAGCGCGCCTGGACTGGCAGTGACGGCCCACCACCCCGTCCTCCGCCCGGACCAGCCGCCTCTCAGGGCAGGTCCACTGGAACCCCCCCAGTGCCTGCACGATCCCGGAGTGAGGGGCTGGAGAACCCCCTGCTTCCTGAGCAGAGCTGGGGAGAGCCCGCCAGCTGACAGCGAGCATGTGCGGCCGGGCAGCAGCGCCCTGAGCCAGCTCCGGAGAGCAGCAGAAACAGGGCAGGGTCGGCGCCGCCCTCACCCGCCTCCCCTCGGCTGCGCACCGCCCTCCTCTGTGCACCCCTCCGTGCCCCTGGCCGAGACATCCCAGGAGCCTAGTGGCCTCCAGCCCCTGCCTGCCAGGGCTTCCTGTGCTGCCTGGGTCAGCGCTGGACGCGAGACCGACCAGCGCCCGCACTTCGCGTGTCCAGAGAGGACGCTGAGTCCAGGCGTCTGAGCTCACATAGCAACAGCCTGAGCCCATTTGCTGGATGATTTCCAAGCCCTGACCTTTGCGTCCCGCCTGGAGAGAGGCTGAGGGCCACTGCAGACGTCCCCTCTCCCGCAGCCTCCACGCGGGGCGCCTCGCCCGGGGAGCTGGTGCCGTCTCTTCCCCCACCGTGCGCTCCCGGGGCCTCGGGCTCAGGCACCTCTATAAAGGCCTCCACGCTCCCGCCGGGCCTCCCGCACCATGGTCACCGCCAAGCTGGGGCCTGGACAGTCCCCCGCGGTCCAGGGTGGGGTCATCCCGGCACCTGTGGGGTGTGCACGTGGAGGGCGCGTGGGACGAGGGTGAGAGCTGAGTCTAACACCACTGGCCAGAACGTCCGTTCCACTTTCACCACGTCTGACTCATCCCCGGGAAGAGCAGTTTCATTCCTGTCTCCTCTGCTGTCCAGGGCCCAGAGCCGCCCCAGGGAAAGGCGATGGGTCCAGGGGGCAGCCTGGATGTCTTCACGTCTGGCCTGTGCTGCTGGTCACTCCCAGGGCTGCCCCCAGCTTGAGTGGTGAACGAGCCTCCCCACCTCTGGGGGCTCCACCAACTGGGGGCTAGGCACACAGGGCACTCAGGCAGGGCTCGCCCCACGGATGGCAAACTCAGGGTCAGCTGGGCCCCTTCTGAGAAGGTCCCGGTGGCGAGGTAAGGTCTGGGCCGCGAGCTCCGTCTACCTGACTCGATCTGCCCCACGCCTCCTGGCCTGGCTTCCAGGGGTGCACGCTGACCACATGCCTGTGCCCCTGCCCAGAGCTCAGAACAGCCCAGGGCCTCACCTCATTGGGGCCCAGGCTACAGGGAGCAAACGCCAGGCAGGAGGACACACCCACCAGGTGACCAGCCGCTTCCTGGAGCCAAGACCGAGGGGTTTCTCAGGGTGGGGCCAAGGGCCAAAGTGGGTGAGTCCCAGGAAAACTAGGACGAGTCGGTCTCCTTCCGCCAGGGTCTCGCTCCTGCACTTATTCTGTGGTCTTCCCCCGTACAGGGCACATAGTACATATGCCATAAACAGGGGTTGCATGGATGGATGGATGTATGGATGGATGATGGATGGATGATGGATGGATGGATGGATGGATGTATGGATGGATGATGGATGGATGGATGGATGGATGGATGGATGGATGGATGGATGATGGATGGATGGATGGATGGATGGATGGATGGATAGATGGATGATGGATGGATGGATGGATGGATGGATGGATGGATGGATGGATGGGTGGGTGGGTGGATAGGTGCGTGGATGGGTGGATGGGTGGATGGATGGATGGGTGATGGATGGATGATGGATGGATAGATGGATGATGGATGGATGATGAATGGATGGATGATGGATGATGAATGGATGGATGATGGATGGGTGATGGATGGGTGGGTGGGTGGATGGATGATGGATGGATGGATGATGGGTGGATGGGTGGGTGGATGGGTGGGTGAATGGATGATGGATGGATGGATGCGTGGATGGGTGGATGGATGATGGATGGATGATGGATGGATGGATGGGTGGATGGGTGATGGATGGATGATGGATGGATGGGTGATGGATGGATGATGGATGGATAGATAGATGGATGATGGATGGATGATGAATGGATGGATGATGGATGGGTGATGGATGGATAGATGATGGATGGATGGATGGATGATGGATGGATGGGTGGATGGGTGATGGATGAATGATGGATGGATGGATGGATGCAGGAGTTAACTGACTACTTCTCAGGCAGGAAATGAAGAGTCACTGTTGCATCAATCTACACTGAATGGAGTTTTCAGACTTTTCTTTCATGCCCAACTACTGGGGGATCCTCACTCACCCCAAAAGGCAGGAAGGCCCTCCCCTCCCTACTCTAGGGAAGTGGGAACCCTTCTCCTGTGTGAGGGGCACCCCTTTCCCGCACAGGGAGGGGGACTGAAGACCTCCCGGGCTGAAAAGGGCCCTCCCCTCTTGCACCTACGAGGCTGGGAGACGCCCTCGCTGGCTCAGTGGCAGATGCTGCGCACACTGTGTGCCAGCTCTGCTGGTCACAGGGTTCCGCCGTGAGCAGGACACAGACCCTGCTCAGCCAAACTCCAGCACGGGAAACCAACCTCCACCCCAGGTGGTGTGGAGCGAAGACCTGGGCTGTGCACCGGGGTGCAGGCATGTGTTAGGGGGCGGGTGACCCGTGGCCAGGACACGTCCGAGAAGCAGACTGGAGGGCAGGAGCCCTGCAGTAGGGCCCCGGCTGCGTGTCAGGGGCCTGGGTGGGTGCGCAATTATTTCTGCTTTAAAATGGGGAAACTGAGGCTCGGCAAAATGAGTCGGGGCAGAACCGCATGACACCCCACCATACGCCAATGTGGTGCTCTGTGTCAGGGTCACCCTGGGGCTCCCCGAGTCTATCTTGTCGCTAGCGTGTTTCTCACAGCACCCACGCCTCCTTCGTTCTCCGCGTCCCTACCATGCCCACTGCTGCGTCTCTGAGGAGCCCGGCTGGTCTGGGGCGTGAGACTGGGACACTCCGAGATGGAGGACTGTCCCGTAGACACAGAAAGGTCAGCAGTGACCACTGCCACGCCTCCCACTCCGTCGGCTCACAGCCCCATGCGGGGGGGAATGTGACTGGGCCAGGGGCCAGCTCCGGGTCTGCCCCGCCCGCCTCCCCAGCTTGCAGGCCTGGGCTGCTGGCCCCCTGCTGGGGCGCCTGCAGCCTGGTGCTGGGGGGAAGGAGCGCGTGCTCCTGCTGCGGTTGTGCAGCAGCGTCTGTCCGTTCTGCTCCGTCCAGATCTCCCCGCTTCCTACGTGCTGGCGTCCTCTTGTCTCAGATGCCCCCTCACCCTCAGCCTTCACTCCACCATCACCATCTCATCACACCCATTATCATGACTGCTCAGACGCTGGGCGGCTCGATACTCAGCGATTTAGAGCCCTTGAGTTCCGGGCCTCCCTGGTGGCGCAGCGGGCTGAGCGCCGCACTGTGAAGCATCCACGGCACAGCAGCGCGAGTTCGATCCCTGGCCAGGGAGGGACCCACAGGGCGCAGCAGACCTCTCCTGTCTCCCGCTGCCCCCTCAGCAGTGTGTTTCAGTGGATCTGCCTGTTCTGCTCCCTGCTCTGTCTCTGGTGGATCCTCTCACCCTCCCCCCACCCCGCCTGTGGCCTGTACCCCCAGTTCTTGTGTGCATAAACAAATATTATAATACACACCTAAGACCGACACACAGGAATGCATTAGTTTCAGGTGTGTGACGGAACGATTCAGTGTGTTACACCAGTGCTCATTATGAAATGGTCAGCCCGGTAGGTAATCTCCACCCATCACTATAGAAACTTACAGAACTTTCTTCTTGTGAAAATGACTCTCAGGATTCACTCTCAGAAACTTGAAGCACGCAGACGATGCCGCCGTCCTGTACTGAGCCCTTCCGCCTGTTCCTCCCTCTGCCTAGACTTGAGCGCTTCCTTGCTCGCTGGCAGGACGAGCTTTGGAAATGCCAACTGGCCGCAGCCTTGCCCTTTGCTTCGAACCCTCCGTGGCCTCCCGCTGCCCTTCAGAGGACGTCTGAGCGCCGTGCCTTGTCTGACCGTGGCCCAGACATCTGGCAGTGTCCCCTCACCCC
Organism: Galemys pyrenaicus; assembly: GCA_019455555.1. NCBI lineage: Eukaryota > Metazoa > Chordata > Mammalia > Eulipotyphla > Talpidae > Galemys > Galemys pyrenaicus. Next base: position 9,664,171 of record JAGFMF010011614.1, on the reverse strand, counting down.
TCGGTCCCGACGGCTCACCACAGCCACGTGGCCCCAGAAGGCCCCTGAGTGGTCAGGGTCAGCCCAGCCCAGGACCAGGAGTGTCCGCACCGTCCTGCTCCGCACACATGCCTCCTGAGAAGTACCCTGCAGCCCGCAGGCCCCTGCCGCGTGCAGCCCTCCCTGGTCGCCTCTGAAAACCGCAGTCCTGTCCCATTGTCAGGGTCAGCTCAAAGTCCCCTTCACCCCTGCCGGGAGCGGCCTCCCTGAGCTCTTCCCCGGAAGTGGCCCCTTGCTGCGGTGTTTACGGAGCGAGCGCCTTCAGTGGGGGCCTGGCGGGTTTTCCTGCATGCGCCGCAGTTGCCGCCCACCGGGTCCTGCCGGGGTGTCTGGTTTACAGTCACTGCACGGTCGTCTGTGTTGCTCAAGTCTCTCTCTGACGAGTCCGCCCTCTGTGGACTAGACCAGCACTTTCCTGCACCGCCAGACCCGATGTGGGTTCTGTTAATGCTGGGGCTAAAGAGAAAAAAAGGGTCCATTCCTGCCTATCGAGACTCCATTCCCCAGCGCCTGCTCGTGGCTCAGCTCTGGAGCGAGTGGGGGTTCAAATGGGCCACGGCGGCACGCTCCCATGCCGGCCTCTCAGACTTCCCTGTAAATGCACGTCTTGGCACAAAACTGCGTCCGTACTGACTCCCCCTATTGCTGGCTGCTGAACTGACCCATCGCTCGGTATCGATCCCCATCGATCGGTATCGATCCAGTGCATCCGTCTCATCTGCAGGTGCCAGTGCAGCTGTGGGGTCCTCTAAGTTCCCCACATCTGGAAGCGTCTGGGGGCTGAACGGTGACTCGCCAACACCTATGACGGTGTCTGCAGGTATGTCCCACTTCCCCCCACTAGGGCGCTCGTCTTCTGATGGCTGATGAATTATCCTTTGGCTAGAAGTAGCCTGAGAAGTCGGACACGTGGATCTCTCGTGAATGGTGGTCTCTGCCCTGTCTCTTCCATTTATAACTCACTATCTGCAAGAACACAGAGACCATTCCATGTTCAGATGTTCAGTAATCGATAGTTCTTAATGATGAATGAGATAAGAATTCAGCAGGAGTCGTCCTGGCTTCTGGAATGTGCCCTGGCTGGGAAATAGCAACCATCCTGGAGGATGCGAGGCCAGTTTGGGGGGGGGGGGGGTAGGGCTAAATTAGCTCTGCCCCAGACGCTTTTCCATAAAGAGATCGATGCTCTCTTAGACGTGAAGGAGGCCCAGAGACTGGCCCGTTTCCTGTAACCTGATTCTCCTGACCTTGCCTTCTCTTTAAATGTCAAACAGGAGCTTCCAAAAGGAAAAATATAAAGGGGATTGTCTAACTTTAGAAACTGTATCCAAAGGTAATGTTTTCCAATTGGGAGGAGGCACCATGGGTACTTGGTAAAGAGGGACAAGAGGGAGAATGAGCCGGGAACGTGAGTGCGGCTCCTGCTGGGTTGAGATCCGCATTCGTGGCATGGGATTTTGCGCACAGAAACATCAGTCTGATAACCCTAGAAGCCTCACCGTCGTCACAGTGCTTTCTAAAATAACGATGCAGTTTGAGCAGCTAGCAGACAGATTCAGAGGGCCATCACTCCAGATTTTCTCGGGAGGGCTAGGAATTGTCCTCTCCATCCAGAGACAAGCAGGAACTCCAGTTCCTTTCCCTCCTCCGTTTTCAAACAACCAGGCAGGCCCCGTCACAGACCTGGCAGCAGCGTCCCAAGGCACCGGGATCTCTGGTCTACCCATTACCCAAGGTTCAGGGAGCCAACCAGCAGCCAGTGGATGAGTGGATGGAGTTACCAAAGAAGGAACAGAGATTGCATCATAGCACAGCCCCCCATCTGCCCTCCTCCAGCCCCTGCCGAGCTGATATGTTGTTTAGATTCGTTCTTTAGTGGAGTCTTTAGAGCTCCCTCTCTCTCTCTCTCTCTCTCTCTCTCTCTCTCGCTCTCGCTCTTGCTCTCGCTCTCACTCTCTCTCTCTCACTCTCTTGTCATGTCATCTTCCAGTCATGATAGCTTTACTTTTTTTTACTTCTTCCTTCCCAAGTTGGGTTCTCTTGTTTCATTGCCTCCTGGTCCTATACTTTTACTTTTCACCACCCAGAATGATCCAGTGGTGGGGTTATGACACATGGCCAGTTTTTCAAGGTTTTCATCATACATGGATACTGAATTTCATTAAATGCTTTCTTGGCACCTACTCATAGGGTCATGTGGTCTTCATCTTCTTTTTTGTCGATGTGGTGAATTACATTAATTGGTTTTTAAATGTTGAGTCATCCTGTGTCCCTGGAATAAATCCCACATGGTCATGATGTATAATCGCCTTAATGCATTGTTGGATTTGGTGTGCTACAACTGTGTTGAGAAGTTTTTGCATCTGTATTCATGGAGGTAGTTGGTTTGTAGTTTTCTTTTTGTGTGTTTGGTATTGGCAGGTTGGCCTCATGAATTCTGTTTGGAGGTATTCCTTCTTTCTCGATTTCCTGAAAGACTTGAGGCGGGTAGGTGCTGGTTCATGTTAGAAAGTTTGCTACAATTTGCCACACATGGGTGTTTAATCAGTTGCCTTAAAAATTGCAATAACTTTCTTATACTAAACTCATTTTGAATATGAACATTTCAAAATGCATAAAAATAGTGAGGAAGACTTCACTGGGTCTGTGTAGACTGAGTGTACCTGAAATCACGTGCTCATGGTCGACGAGGCCAGGGACCCCGAGCAGCAAACATCTTTCCCGCTATTGTGACTATTGTGAGGATCTGATTTGATGTTTTGAAGCCAGTTACTCTTTCTCCAAGACAAATGAGGAAACTGTAATCCAGTGTCTTGTGAGAATTTTCCTCACCCCGTATTCTGAGTGGATGCAAGAGTAAGGCCTCCTTGCCCTTCTCCTTCAGGGCCTGACGCATCTGGGGCCACCAGCACCATGGAGCCAAGTCACGAAGAACACGGAATTACCACGTGGTCAACCAATAACCCCGGATCTGCTGTGGCTCTGAGCAGTTTGGGTGAGTGTGAGCTTTCTGGGCTTTTTCTTCTCATCTCTGGGTCAAATTAGATTGCCTGAGGAAGTAAAATGACCAGACTTGAGGCAGGTGTTTTGACTTCTCAACGCTCTTTCCTGAGGATGTTAATTGTTTTTTCCTAGAGACTTTATTGACTGGATACTTTTATTCCTCAACTTCATCACTTCTGTGATTATCAGACAACCGGTTCTACAGAGGAAAATACCATAGAGATCGTTGTACCCTACTTCCCTTGACACAGGCGAAGGGTCTTTCTAAATCAGAGACCATCTCTGAATCTTCTATTGGGCTTGAGGACACAGGCAAGACTTGAGATGATAGAAGATTCTTTGCTACAGCGGGGGGAGGGGTCATCACCTTGACCAAGCAAGTTGGTGAGAAGATAGGGAAATGTGGCCCCAAGAAGACTCCCATTGGAGGGTGTAGCTTTCCTCATCCCAGCAGCTCTTAGAAGTTCTTTTCCTCAAGGACAGAAAATGGGTGCAGAGAGGGAGATGTATTTGAAAGATGGTGAAGGTCAAGGAAAAATGATGATCTCGTTCCCCTTCTACTCTTCCCTCTCAACTATAAACAAATGCTTAAGTGGCTCTGCCATGAATCTATGCTCTTAAGACTTGGGGGTCTGGGTCTGGAGCAGACTGGAAGGTATAAGCCAAAACTGGTCCAATAAGGGCAGGCTCCAGAAGAAAAGTAAAAACAGGGTAAGGAAAGGAAGCCTCCTGCATGGGTCTAACCCAGGTCAAATTCTTGGACAAAGAGGCCTTTTACAGGTGTGGAGAGATTGAACTCCAGGGGCAATTTCTCCTGAGCAAACAAGATGGGCCAAACCTCTCACCTCGCCTGTCGCTGGGGGTGACTAATGTGCTCCCTGGTGTCCAGAGGCTTGAAATGCCATGTGGAAGTGCTCACGTTTCTGGGGAAGAAGGAAATAGTTTAAGTCAAAGCCATACTGTCAGCCAGAAGGACTCCCCTCTCTTACCATGTGCGTATCTTCTACCAACTCACTTTTTAACCACAGGCCTGCCCACAAGAAGCTCAGAGATGGACACAGCTCTCACACTCATAAGCCCCAAGGAGCCCAGCAGCAGCCAGGAGACCAGGTACTCTGTGAGGTATCCTTGGGAGACGCCAACCGTGAGTGTCCCCATGGAGACCACCGTGGCGCCGGCCACCCATCTGCCCACAGCCACGGGGAGCAGTGGCCTCCCACGCCTGTCCACAGGAGTGATAGCACCAGTCAAGCCACCAGCAGAGAAGACAGCGGCCACAGAGAGGACCTCGTTCTTTGCCCCCGAGGTTCAGACCAGCCCCTATTCTGGGACTCCAGAAAGGACCACCAAGTCCTCGGGACAAGTGTCCTCTGTCTTCCTGGAGCCAACTCCCAAAGGTGCCACAGGGACTGGTCAGCAAAGCAGCTCATCTCTGATTCCAGAAACAACTGGAATACATTTCTCCACGTGGCTTGGCTCCACTGGAGGGACAACGGTGGACACACATGTTTCTTTGAGTTCAGTGTCCCCCGACACTGTGGTCAGCCCGGAGTCTGTGACGATCCAGAAGGCAACCACGCAGTCAGTGGCTGGTAAATCCGGGCCCACCGCTGGGCCGTGGGCCAGCCCCATGGTCATCCCTTCCACCGTCCTGGATGGAAAGGCAGTGGCAGCTGAACAGCAGGGTGAGCCTTTCTCACCTGCTAGCCCAAGGTCAGGGCAAGGAGCGGGGAGTGACCTGGCACGAGAGGCCTCCCCTGAGGCCACAGAAACACCGAGTGTAACCTCCAGAGAACACAGCCCGTTGGCACCTCTCACCTCTGGCGGTCAAGCCACTCGCAGCCTCGGGGATGGTTCCGGGAGAAAAGCAGGAGCCTTCCCGTCCACCCCGTCCCTGTCAGAGGGGCCCCGGACTCTGCGGGGTGTCACAGGAGTGGCCAGGGGTGCTGCCTCTGCTCCCGGGCAGCCATCTTGGGCCTCACCTGCCGCGCAAGGAAGAACAGCCCACGGAACCACGGTCTCGGCGCCTGGCGCCACCGCCTCCCCCAGCGTGGGCGTCAGCTCAGTCCCGTCTGCGCCCACGCACCCCGCACCCGGGTCACCCTCCGCTGGCTCCGCCCGGACATCACGGCCAGGGGCTAGCGGGGACGCGGCTCCGGGCACAGCAGTGTCTTTAGCGTCGGGCACTGGGCCAGGCCCTGTGTCTGCAGCCCAGGGCTCGGCGGCCGTCGGGGAAAGCAGCCTGGCCGAGCCGTCCGCGCGGACTTCCCCTGAGGAGGCTGGAGAGCGCGCAGGGGCGAGGACGCCGAGGGCCCCGGACACGGCCGCGCCCCTGCACACCGCCATCCCTCCCGGCGTCCGCGGGGCGAGCGGCTCTGGCCCTGACTTCTCAAGCAGAAGCCCGACCCCCAGTGGGAGAGCAAGGGGGGCCGCGCCTGTTTCAGGGACTCCCACCGACTGTCCCGTGACCGCCGCCCCCCTCGCCCCTCGGGACGGCGCGCCGTCCAGGCTTCGCGGGGGCGCGGGGAGCCCGGTGTCATCGCCCGCAACCACTACCTCAGCTCCGCAGGGGCCCACAGCTCCGCGAAAGCTCCCCGTGGGGGACGCGCTCAGTCCGGCTACCTCACGACGGCCGCGGTCCGCAGGGGCCGACGTGAGTGGGCTCGGGTCTGCCGCGGTGGGCCGCCGCGCTCCAGTCACCTCAGCAGGGAAGCCAGAACTTGGCGGCCAAGAAGCAGACCCGGGTTCTGCGCAGCCTCCCGCCCCAGCTCCCACAGGTCCGCGGGGTGTGTCCAGACCAGAAGCCACGGCGCTGGCCGCGAGCCCGAATGCAGCCGCCCCTGCCGGCGAGCCGGGGCCAAGGACTCCCACAACACCGGCCAGGGCCGCCGCTGGCCCCTGGGCTGAATCAGCCTCCCGGTCCTCTCCCAGCAGCCCGCCCGCGCGCGCCGCTTCTGTCTCCGGACAGGTCACCAGGCCTGCCCGCTCCCAAGGCTCCAACTTGGCCTCCCGGACAAGGCCCTCTGCAGGCTGGAGAGACAGCGTCCACCCCCGGGGAGGCGCCTCTGAGCCCGCCCCAGATGCCACGACTCCCTTGTCCATAAGCAGAGCAGGGGCAGTGGCCTGGGTGGCAGCTGCTGGACGTGAGTTTCTCCCAGCCCGCTCGGGGGTGTCCAGGGCCGCGTCACCTGTGACCGCCGGCTCCACCGTGGTGAAGACCCCTGTTTCCACATCAGCATCCACGGGGCCAGGGTCCACAGGGACCGGGGCGGAGCCTTCCTATCCCCTGACCGTCGGCCAGAGGCAGTCCAGGAGGTCCATGAACTCTAACGCAGCCCCAGAGGCCAGCACCGGCCCTTCCCCGGGCCCTGCTGCTCTCACTGGGGGTTTCAGGACAGAAGGAACCCCCTCTGAGAGACTGCCCAGGCCAGACCCCGCTCAGCCCACAAGGCCCTCACCTCTGACCAGGCCCCCGGCCTTCCCCGCTGAGACAGAGTCTGAAGGAATTAGCACACACAGGCAAGCGGGTCCTTCTGGGGCGACAGCACGGGGTGCACTTACCTCAGACACCTCCGCCGCGTCCCCCTTGGCCGCGACACCCTCGGCTGTGACTCGGGAACCTCCACACTCAGAGTTGACCCTTGTCGTACGCCAAAGGCCTAATGGCGTGTCCTGGACAAGCCCTCTCTCTGAGGGAGAAACCCCCTCTCGCTCTTCCCGGGCACCTACCTCCACCACAGCCCCGGCTCCTCAAGTGCTGTTGCCAACACAAGAACAAAGTCCATCCTCCCACGTGTCGAGCACAAGCTTGGGGTCTGGGACCAGCTCCCCCCGGAGCTTGCGCGACGCCACAAGTGAGATGCTGGCTGCTCACCACAGCTCCGCAGACACAGAAGGCGCTCACCCTTCCACGCATGCCTATCGGGAGAACAGCTCACACGCACAAAGTGTTGTCCAGTCCGGCGTGCCCCTGGCTGGCGCTACGGACGTCTCCGGCACATCGGTTCCCTCCTTCGATGAGACAGTCGTGTCAGCCCCCACTCAGTCAGCAGAACCCCCAGATATGGTCTCAGAACCAAGCCGTAAGCCCTCTGCTCCTCCTCCTTTGACGGTATGGACACACACAGACTTGAGTACACGGGTCGGTCCTTCTGGAACAACAAAACCAAATGTACTTATCTTGCAAGCATCGGACCCGACCACTCGGGCAGAGACACAGGGTTTGAGCCTCTCGAAGAGGACCACCCATGTGAGCGATGGTTTTAGGGACGTGCCGTGGGCAAGTCTTCCCTCTGTGGAAGAACCCAGCTTTCCCCACTCCCTACCACCTGACACTGCCCCCGCCTCACCTCGCCCTGTGACTTCTGCACAACAAGGGCCCAGAAGCTCCTCTTCTGAACCCACAACCCCAGTCCTCGCTGCTGGGCTGATGAGTACCACAGATGTGATGGGCCCAAGCTTGCAAACTGGGACCAGTTCATCTCAGAGATGGAGCCACAGCTCAGGGGAGATGCCAGCAGCTTCTAATGTCACCGTAGATGAAGAGAAAATGTATCCTTCCTCAAGAACAGCAGAGACCCATGTGGGAACCGCCCCCTCGGGACAAGAACCACCTCCCCTTCTCCCAACAGAGGCCGAGACAGGCCAAGCCACATCTCCTGTGACTGCTGTCTCCTCCACGGGGGCAGACTCTGCCCCCACAATGCCCAACCTATCTGAGACTGCAAGGACTGTGGCTGAGACTATTTTCTCCTTAAAACCTCAAGTGAAGGAGGCCATTATCTCCAAGGAGACCCGCTCCTCCACAGACCCAAGCGTTGATATGAACACTGGTGTCACCGGGACGCTCTCTCAGACAGAAGTCACTTCTCCTGGTTCTGGTCATTCCACAGTGTCACCACTGGTCTCTACGGAAACCATTCCCAGGCTCTCCCAAACCACGACACAGTTGGAAGAATCAACTGTCACCACCCAAACAAATCGTCCTGAAGGTACAGCACCGGCTAGGTCCTGGCTGGGGACCGACTGGCCTGTGAATCAGGAATTTCTGCAGTCAGGCGCGATGGCACCGGGGGGTGTCCCCTTTGCGGAGGGAACCAGCATGCCATCTGCCCCGGTGCCTTCGCTGGCAAAATCTTTACCTCCCCCGGTTTCCCCCACGTTACTGGGGAGTAACTCCCCCACTCCCTCTGTGACTTCAATCCTCACCTCAGGCCTCCTGAAGACCAGAGATATGTCGGGCACTAACCCAGAAACTGGATCTAGTTCACCCCCCTATTGGAGCAGTCCGCCAGGCGAGATGCAGGCCACAACTAAACACACCACAAGCACAAAGGGAGAGCGCCCGTCAGGCGACACAGCTGTGGCCCGTGCAGGGGACACGGGTACAGGGCGTGTGCCACATTACTCCACGCCAGTCACGTCAAAGCCGTCCGAAGCCACCTCTGAGAAAACGAAATTGGAAAGAGAACAAATGCCATCCTTGACGCCTGGACTGAGGGAAAGTAACCCCTATGAGGAGAGCAGCTCAAGGAAAAAAGCAAATACTTTCATCTCCGATGTGTTCTCAGGAGATGCGGAGGAAGCCTCTGGGGTGCAGCTTCCCTTCTCAGTTGAAGTATCTACGCCAGGCCCAGCTCCATCAGAAGGAACACCACACAATTCCTCAGAAACAGGCAGAACCGTTGGGCCTTCCTCACCCTTGACAACATCAAGCACTGTGACCTTCGGGACTCAGACCCACCCCGGTGGGACTCGCGGCCTGAGTGTGCCTGTGGTGGCCACAAGGACCACAGACACCTGGGCAAAGGCTGAGTCAGCACTGACTCAGATGACTCCAAACTCGGGGAGCTCAAGCAGAGCGATGGCTGCGCATTCTGAGGCGCCCACCAGCAGGCAGACACTCAGGCAAGAGGCCATCTCCCCAAGCAAGACACCCGTCTATGACTCCCCTCAGTCTGCGAGCTCAACAGATACTGCCACAGGCATCAGCATGCGCTCGACAGCCGGCATTGAGGCTACACCGGAAGCAGCAGCCATCACAACAGAAACAAGGTCTGGGGTCAGCACGTGGGACGATGCAGTAGACCCGGACGGGTCGACAGAAGCCAGCAGTGCGGGGACCCCAGCAGGAGGAACGCTGAGCTCTGCACCATCCGAGCCGACCACCCCCGAAACAGCAGGTCCTGATGCTGTGTCCTGGACTGACCCCCCACTGAGAGAGACAAGTGAACCGACCATCTCTGAGGCCGACCATAACGCGAGCACACAGCTCCCAGGTTCCGCCACTGTCCCCCGGAGGGACACCTCAGTTACCACTTCCGGCTCCGTCAAGACCTCAGGCGTGGTCAGCACAAGCTCACACGCTACAACTAGTTCACCCCCACATTTGAACAACACTGCAGTGGACTCAGGGGCTACTTCTGAGGCCTCCACAAACACAGTGGCAACTACCCATGCGGGTCTCTCCACCGCTGGACGTGAGACCCTTTCCTCTCCTCCAGCTGAATCAGAGTCTTCACCATCTATTCCTGCAGTGGTGACTTCCTTCACCCATAGGGACCCGACAACTTTCACATCAGTGTCTGCCTCTCCTAAGATTGCAATGACTGATTCCCAGTCAGCATCTTCCTTGGGTAGCACAGAGGAAAGTAGAGGCTCACAGACGGCCCAGTCAATAACTGATGAGATGCCAGTAACTTCTGATGCTAAAACTGGGACTACTAATCCAGTATTCAGGACAGACCTCTCAACAAGCAGTCCATCCGTCCCTGGCCGGCTTCAGTCCACAGTGACCTCAGACCTATCTAGAATAGTAACCAACGGACATTCTACCGCTACCATTTTGATAGAGCCTGAAGAAAAGATCACTCGTCAAACAGGTTTCCCTGAGGCTACAGCACAGGCAGCAGGAGACATGGCCACATCGGCCACATCGGTCACAGCCTCCAGTGCAGAGAGTCACTCAGCTGCGACTCAGAGTTTTGCACTTCCAGGGGCGACCACGCTCAGGAGCACAGCTCCTGATGACATATCCCGCACCAGCCCTTCCTCCGTGGAAGACGCCAATACGCCATCCTTCCCTGGGGCTTCTTCCGGCATAACCTCAACTCTGGCAGTTTCTACTACACCACCAGAGAGCGGCAGCTCCTTCCCTACTGCTGTGACCTCAGTTCTCTACCCCAGTCCTGTCAAGGCCGCAGGCATGATCAGCACAAGCTCACGTACTGCAACCCGCTCACCTCCACATTTCAGCAGCAGCCCAGGGCAGAGACTGACTATTGCTGAGGCCTCCACACATACAGAGTCAACTCACCTCTCCAAAAACACAGCTGAGACCTATGTGGGGATCTCCACCCCTATAGATGACATCTTTTTCTCTGTTCCAGCTCATTCAGAGCCAGTGACCAATACTCCTGCAATGGTGGCTTCTATAACCTACAAGGATATGACCATTTCCACAATAATGACAGACTCTCTGGAAACAGCAAATATCGAAACACAGTCAACATCTTCCTTGACTAGCGTGGAGGAGACCGGCACCTCCCAGCAGCCCAGATCAATCACAGAGCAGAGTACAGCCCACTCAGAAGTGCCCGCTGGGACTCCTGGTGAGAGGGCCAGGACAGAAGTCATCCCCACTGGCCACACCATGGACTCCACTCAGCCCACAACATCAGCAGACATCCCGACAGGAATCAATACCAGGCTATTCTCCACCCCTGCGGTGGAAAGCCCAGGAGCTAACACCACAGTTGCCCAAGAACTTTCCCCTTTGTCTACATCACGGGCTACACTAGACATGGACACGTTCACCACAGCCTCCCATGATGATACTCACTCAGCGGAGACCCAGAGTTTTACACTCTCGATGGTGACCACAACTGTGAACACAGCTCCTGATGGCGTGTTCTGGACCAAGCCTTCCTCTGTGGAGGACACCAGCACTGCACCCTTCCCCAGGGCTAGATCCACCATGACCTCCCCTTTTCCAGTGCCCACCACATCACCACAGAGCTACGTTTCCACCCCTAATGCTGTGACCTCAGTTCTCACTCCGCCATCTTTGAAGTCCACAGATGTGAAAAGCACGAGCATACAAACTACAACTGGTTCACCCCCACGTCTGATCAGCACAACGGTGGACACAGGGACTACTTACAAGGCCTCCACACATACAGAGGCAACTCACCTTTCCCTAAACACACCTGACACCAATGCTGGGAACCCCAACACTGTGCATGAAACCCCTTCCTCGCTCCCTGCTGAATCAGAGTCTTTACCCACTGCACCTACCATGGGGACTTCATTCACCAATAAGGATATGACAATATTCACATCAACCTCCGCCTCGCCAGAAGGTGCAGTGATTGACACACAGCCAACAGCTACTTTGAGTAGCGCTGACGAGACCAGCAGTTCCCAGAAGACCCAGGCAATCACCAACAAGACCACAGTACCTTCTGAAGTTACAGTTGGTACTCGTAATCATATGTTCAGGACAGAAGCTCTCTTCTCTAACAACCCATCCTTCTCTGACCCTCTTCAATCCACAGTATCATCAGACATCCCTACAGCAGTCAGCACCAGAAGTTCTACCTCTAACTTTATGTTGGCAACTGAAGAAAAAACCATCACTCACCAAACAGGTTCCCATAAGGCTACCTCACAGGCTACACTACAAATGGACACATCAACCAAAACCTTCAGTGCAAGGTCTCATTCAGCTGCGACTCAGAGTTTTACCCTCTCAGAGAAGAATACTAACGAGAGCACAGGTCCTGACATGTCCTTGACCAAGCCTTCCTCTGTAGAAGACACCAGTACTCCATCCTTCCTTGAACCTACGTCCACCATGACCACACCTTTTCCAGCTTCCACCACATCGCCAGAGAGTGGCAGCTCCTTCCCTACTGCTGTGACCTCAGTTCTCTACCCCAGTCCTGTCAAGGCCGCAGGCATGATCAGCACAAGCTCACGTACTGCAACCCGCTCACCTCCACATTTCAGCAGCAGCCCAGGGCAGAGACTGACTATTGCTGAGGCCTCCACACATATAGAAGCAACTCACCTCTCCAAAAACACAGCTGAGACCGATGTGGGATTCTCTAGTCTTGGACATGACACCTTTTCCCCTGTTCCAGCTCATTCAGAGTCAGTGACCAATATTCTTACAATGGTGACTTCCATAACAAAAAAGGATATGACCATTTCCACATCAATGTCTGACTTTCCAGAAACTGCAAAGACCAAGACACAGTCAACAGCTTCCTTGGATAGCACGAAGCTAACCGGTAACTATGAGAAGACCAGCTCTGCCACAGAGCAGGGTACAGTCCTTTCAGAATTGCCCTCTGGGACTCCTGGTGAGGTCAGGACAGAAGTCATCCCCACTGGCAACACCATGGTCTCCACTCTGTCTCCCATGTCACAAGCCATCCCCACAGGAATCGTCACCACACTATCCACCTACTCCACTGAGGAAAAATCAGGAGCCAGTAGCACAATTGCCCAGTTGGGTTTCCCTTTGGCTACAACACAGGCTGTGCTGGACACGGACACATCAACCACAACCTCCAATGAAGGAACTCACTCAGCTGTGACACAGGGTTATACACAGCCGGGTATGACCACACCCCCGAACACAGGGCCTGAAGATGAGTTCTGGACCAAGCCGTCCTCTTTGGAAGACACCAGTACGCCATCCTTCACATGGGCTAGTTCCACCGTCAGCTCACCTTTTCTGGGTCCCAGCATAGCACCACAGAGTTACACATCCTACTCTACTGCTGGGACCGTAGGTCCCACTACTGGCTCTGTGAAGACCTCAGAGATGACCAGCATGGACTCACATACTACAACTAGTCCAACCCCACATTTGAACACCACTGCAGTGGAGACAGGGACCATTTATCAGGTCTCCAGAAATACACAGGTAACTCATCTTTCCCAAAGCACGACTGAGAACAAAGTGGGGCTCTCCACCCCTGGGCATGAAATACATTCCTCTCTCCCAGCTGAGTCAGAGGCTTCAGTTACCACTTCTACAGTGGCTAGTTCTTTCACCAACAGGGAGCCGAAAATTTTCACCTCAACACCTGCCTCTTCTGAAAGTGCGATAACTGCTGTAGAATCAGTATCTTCCCTCAGAAGCACAGAGGAGCCCAGCAGCTCCCAGATGACCCAGTCAATCACCACTGTGATCACAGTGCTTTCTGGAGTTACAACTGGTACCAAAGACGGTATGTTCAAGACAGAAGATCGCTCACCCAACAGTCCATCCATCCCTGGCCCACTTCAGTCCACAGTGTCATCAGACATCCCTACCTCTGCAGAAACAACCATAACTCAAGAAACAGATTCCCCTGAGGGTCCACCAGTGGCCTCACGAGATGTAGACACATTAACCCCAGCCTCCAGTGCATGGGCTCGCTCAGCTGGGACCCAGAGGTTTTCACTTTCAGAGATGACAACTCACAAAAGCAAAACCACTGTTGACAAAACCTCAACTAAGCCTTCCTCTGTGGAAGAGACCGATTTTCATGCACTCGCACATGACATGACCTCAACTCTTGCAATTTCCACCACCTCACCAGAGAGTGACACTTCCTTCCCTACAGCTGTGACCTCAATTCTCTATCCTAGTCCTGTCAAGACTGAAGATACTATCAAAACAAGCTCAAAAGGAATAACTAGTACACCCCCACCTTTCATCAACAGCACAGTGCAGAGACTGACTACTACTGAGGCCTCCACACATCCAGAGGCAACTTACCTCTCCAGAAACACAGACGAGACCAACGTGGGACTCTCCACCTCTGTACTTGAAACACTTACCTCTACTCCAAGTTATTCAGAGCAACCAACAGTTAATTCTGCAGTGGTCATTTCTTTCAATAATAGGGATATAACAGTTTCCACATCAATGACAGACTCTCTGGAAACAGCAAATATCGAAACACAGTCAACATCTTCTTTAAGCAGCATGGAGGAAACTGGCAGCTCCCAGCAGCCCAGATCAATCACAGAGCAGAGTACAGTCCACTCAGAAGTGCCCACTGGGACTCCTAGAGAGAAGTTCAATATAGAAATCACCACCACTGGCAACACCATGGATTCCTCTCAGTCTGCCATGTCAACAAACATCACCACAGGAATCATCAAAAGACTATCCACAACACCTGGTCTTGAAATACCTGGAGCTATTACCACCTCTACCCAATTAGGTTCCCCTGTGGGTAAATCACAGGCTACACTAGACATTGACACATCAACCAACGCTGCCAATGAGGGGACTTACTCAGCGGCGACACAGAGCTTTACACTCTCAGGGATGACCATGTTCATGAATACATTTCCTGAAGATGTGTCCTGGACCAAACATTCCTCTGTGGAAGACACAAATACTCCATCCCTCCATGGGGCTTCCTCGACTGTGACCTCACTTCTTCCAGTTCCCAACACATCACCAGAGAGTGATACTTCCTTCCCTACTGCTGTGACCTCAGTTCTCACTCTCAGCCCTGTGAGCACCACAGAAATGATCAACACAAGTTTACACACCACAACTAGTTCACCTGCACATTTTAGCAGCAGCACAGAGCAGATACTGACTACTACTGAGGACTCCACAAATACACAGGCAACTCAGCTCTTTAAAAACACAGCTGAGACCAATGTGGGGATCTCCAGTCCTGGACATGGTGCCCCTTCTTCTGCTCCAGCTCATTCAGAGCCAGCCACTGGTACTCCTGCTATGGTGACATCTTTAAACAATAGGGATTCAACAGTTTCCATATTAATGTCTGACTCTCTGGAAACTTTAAAGAATGAGACACAGACAACAGCCTCTTTGAGTAGCATGGCATCCAGCAGCTCCCAAGAGACAAGTTCAATCACAGAGCAAAGACCAGTTCTTTCAGAAGCACCTACTGGGACTCTTCATGAGAATCTGAGAACAGAAATCATCACCACTGGCAAGATTATAGACTCCACTCAGTCCGCAATGTCACCAGACACCCCCACAGGAATCGTCACCAGACTCGCCACATCTCACACTGTGGAACCACCAGGAAGTATGACCACTACCATCCAACCTGGCTCCCCTCCGTCTACATCACAGGCTACACTAGACATGGACATATCAACCGCAGCCTCCCATGAGGATACTCACTCAGCTGCGACTCAGAGTTTTACACTCTCAGCGGTGACAGCGCTCACGAACACAGCTCCTGATGACGTGTCCCGGACCCAATATTCCTCTGTGGAAGATACCAACACTCCATCCTTGCCTGGAGACATTTCCACCATGGCATCACCTTTTCAAGTTCCCACCACATTACCACAGAGAGACACTTCCTCCCTTGATGCTGTGCCCACTGTTCACACTTCACTTCACACCACAAACAGGATGAACACACGCTCACTCACTACAACCAGTTCACCTCCACATCTCAGCAGCAGTGCAGTGCAGATACTGACTACCACCGAGGCTTCCACACATACAGTGCCAACTCACCTTTCCCTAAACACAGCTGAGACGAATGAGGAGCTCTCCACCCCTGGGTATGAAGTCCATTCCTTTCTCCCAGCTGCACCAGAGCCTTCAGCCTCTATGCCTGCAATGGTGACTTCTTTCATCAACAAGGACATAACAATTTTCACCTCGACTTCTACCTCCCCTGGAAGTACAATGATTGACACACAGTCAGCATCTTCCTTGAGTAGCGCAGAGGAGAGCAGCAGTTCCCAGAAGACCCAGTCAATCGCCCATGAGACCACTGTACCTTCTGAACTCTCAAGTGGTAGGAGAGATGTGGTCAGCACAGATCTCTCCTCTCTCAGTCCATCCTCCCCTGGCCCTCTTCAATCCACAATGTCATCAGACATCCCTAGAGCAGACACCACCAGACAGTCTCCCTCTACCATTACATTGGAAACTACAGATAAGACCATCACTCATCAAACAGACTCCCAGGAGGCTGCATCACGGGCTACACTAGAAATGGACACAACAAACACAGCCTCCAGTACAGTGACTCACTCAGCTGTGACTCAGAGTTTTACATTCTCAGAGATGAACACTCACAGGAGCAAAGGACCTGTTGATGTGTCCTCAGCTAAGCCTTCCTCTGTTGAAGACACCAGTACTCCATCCTTCCGTGAGCCTACGTCCACCATGACATCACCTTTTCCAGTTTCCACCTCGTCAATGGAGAGTGACACTCCCTTCCCTACCGCTGTGACCTCAGTTCTCACTCCCAGGCCTGTGAGCACCACAGAAATGGTCAACACAAGTTTACACACCACAACTAGTTCACCTGCATATTTCAGCAGCAGCACAGAGCAGATACTGACTGCTACTGAAGCCTCCACAAATACACAGGCAGCTCACCTCTCCAAAAACACAGCTGAGACCGATGTGGGGATCTCCAGTCCTGGACATGGTGCCCTTTCTTCTGCTCCAGCTCATTCAGAGCCAGCCACTGGTACTCCTGCTATGGTGACTTCTATAACCAATAAGGATATAACAATTTCCACATCAATGTCTGACATTCCAGAAACTGCAGTTACTGAGACACAGTCAACATCTCTCTTGAGTAGCGTGGAGAAAACCAGCAGCCCCCAGCTGACCAGCTCAACCACAGAGCAGAGTACAGACCTTACAGAAGTGCCCACTGGGACTCCTAGACAGAAAGTCAGGACAGAAGTCATCACCACTGGCAACATCATAGTCTCCGCTCAGTCCACGATGTCACCAGAAATCATCACCAGACTACCCACCACTCACAGTGCTGAACCACCAGGAGATCTTACCACCACTTCCCAAGCTGGTCCTCCTCTATCTACTTCACAGGTTAACCTAGACATGCACACATTGACCACAGCCTCCCATACAGGCACTTACTCAGCAGCGACTCAGAGTTTTACACTCTCAGAGATGACCCCTCCCATGAGTAGCGGTCTTCATGTTTTCTCGTGGACAAAACCTGTTTCTTTTGAGGAAAGTACTTCCTCTACCCTTTTGTCTCCTGGTACTACACATTCTTCCATTTCCCACACAACATCAAGTGGTAGCCTTTTCTTCTCATCTCCTGAAACCTCACTTATCACCTCTGACCTTGGGAAGCTCTCAGCTGTGTTGGGTTCAAGTTTGGGACCCGGTTCCAGTTCACCTCCAAGTATGAGCATCTCCACTGTCAAGAGTCTGACCTCATCTGAAGTTTCCACAAGTATAGGGAGTGTTCGTATACCCACATTCTCAGCTGTAGCCTCTGTGGGAACAGCCGGTTCTGGATATGAACAACTTTCCTTTGGCCCATCTTATTCTGTGACATCCAGCCCCACATATAGAACTGGCACTGCCTCTTCCGTGGAGGTAACCACTGTTGCCACGTCAATACCTGCCTCCCTTGAGACCACAACTTTTGAGCCAGAGTCACTTTCTTATCTGACTCTTGGACCAAGGGAAACAAGCACAAATCTGGACTCCAGCTTGTCAACCCCCATAAACACACCTTCATCTCCTCTGCCCACTCATCTTTTCCACAGCCTCAAGACTGATGCCACCTCTTCTGGGAAAATATTAATACCAGACCAGCCTTCTTCACAGAATACTGAAATTCCTCTGGAAACCCACTTTTCTGTTTCTCATGCAGTAACAGAGTCTTCTACTGAAACAGCCTTTTCAAAACCTAAACATTCTGTGCCTGTACCAGACGGTACTCATAGCCCAAGCGAAGTCACTCTGTCCTCACCTGAACCTACTTTGGCTGACACGTTGATCACCTCTCTGTCAGAGGCCACGAGTTCCTCTGCTACTACTGGAGTTCCAGGTGCCAGTTCAGCTGCATTCTCCAACAGTCCATTTTCCAGGACAGAATCAGGACCTGCGGGCACTACCATTTCAGAACGGTATCCAACATCATTCTCCTCTTCAACCTTGAGTAGCGTTGACTCTTCAGTCCTCCCAGGCCTCCGCGAGACTTCTTCACCAAGTACCCCACTTACAATGGATACCAGCCTTGAGGCAGAGACCATTACTGGTAGAAAACCCACAGTTATGGTCTCTACTTTGGAGACTTTGACCAAGTCATTCAGGACACACTCATCAACCACTGTGGATTCCAGAACGACAGAGAGTATTGACTTAGGAACAGTGGCAAATGTTTCTCAAGTTCTTCCAAATTCAACACAGTTGACAAGTAAGGACTCACAGCTCCTACACTTCCATTATTTGAGGCTTATGGAAAATACCTTCTTTCCTGAGAAAAGGAGTTAGTTAGGACATTATAACACACCAGAAGTTCTTTTAGCAAACATTAATGTATCCTCAGTTAGAGGTGGATATCGGGAAAACAAGTATAAGAAAGCAAGTGTCTGAATAGTTACAGTACCAAGATAGATGTTCTAAAAGTACTAGTAATGCTGATGGTAATAATAGCAATGATGTGTACGTAACATTTTTCCTGTTAACCAGAGTTCTATTAAATTTTTAATCCTTACTGAAATACAATTTCAAGAAGGGACTAATATAAGTCCATTTTACAGAAAATAAACTCATGCATAGAGAGGTTAAGAAATTTCTCAAGGTCATAAAGATGCTAAGTGATAAGAAGCAGGATTAGATGGCACTCGGAAGAAAGTAGACTAAGTAGGAATGATCAGAGATGTAGAGGGAAAAGCAAAAGATTCTGGCATCATAGAAGTCCCAATGGAGAGAGTTTTAGGAAGGAAGGAGAGGTCCGTTCTGTCATCTTCTAAAAAATAGCCAGACTGAAATGAGGTGAGAAGTTCTTTGACAACATGTGGGTCCCTGGGAATTCCTGAAGCATCCATGAATTGTAGAAAACTGGAACAGCAGCTAAAGTAATACAAAACTCAAGGAAGGAACTCCTCTTTGAGTTGAGCATGTGTCTATGTTGAGAACAGAGTTAAAGCAAGTGAAAGACAAAACAAATAGGTGAGTGAATGAAAATTCAGAGAACAATGTAACTCGGTATTGGAAGGGGCCAGGGACTAGGAGGAGAAACACCATTTCCAAAAGATAAGTTGATAGAGGAAAGAATTTCCTGGGGACTCGGTTATTCTGAAAAGATTAATTTGGCCTTAGCTTTTGTTCTGGATACATGTTTAAAAAGGCTAACTACTCTGTAGAACCCTAGGTAGGAAGATGACTTGATTACCTCTAGAACTTGTTTTAACAATTCACAGTAAAGTTAGACACACTGGTGACTGTTGACGCATGTCTTAAAACATGGCTCAGTGGTTTGGTCATAGGTGTTCTGTAAGCAAGTGATACATGGAATGGTAAGAAGGTAAAAGTATGGTTGGATGGATGCAAGGATAAAAAAAGAATGGAGAGACAGAAAAATGAAAAAGATAGGTTGGCTGTTTACAAGGAAGGAAAAATGAATGATAGATGAATGGAAGGAAGGGAAGATAGAAGAAAAAGATTGCAGAAAGTGAAGATTAAAGGAAAGAATGATGAAATGTTGAAAGAAAATAAAAAGAAGGATGCATGGCAGAAAGAAAGCTTGGAAGATGAGTAGAAGGATGGAAAAATAAGTTGGCAGGTGAAAGGATGGAAGGAAGGAAAAATGGATGAATCTATGGGGAGATGGGCAGGTCACTCATGACCCAGAGCCCTGACTTGGTCCTGGTGGAGTTGAGCTGCACAGTCAGCTCCATTTAAAGCGCTCACTTTCTGGACAGAATGAGTTACCCAGGTGTCTTCCCTACCTCACCTGCAGGAACTGAGGGTACCGTTGAGCACACCACCAACATACCTAATGAAGCGGCAGATGGAAGCACCACAGAAGCAGCCCGTGTCCCCCTGGCATCCACATCATCAGCTAGCCTTAGAGGTCAGTTCAGCTTTGCTTACTTCCTAGTAACTCCTCTAGTGGCCTTTCATGTTCCAGTGGGATGAAATGTTTGTTTATTTTTTAAAAAGAGTTCTGTGGGGTTGATTGTCTTAATCTGGCTCTTTGTCAAATGGTTGCCAGGTAGAGAGTAACACTTTATTTTCCTTCATAACATTCGGCATGAGTTTTGTTCAGGTTGGCTATGTCAAATTCACAAATTCAACCCAGGTTAATATAATTCTGAAAATGTGTATGTATTTGTTAACAGTTTATGGTGTCAGGGACTTGATACAAATTGAGGGTTACAGATTAAGATATTTAGACATTATGGTCATTGAATTCTCAGTCCAGTAGGAGAGAGAGAGAGTAAAAGGAAAGATTAAAGTTTTTCCAGCACCATTCATTGAAGATAATGTCTACATTGCATTTTTGACTCTTTTGTCATAAATTAGTTGTCCACACATATATGTGTAGTCTTATTTCTGGGCTAGTAATTCTAGTCTATTGATCTTTGTGCCCTTTATGCTAATACCATATTGTTTTGATTACTGTAGCTTTGTAATATAACTTGAAGTCAAGTTGCAAAATACTGCCATTTTTTGTTCTTGTTTCTCAGTATTATTTTGGCTATTTGAGGTCTGTATGATTCCATACAAACTTTTAGTGTTATTGTCCTATTTCTATGAAGAATGCCATTGAGATCTTAATAGGGGTTGCATCGCTTTAGGTAAACTGGTCACCCTGACGATGTTGATATTTCCAGTCCATGAGCATAGAACGCCTTTCCAATTCCTGTGTCTTCAATTTCTGTCAACAATGTCTTATAGTTGTCTATGTACAGGTCTTTCATTTCCTCAGTTAAGTTTATTCCTTTTTACATTTTTTACTGCAACGCAAGGAACTTGTTTACCTTCATTTAATCTGGGGTTTACACAGTAGTTCACTGCATAATCTTTTCCTCTGAAAGGCACCTTCTAACATTTCACAGACTCTTTACTCTGCATGAGCGTTTAAGAGGTGCAAGTGTAAAATACCAGGGGTCTTCCTCACTGTGTGGCTCAAAGAGAAAGTTCTCCATATCCATTCCATTACTCCCAAGACTTTTAGAGATCAGGCTGGTTTCCCGGTACATTTTGGAGGCATTTTTCAATATCTAGGTTTCGGACAGTCACCCCCAATCACTTCATTCGTCTTATCCAGGTGAATTCACGAACAGTGGGCAGCCAACGGCCAAGCCCATGGGAATCCAGGAGACAGCACAGAACCCCTCAGTGTCAGCCCATCCAAGAGCACAGTGGCAGGGGCGTGCGTCACGTGACTCCCTCACCCCGGTCCATGGCTGCCCATACCCCAGCACTAGAAAAGCGCAGGTCTTTCATTTCCTCAGTCAAGTGTAGTCCTAGGCATTTTACACTTTTTACTGCAACGCAAGGAACTTGTTTACCTTCATTCAATATGGGCCTTTCCATGCACACGCTGGCGAGCGCACTTAGGCGTGGACCCTAGAGAGGGCTAGGACGCCACCGGTGCTGCAGCAGCAGTGAGTGCTGACGGGACGCGGACACAGCCGGCTGTGTCAGGCCTCTAGGAGAGGGGCCGCTGGGCTTGGGCAACAAACAGTATTTCCGTGGCAGTGTTTGTGAGGCGTGTCCAACAGCACCGCTGGCTCTTTTCACGGCAGGACAGAGTTGCTCAGCCTCAGCGCTACAGATATTTGGAGCAGGCACTTACTTGCTGTGGGGGCTGTGCTGTGCATTGTAGGGTGTGCAGCAGCGTCCTGGCCTCTCCCAGGTACCTACAGCACCCTCCACACGTGCACCGTCATGACAGTCACAAGTGCCTCCTCACGGGTCCCAGTGTCCCTGAGGACAAAGCTGTCCGCGGTCGAGAACTGCCGAGCTGGAGAGTCCTTGTTGAAGCTCCCAGATGGGCATTTTCTCCTTGTCTCTTTCCTGTTCCATCCTGGCCCTTTAAAATCCTGAAATTATTTAGGAAATGAACACACTGGATTAGTTACCAATGTAGCTTAAGGAGTCCACCCATGTATTCATTTACTAATTCATGCACACATTCATTCAAATTATTTTCAGCAAATATTTGTTGGGTACCCACTATGTGCCAAGCAGCCAGACATCAACAGACACCACCAAGTGGGCTGAGAGGGGCAGGACAATATGTAAGGAAGTCTTGGGAAGGCAGAAATGAACGATGGCACGGGTCTGTGAAGGGAGAGTTGAGCTGGGGTTTAAAGAGGAGCAGAGTACAAGGAGAGAATGAGAAATGAGTGTGGTAGGCAGAGAGACAATTTGAACAAGTGTTCAGAGCAGAGAACACACCTGGGACTAAAGGGTGGTCAAGAACTAGTGAACAACGACAGCCCAAGAGGAGACGGGGAAGCCTATCATCATTTCTTTTTTCTTATTTTTAAGATTTATTTATTTATGCACACAAGAGCTGGGGTACAGGCCAGAGTCCAGGGAGGTGAGAGGATTCACCACAGAGAGCAGGGAGCGGAACAGGCAGATCCACTGAAGCACACTGCTGAGGGCAGCAGCGGGCACAGCAGGAGAGGTCTGCTGCACCACGTGGGTCCCCCCCGGCCGGCGGCAGAGATCGAACTCGTGCTGCAGCGGCTGCGGTTTGCTTCATAGTGTGTTGCTTAACCCACTGCGCCACCAGGGAGGGCCTATCATCATATCTTTTCCCATTCTAGAAGCAACACAAGCATATCCGAGGCAGCAACAACAGATATTTCTCCCCCTTTCCTCGCGGGAGAAAATATAGACGCTCTCCCAGCCCAGGAAGCGGTGTCATTTGACTAAATCGCATGTCATCTGCAATTCACAGCACGACCCACAGGAGGGACAGAGAGGGCCGAAGCCACGGTCACAGCCACTGCAGGCGCTGGAGACTCTGCCTCCTCGCCCGGAGCGCAGACCCTCCCCGGGGCCTCAGAGGACACAGCCGGCACGAGCCCCGCAGGAACGGTCTTCCCCCGCATGAGTGCTTCCTCTGATGGCCGAGACAGGACAGCCTCGGCGGCCACTGCGCCCGCTGCAGAAACCGGCACAGCAGGGGCCTGGACCACCCCTGTTCCTGGTAGCGGACGAGAGCCCAAGCCCTCACCGGGCCCCGTCTCTGAGACAGAGGCCAGGGCCGCTGTCCACACGCGCACAGTGTCCTCCGGAGAGCCCCCAGCCACAACCTCACGGGCCGCCCACACTGCAGGGACGCCCCCCGCTGCGTCTCGGCCAAGCCAGAGCGGACTGGACAGCCCATTCCCAACAGGCGCCAGCAGCGGGGCAGAGGCCAGCTCAGCCGTTTCAATCCCAACGGTCTCCCCCGGCCTGCCAGGGTCGGAGAGCCCAGGGGTCCCCAGTGCTGCGGCAGAGACGAGTGTGGTTATGCCGACACTGACCGTTTCCCCAGATTGGTCAGAGACCTTGGCCCCATGGGCCGCCCACCCTGGGACACAGAGCGGTCCGTCCATCCCGACTCCAACCGCCTCCCCTGGAGCCCCGGGACTGGCCACTTTGCCAGACACCAGACCCCGGGCAGAGACTGGCCCCACTGTCCAAACCCTGCTTTCCTCTGGTGGAGCAGAGGCGGGGATGTCTCTGGCCGCCAGTGCTGGGGTAGAGAGCGCCACGGCCCCTGTCACAGTTCTGAGTGAGGCCCCGCGCCAGCGGGACACAGCGGCCCCGAGGGCAGGCTCTGCAGAGACCAGCACTCCTGCGTCCAGAACAGCCCCACGCATGGCCAGCACTGGCCCAGGCGCCCCAGCTTCAGAAGCCACCGGGGCTGGCACAGAGGCGGGTTCCACCCCCCGGGCGATGACCGTCTCCCCCAGCGTGGCAGGAGAGGCGACCCCACGCGTGGCCGGCAATGGGACGGACTCCAGCGCCCCCTTCTCCTCCCTGACCGAGTCCCCGCATGCATCGGACGCAGCAGCGACCTTGAACACTCTTCCCGAGGAGTCCAGCCCCGCAGTCCCCGGGACAAGCCCCGGCCTGGCCCGTTGGGAAACGGGGAGCACAGCCCCAGCCGCCAGCAGCCTCAGGCCGGAGTCCAGTTCAGCCGCCCAGACTCCGCCTGTCCCCCCGGCCAGGCTGACGTCGCAGGCCGCGAGCGCTGGGATGGACGCCCGCACGGCGGCACCAGCAGCCGCAGCCGCGGGGCTCACCCATGCCGGGGCCTGGCCCAGCCCGGCCACCGCCAGCCCGTCCGGCGCCCCCGCTGCTCCAGGGCCGGGCGCCTCACCCACCACCAGCTCTAGGGCAGGGACGGCGCCAGCATCTCCAGCTCTGACCACGTCCTCCCTCGAACCAGAGCCGACAGCCCCGGGGGGTGCCCATTCCGGGGCAGACGTCAGCCATGGGGCTCCCCTCGTGACCATGTCCTCAGGAGGGCCAGAGGCCGCAGCCCCGGGGGCCACCCGTCCTGGAACAGAAGTCAGCTCTTCTGGATCCGCTCCGACCATTCCCGCAGCAGAGCCGGACACGACGGCCTCGGGGGCCGCCCCTCCCGCAGAGACCAGCCCACCTGTCTCTGGGACAACCTGGAATCCTCCTCCCAGCGAATCGGACACCGCGCTCCCAGCAGCCACCACGCCTGGGGCAGAAGTCACTTCAGCCATTCCAAGTACGGCTGTCGCCCCTCGTGTGACCTCACAGGTCACTGGCACCCCACTGGTCACTACCACCTCACCGGTCACTACCACCTCACCGGTCACTAGCACCTCACCAGTCGTTAGTGCCTCACTGGTTACTAGCACCTTACCGGTCACTAGCACCTCACCAGTCGTTAGTGCCTCACTGGTTACTAGCACCTCACCGGTCACTAGCACCTCATTGGTCACTAGCACCTCACCAGTCGTTAGTGCCTCACTGGTTACTAGCACCTTACCGGTCACTACCACCTCACCGGTCACTAGCACCTCATTGGTCACTAGCACCTCACCAGTCGTTAGTGCCTCACTGGTTACTAGCACCTCACCGGTCACTACCACCTCACCGGTCACTAGCACCTCATTGGTCACTAGCACATCATTGGTCACTAGCGCCTCACTGGTCACTAGCACCTCACCAGTCACTAGGTCTTCACTGGTCACTGGTGCCACACTGGTCACTAGCACCTCACCAATCACTAGCACCTCATTGGTCACTAACACCTCACTGGTCACTAGTGCCTCACCGGTCACTAGCGCCTCACCGGTCACTAGTGCCTCATTGGTCACTAGCACCTCACCGGTCACTAGCGCCTCACCGGTCACTAGCACCTCATTGGTCACTAGTGCTTCACCGGTCACTAGCGCCTCACTGGTCACTAGCACCTCACCGGTCACTAGCGCCACAGCAAAGACTAACATGTCTCTTCCAGCCCTGACCGATTCCTCCCTTGCGCTAGTGACCACGGCCTCGTGGGCTGAGACAGAAGCAAGTTCAGCTGTTCCAGCGCTGGCCACTCTCCCTGGCGAGCCTGGTACAGCCGGCTCCTGGGCCACCCCCCCAGAAGAGTGGGGGCCCACACCCACCGGTCCCCTGAGTGAATCAGACACCACGCCCCCAGTGACCGCCAGCCCCGGGACAGAAGCCGAGTCGACTCTCGGGACTCGGACGGCCGCCCTTGGCACGCTGTGGGAGGTGACCCCGCAGGCCAGCGTCATGGTCACTGCGTGGACTCTCTCTTCTGCTGCGCCAGAGACCACAGGCTTGTCGACCAGCCCCGCCAGCGCAGAGCCGGCCACACGCTTCCCCACGTCCACTGCTGCTGCCCGCTTACCGGAGACCACAGCCTCCCTGTCCACCCAGCCCGGGGCGGAGCCCAGCACGGCACAGCCAACTCCAGCCGTCTCCCGCAGTGAGCAGGAAGCAGCAGCCTCCGTCTTCCCCACGCTCGTGACTGAGACCAGCAGCACCGGGGTTGGCGCCGAGGTCAGCCCAGCGGTCTCGGCAGGTGGCCCTGTGGAGACGGCCTCTCTCTCCCCCCGTCCTGTGACGGAGGTCAGCGCAGCAACCTCAACTCCAGCCCTGTCCGCTGGCTCCGCAGAGGCCAGCATGGCCCTCAGGACTCTGACCACCCGCCCCGAGGCGCTCACACCGGCTGGTACCCCCACCGCAGCCAGCGCGCCTCATACTGGGACTTCGGGGGGCACAGAGCCCTCAGCAGTCAGTTGGGTGACCTCAGTTGGGCCCCCAGAGTTCTCCACGACAGTCACGGGACACCCTGTGACCTTGACAGCAGCAGAGACCCCGACCCCGCCTAGAACCAGCCATGGGGAAGGGGCACATCCAACCAGCCTGCTGGAAACCACAGCTCCCGAGACCAGTGCAGCCACCGCGGGGCCAGTCTCCACCACGGCCGGGGCCACGTACACCTCCAGAGCCCTGCCTGGACGTCCTTTTGCCACCCTGACCACTCCTGAGACGTCCACGCTGGCCTCTGTGAGCGTGACTTCAGGAACAAGTAAGAGTAACTCGCTCTCTCGCTCTCTCTTTCTCTCTCTCTCTCTATATATATAAATAGTTGGATGGATGGGTGGGTGGGTGGGTGGATGGATGGATGGATGGATGGATGGATGGATGGA
>JAGFMF010011614.1:9561625-9637421 GCA_019455555.1 Galemys pyrenaicus | reverse complement strand
ATGGGTGGGTGGATGGGTGGGTGGGTGGGTGGGTGGGTAGATAGGTGCATGGATGGGTGGATGGGTGGATGGAAGGATGGATGGATGGAAGGATGGATGGATGGATGGATGGGTGGGTGGATGGATGGATGGATGGATGGATGGATGGATGGATGGATGGATGGATGGATGGATGGATGGATGGGTAGATGGATGGGTAGATGGATGGGTGGATGGGAGGGAGGGAAGGACGGAAGGAAAGAAGAAAGGAAGATAGACATAGAGCTAGATATTAAGTGTATATAATGATATATGTATGTTTTTATCTTGGGCAACATTTATTTAAATGTTCAACTTAAAGTGTTTTATCTTAAACATTCAAATGGTAACCACATTCCCGCTGTGGCGTCACCGGGCCACTGTTTCCAAAGCGGCTCATCACCCGAGCAAGATCTGGGTCTCCATCGTGGAGGCAGCAGCTGCCCCCACACGCCCAGCCCTGCTGAGCTGGTCTGCCCTGGCCGAGCCCTCCCCTGCGCCGACGGCTCAGCACACAGGCCGCAGACTCGTCCTGGGTCCGGGCCCCTTGCGTGGCGTGGCGCCTCAGCCTCAGCGTCTGCCGTGCTGAGCCAGCAGCTCCGCTCAGTGCTGCGGCTGCGACGCCCTCACAGGACAGGCGCTTTCTGCCTCCAGCGTGCTCGCCCGCGGCTGTCCCTGCCTCCGGCTATTTCGGCAAGCGTGGGTGAGCCCCTCCTTGGAACACTGGGCGAATACCCAGGGAGGAAACTCGCTCTCCCTAGCGTGTCGGCTGGCGAGGGCCACCGAAGCCCGCAGGCCGGTCACACAGACAACGTGTGGTCCGCGCCCTCGAGGCTGCAGGGGCACCACAAGCCAGCCCAGGGGGCCCCATCCGGGCGGGAGGGAGCTGGGTGTTAATTCCCCAAACGCTGTCGGTCATTGCTCTCTGGCCTGCCACTGTCCCCAAAACAAAGAGCTGCGGGCACTGCCCACTGCCACAGTCTAAGATGAATTGTTATTTATGGACAGAGCTCGGAGAAGGCGCTCGGGGAGGGCTGCGTGCTAGTTGCACCCCACCCCTTTCTCAGCCTGCTCCGACGTCCATCCTCTCTCTCTGTCCCCCAAAGTCACCACCTCACACCTGCAGTGAGTTCGAGGCCCAGAGGCCCCAGTGCTTGGGACTCGCTCTCTGGCTGTCCCCCGCGGGGCGGCGTCCTCATCCCCGAGGCCCGCGAACACCCACAGCCTCAGTCTGGGCCGAGCTCGCGACCCAGCCCCGTGAAAGGCTGATGGCCACGCTGCAGCTGGACGCCGTAGCTCAGGCCGTGTTTCATCTAGCGCCGGCGGCCCCCGCCGTCTCCCTGGGACCCTCGGCCTCTCCGGGCGCCCCCGCCCCACAGGTAGCTCTCCGACCGTTCGGCTCCTACGCCAGCCTGCGAGTCCCGTGCGGCTGACGAGCCCCTCACGGTCGGGAGCCGACGCCCCTGCAGCCCGACCGCCCGCTCTGTCCAAGCCCCCGGCCGCTGCAGCCGTTTTCCATTGCCAGGACCCAAACTCTCGTCCCCAGGGCCTTTGCACCTGCCGCTCTTCGAACTCAGCTGAGCCTGGTTTTCTCGTCTCAGTTGCAACTCATGCTCTCATCCGGGCGCCCTCCCAAAGAGGAGCACCCCGCGCCCCCCAGTAACCGGCCACTGCTCTAGCTCCGTGGTACTTCCTCCAGGAGAGTCAGCACTGTTGGGTCTCTTGCCGGCCCGAGCGTTTGCGTCCCGAGGCCGAACAAAAACGCTCTTGGTCTCTCTTCTTCCCGCCAAACGCCCACAGCTTGTCGGACTCCGGCCGCTCCAAGGTGGAACCTTTCAAGGTTCCCTTTGGAACTGGAGTCACGGCCTCTGCAGGGGCCCTTCTCTTCCTCTGGCCAGCCGACGAGGGAGGGCGGCCCGGGCTACCCAGATCTTACCTGCTCCGCCGCCGTGACGGGGAGGTGGCCGCGACCCCCACGTGAGCCCCTCAGACCGGCGGCTCTGACGTCTGTCTCCACGCCCCCACCTTCCCGCCCTTCGCTCAGGTGCTGGCCCAACTCTGGTGCCGTTCACCCTCAATTTCACCATCACCAACCTGCTCTGCACCCCAGACATGGGGCACCCCGGCTCTGCGAAGTTCAACTCCACCGAGAAGACCCTCGCGCTCCTGGTAAGCGCCCCTGCACGCCGGCCTCGCAGGTCTTGTCCCTGCCCCCGCCCCGGCTCACCGCCCTCTCCCTCCCCAGCTCGGCCCCCTGCTCGGCAACACCAGCGTGGGCCCGCGGGACCCCAGCTGCAGGCTGGCCCGCCTCAGGTGAGGCTCCGGGAGCCGGTCGCGGCTTGTGGGCACGTCCAGGAGCTCGGGGGAGCGTCCGCCCTGGCTGAGCGCCCCGCAGCTGCCAGAAAGGGGTGAATGTCAGCACCTTAGGGGATTTGGAGAAGCAGAGCTGCGAATGTCCCCCGCCAGCCAGAAGGGGCAGCTCTGACTCGTTAGTGGGCGCACGGAGGGGGTCCCCAAGACTGTTGGCTACGTGGCCAGAGCTAAGAGAGAGGCCTTGGGTTCGTGATCATATAATCAGTGGCTGAAGCAGAGAACAAGCAGCAAATGGCCCAGGAAGACTAGTGGGCGAAGGGCTGGCCCTGGCCGCGGCCGAAGCGCGTGGACGGGAGGGGCCCAGGGGAGACCCAGACGAGAGCGCAGCTGGGGAGGCAGATGGCACCGGTCAGAGAAGAGGCACAGACGGGCTGGCCGCCCGGAGAAAGGGCCTGGGAAGCGCATAACGCCCACGCCTCTCTGCTGGCGCCCCTGTCCCTACCCCGCAGGCCGGAGAAGGACGGGGCAGCAACAGGCGTGGACGCCGCCTGCACCTACCGTGCCCAGCCCCTCCATCCGGGGCTGGACCGAGAAGCGCTGTACGAGGAGCTGAGCCGGCTGACCCAGGGCGTCACCCGGCTGGGCTCCTACACCCTGGACAGGGCCAGCCTCCATGTCGACGGTGAGTGTGCAGGCCGCCGTGCCCTGGTGTCCGGCCCGCCGTTCTCAGCCCAGAGCGCTTTTCCAGCCCAGGGGACGTTCGGCGTCTTCTGGAGACATTTTTCAGGCCCTACCAGGAGGGACGCGAGGGGCAGCTGGTGGCCAGAGCCCAGGGCGGCTGCACGGCACCAGGCAGTCCCCGGGGCCGAGCGTCCGTGCGCGGCTTGAGACGCACACGGGCCCGCGGGTCTCACCAAGCCCAGCGCTTCCCTGCGGGCTCACTGGGAACGTCCTAGCAGCCACAGGAGGCGTGCCCCTCCTACCTGCGGGAAGAACCGCCTTCCAGAGGCCCAGCAGGAGCCAGCCCAGAGAGAAGCAGGAGGCTGAGCCCTGCCCCCCCTCGGCCGGCAGCCCCCTGCTGATTCCCTTCCACGTCTCCTTTATGACAAGCAGGTCCCCGCAGGCAGCGGGCCCACACTGCCACAGGAGGCAGCACCTCCCTTAGCGCACCCCCAATGAGCGCAGGGCACCCCGCCCCGCAGCACCTCCTCAGCAACGCCCCAGGAGTGGCAGCTGTCAGGGGCTGGTTCTGAGCTCCGGGCCTTAGAAGCCAGGACCTGGGATCACGTCCTTATTTGCATCATTTTGTGATCGTCTTAGCCCAAATCTGTGAGCTGTTACATTCATCTTTTTTTTTTTTAAGATTTATTTATTTATGCAGACAAGAGCTGGGGTACAGGCCAGAGGCGCAGGGGGTGAGAGGAGTCAGCAGAGACAGAGTGGGAAGCAGAACAGGCGGGTCGACTGAAACCCACTGCTGAGGGGGCAGCGGGAGGCAGGAGAGGTCTGCTGCGCCACATGGGTTCTTCCCTGGCTGGGGATCGAACTCGCGCTGCAGTGGCTGCGGATGCTTCATGGCGTGTTGCCGAGTCCCCTGCACCCCCAGGGAGGCCCACAGATTGTACATTATTAGTAATGGCACATCCTGTTCTTTGTCCATGGGAAGTCTGACTCGGGATCGGGGCGAACGGAAAGCAGTGATCGCTAGTTCAGATTACTGCAGAGCAGTGAGTGCCCCTGCCCCGCCCTGCCCTGCCCCACCCTGCCCCACCCCTGCCAGGCCTCGTGCCGCCTCTGTAGGATGGGAAACGCCACCACGCGCTGTCCTGATCATCAGCGAGGCCAGTCAGGGAAGCCCAGTGAGTCTCGGGGCTCCTTCCGCCTGTCCTTGGGCGTGGCTCAGGGGCACCACCACCCAGTCCTCCCAGCTCCCTCATAGACGCCGGCTGGGCCAGCGAGGCCTCAGCCGCCCGTCCGGTCCGGCTTCCCCTCGGCCCGCACCCCAGCCCCCCAGACCCCGAGCAGCACGGCTGCAGAGCCGCGGCCCAGAGACGGCGCTGTGCTTCCGCCCCAACAGCGGCCGGCCCTGGAGACGGCAGAGCTGTGGCTTCTCAGGGCTCAGGGGCAGGACAGTCACCTCTAAATCACAGCTGCTGAACTGTGCGAGCCTGAAGCTTCCGTGGGGCCGGGCTGGTGGCCTCGGGCTGGGGCCTGCACATCCCCGCCCTCCCTGCACCCCAATTCTATGTCCTCTCCTCATTCCAGGTTACGGCCCCCGGCCCTCCGCCCCCACGCCCAGCGGTGAGTACCCAGAGCCTGCAGCCCCAGCGCACACCAGCCTGGAGCCCACCCCGGCGAGGCGGAGGACCTGGCGTCTGATGCCCCGACCCAGCGCCCCCGGGGCTGGGCTCAGGAAGGAGGGGCCATGCCCAGGCCGCTCAGAGCCTTCACTTCACACCGTTCCTTCCCAGCTGCCGCGACCTCCCCGCCCCAGCCAGGCTCACCCGCGGCCCCAGCCCATTTCCCCAGCCCCACAGGTAGGTGCTGTGTCCCCTACTCCTTCCAGAGTCGAGCCCTGTGGCTGCACAGCTAGGACCTGGGGGCCGCCGGGGAGCACAGGGGCTCAGTCCCCACCGCAGCACCAGCCGGCCCGGCCGGGGAGGGCCACAGGCGCAGCAGACTCTCCTGCTGAAGCTCCCCGCTGCCCCTCACAGCGTGTTTCAGTCCATCCGCCTGTGCTGCTCCCCGCTCTGTCTCTGGGGCGTCCTCTCACCCCCCGCACCTCTGGACAGTTCTTGTGTGGTGTGTGTGGGGGTGCTGGGGTGTGGGGTGCTTGTGGGCGTCCCATGCGTTTCCTTGCGGGCAGGCTGCTGCGACCCCTCCCGCCCCCACGACACACCCGCACCGGAGTCCCGCCTTGTGGTAAAGCGGAGCAGGCCTCTGTTCTCAGACGGCCCTCAGGAGCCGCCGGCGCAGGCTGCGGGCCGTGGCTGCCCCCGCGAGTGCCAGGAGGCCCCGGCTCCCACAGCCGGTCAGCGGTCAGCCGAAGCCGCGCGACGGCCGGAGAGGCCCCCCACGGCCTGGCACCGCCTGGGCCCAGGAGGCCCCGCGCAGAGGAGCCCCGCTGCGGGTGTGGCCGAACCCTAATCCAAAACGGGGAGCATTTGCTGAGAGTGGGACTGGACCCACGTCCTGTCCCTCCTCACCCTCCCAGCCTGGCCTGTCCGCGGCTCCCTCGTCAGTCTCTCGGGTCTGTCCGGCCGCGAGGCCCCGGCCACCCCGCCCCGTGCACAGCCAGCGGCACTGCTGTGTCTCCTGCGGGCCTGCGTCCTCACGCCCGCCCCGTCCCTCAGTGCCCGGCGGGCCGGCTGGTCACGGCCTCGTTGCCCTCCTCCCGCCAGCGGCCCCCGTCCCGGTGCCCCTTACCCTCAACTTCACCATCACCAACCTGCGCTTCGAGGAGGACATGCGGCTCCCGGGCTCCGGGAAGTTCAACAGCACAGGGAGGACGCTCCAGGGCCTGGTGAGGGCCCGCCCCCTGCCCCGCTGGGCCCCCTGCCCCTCCCGGGCCCCTGCCCCCTCCCGGGCCACTCGCCCCACCCCACCAAAGCCAGCCCGGTCCTCCCACCCCTGCAACCGGCCCCTCCCTCGCGCCCTGCTCACGCCTCTCCCCCCTCGCAGCTCGATCTCCTGTTGGCCGACAGCGGTCTGGGGGGCTGCCGGCTGGCCTCACTCAGGTAAGGCCCTGCCCAGGGCCCAGCGGCAGGAGCATGGCCCCGCCCCGCCCCACCCAGCAGCTCCCTCCCGCGGGTGCCTGCGGGGCTCCGGGGTCCCCAGCAGCGCTGCCTCGTCTGCCCGGGTACACCATCTCCGGCCGAGTCCCTCTGGGGAGTGGGCAGGGGCCCTACGGGGTCCGCGGCCAGGCGCCTGCGGAGCCGTGTCCCGGGGCAGCAGCTTCCCACGCGCTGGGGGTGCCCTGAGGGCCAGCGCAGAGGGCGGAGGGGGGACCAGAGTCGGTCCCAGCAGCCTCGGGGCTTCCTCCCCAGGTCCGAGGAGGACGGGGCGGCCACCCACGTGGACGCCGTCTGCACCCGCCGCCCCGCCCCCGCGGGCCCCGGCCCGGCCCGGGAGCAGCTGTTCGAGGAGCTGCACCAGCGGACGCAGGGCGCCACCCGGCTGGGCCCCTACGCGCTGGACCCGGGCAGTCTCTGCGTGGACGGTGAGCGCTGCCCTCGCCTGCACTCAGAGTCTCTCGGCCTCCCTGTCCCCTGTCCCGCCTCTCCCCAACTCGCCCTGTCTTTGCGCCTTGCAGGGTACGCCTGGCCGGCCGCCAGCCCCAGCGGTGAGCACCCCGGCTCCGGGAGTCTCGCGGCCCTGCTCGTCCAGCCTCGGGACTGGGCAGGGCAAGGCCGCCTGCACTCCAGCCCCCACCCCTGGACCGCGCCCCCCCCTTCCCGGGCTCATTGGAGAGTCCCCATCTTCTCCAAGGCTGCGTCTGCCTCGCTGGGAGGGGCCTGGGGGCCTTGCCCTTTGCTCTGCCCCAGCTGGGCCCACAGCTCAGAGTCCTCTGCGGGGCGTCTGGGGCCGCGCCGTTCCCGGTTGTCGGCGCCCCTGCCTTGGCGGTCTGGCCCTTCCCCTCCTCACAGCTCTCTCTCTGCAGACCACACCCCTCTGGCCTCGGCCGCCGCACCCAGCAGTGAGTATCCTGTGGCTCTGGCCGCTGCCGCCCCCGAGCCGGCAGGGAGGCGCTCACAGTGCAAGGGGCTTCCACAGCCCTTCTCCCCGCCTTGCCCGCTCACCTCCCCAGGGAGCCGTCCACTGCTGCCGGCTGCAGGGCCACGGGCCTGCTCCTCCCCAAACCCTGAGTCCAGCCCCGCCCTGGCCCCAGAGCAGCCCCCGGCCCTGCCCTGCCCTCCCCCCAGCCTGCTGCTTCTCACCACCAGGCAAGGCGCGGGCCCCGCCTAACCCTCTCACCGCCCGGCCCTGGTTTGCCAGGCACCTGGTCGGCCTCCAGCCCCCAGCCGTCCTCTCCGCCTGGCTCTCCTTCATGCCGGCCGCCAGCGCTGGTCCATGTCGGGCGCCCTGGGGCTCCCCGGCCACTAGCCCCCCACGGCCGGCGCGGTACCCCCGCCAGAGGCCCGTGGCCGGCCCCTGCCTGAGCGCCCTGGACGACTGCCCGCCGCACGCCGAGTCCAGCCCTTCTCCTGAGAGGGTCCCCAGTCTCGTGTCTGTACCCCTCACGGCCGCACGAGAGGCTCCTGCCCCCGCCCTCACGCTCTGGCCACCCCTGAAATGGCGCCTCCTCCAGGCAACTCCCCACTGCTCCGTGGTTCCGCTCCCAGGGCCCGAGTGCACACCCCCGCTCCCCAGCATGACGTCCAGCCCCTCCAGCCGCGGGGGCGTCAGTGAGCGGAGCTCCCCGAAGTCGGGGACCCCCAGGACGGCCCCGGCCTCAGCTCCCCCAGTCTGCGCCGCTGGGCTGAGCCTCAGGCCGCCTCGCTCGCCGCAGTGGTCCAGACTGACCGTCTCTCTCTCCCCGCAGCCGCTGGCCCCTTCCTGGTGCCCATCACGCTGAACTTCACCGTCACCAACTTGCACTACAGCAAGGGGATGGGGCGTCCGGCTTCCCCCAAGTTCAACTCCACCGGCAGCCTCCTGCAGTCCCGGGTGAGGCCCACTGGCCTCCCCTGGCCTCATCCCCTGCCACCCCCCTGGCCGGCCTCACTCCCCTGCATGACCCCTCCACTGGCTTCAGCCCCTGACCACCCGCCGGCCCCACCTCCCTGCCCATTCCCCTCCGCCAGCCTCACCTCCACCTGCCCATCCCCCGGGCTTGGCTCACCGTCCTCTCTCCCCACCAGCTCTGGCCCCTGCTCAGTAAGACCTCCGCTGGCCCCCTGTGTGCTGGCTGCAGACTGGACGCGCTCAGGTGAGAGCCCGGGGCGGGGTGGCTCAGCGGGGAAGGCGGGTCCTGGGGCAGCGGCCCAGCTCCCGGCTCCTGCGCCTGCCAGGACACCCTCACGCCCCCCTCAGACCCCCGTGGCAGAGCGCTTATCTCGGAGATGAAGCACCTGCTACACCACGGGGACCAGGTGGTACTTCCTCTTAAATGCGTCTCAGAGACCACAGACTCTTGTCTGTCTTTACTCGTGGGGGTGCTGTCTCCTCCGAGGGGCCTGCAGGGGACCCCTGCGGACGTCATATGTCCTCCGGCCCCACGAGGACCCGCTGGCCATTGCACACCCGGCCCTGTCTTCCTCAGGCTGGAGGAAGGCGGAAAGGCCACCGGAGTGGACATGGTCTGTGCCTTCCAAGCGGACCCCGCAGGCCCCAGGCCGGACCGGGAGCGGCTGTACTGGGAGCTGAGCCAGCTCACCCACGGCGTCAACTGGCTGGGCCCCTTCACCCTGGGCCGGGACAGCCTCTACGTGGACGGTGCGGGACTGCTCCAGCGTGGGCCCTGCCATGCCCGGGCCGCCTCTGTTTCCCGCAGTGGGCACCGGCCACTTCCTACGGCTGGGCTGGATCCGGCCTCACGGCTGAACCCACTCGGCGTCGCCACTTCACCCCCGGGCTGCCTCCCTTGAACCTCCCTTTCCGCCAATTCCCCTCTGCTGCCCCCAGCCCCTAAGTCTCCTCTTTCTAAGGCAGCTGCTCAGCCCCTCGGCCTTCCCTCTGCAGGTTACACCTTCAGCGCGGGGGCGCCCTCCACAGCCGGTGAGTACTGCTGGCAGGTGGCCCAGGCCCGCCCCAACCCACTGTGAGCTTGGGCACGACTGTTCTTAGTCCTTCCTCAATGAGGGGAACAGCTGAGGGGCCGCTCACCCCTTCTCAAGCTCCCAGGCCCTGGGGGCGAGTCCCCACCAGGGCAGAGGGCCCGGACCCCGCGGCCTCGGAGGGTCGTGCTCTCAGTGCCCGGCCCTGCCTCCCGCTGTGTCCCCTTCTCCACGTCCGCTGCTGCTCTCCGCACACCCAGCCTCAGTGCAGCCCTGCGGCTATTTCTTCTTAAAGATTTACTTATTTATACTACAAG
Organism: Galemys pyrenaicus; assembly: GCA_019455555.1. Lineage (NCBI taxonomy): Eukaryota > Metazoa > Chordata > Mammalia > Eulipotyphla > Talpidae > Galemys > Galemys pyrenaicus. The sequence continues at coordinate 9,628,057 of JAGFMF010011614.1, read as the reverse complement.
AGCTGGGGTGCAGGCCAGAGGTGGGGGGGGTGAGAGGACTCCCCAGAGACAGAGTGGGGAGCAGAACAGGCGGACGGACTGAAACACACTGCTGAGGGGAGCAGCGGGGAGACAGAAGAGGTCCCGCTGCACCCTGTGGGCCTCCCTGGCCGGGGATCAAACTCACACTGCTGTGCCAGGGATGCTTCACATTGTGGTGCTTAACCCGCTGCGCCCCCAGGGAGGCCGCCTGCTGCTATTTTTAATGGCGATGCACCAAAACTGGGCTACGTGGCATGTTAGTTCCCTGGGGAAGTTAAGCCGCCATGGACGGAGTAGCTCTAACAACAGCCTGGTTTTTTCACAATCTGAAGGTGGGAAGTTCAAGTCAAGGTGCTTCTCCTGAGCCCCCCCACCCCGGGCATGTGGACGGCAGCCCTCTGACTGCCTCGTCCCGTGGCCGCCCCCTGCACCTGCATTCCTGGTGCCCCTCCCTGTGTCCCAACGGCAGGGTGGACAGAGGGACAGACGGACGGATGGATGGATGGACAGACGGATGGACAGATGGGTGGAGGGACGGACTGGCGGACAGATAGATGGATGGGAGATGAAAGAAGACAGCTAGGAAGTAGAGTGTGTGGAAGAAAGCTCGGCGGAGCGGTGACGGGGAAGGAGGGAGGGCGTGGCAGACGAGCTTCTCTCCTGGAGCTGGCCCATACGCCCAGCGTGCGAGGGCTCGTGACTGAGCCCCGTCCGGGCCCCGGTCTCATCGCTCCGTGTGTCCACTTGTCCTGCTTCCCGTCAAGCCCTGCTGCGGGCACAGCTGTCGGGCTCACCTGCGTGCTGAGCGTGGCAGGCGGCCACGGGCACGGAGGCTGGACCAGGGCCTGGATCGCCGGGCTCTCCTCCCTGCAGCCGTGTGGCCCCGGGCCCACGACCCTCTCTGGACCCTGGTCGGGGTCGTGTTTGGTAATGTCCGAGCCTGCGCCAGCACGGAGCACAAGGAGCACAGCGCTCGAGTTTACCATACCAGCCAATGAGGAGATGCCGTCTGACCTCTGGGGGGTGGGGAGGTGCCGGGACAGGGAGAGCACAGAGCGCCCCCCAAGGCTGAGCGTGCCTGTCCCCCACGCACGTATCCAAGCCGCCAGCAACCGGGCAGGCAGACACAAATTAGACTGTATCCACCCGTCGGAGACAGTGGCAGAGCTGGGGGTGGGCGAGGGTCTGGACGGGCTGTGCAGGGTCTGCACTCCACGCAGCTGCCAGCTCGGAGCGTTTCTCCTGGAACGGGGCCCCGCGCTTGCACCAAGGATGCGCTCTGGCCTGGTGGGAGCTCCCCCGCCCCCTGGCCCCAAGCCTGCCCTTGCTCGCTGGGGGGCGCCACCACTAGCGAGGGCCCCTCAGCGTGTGGGGAGGCCCGGCGCCCCAGAGCCCCGCGGGGTCCCGCTCCTAAGCCGGGCTCTGTCTGCACCCCGCAGCCGAGGGCGTCCGCGAGGAGCCGTTCACGCTGAACTTCACCATCGACAACCTGCGCTACTCCGCGGACATGGGCCGCCGGGGCTCGGCCAAGTTCAACATCACCGACAAGCTCCTGCGGCACATGGTGAGGCCCGCCCTCGCCCCTGCCGCCCGGAGCCCCTCCCGGCCGCTGACCCCGACTGTCTTGCCCCCAGGTGGGCCCGCTGCTGCAGAGGAGCTCCCTGGGCGCGCGCTTCTCCGCCTGCCGGGTCACCGCGCTCAGGTGAGCGCACCTGCCCCGCGCCTGCGGAGGGCTGCTCGGGGTCCGCCTCTGCACCCTCGTTCCAGTGCTGCGTCATGAATCTTTCTAGTCGTGGTGAATACACGTGGCCGTGAAGGAGCCGTTTGCGGCCGGCCGGCGGCGCGGTCCATGGTCTGATGCGCCCGCAGGGAGCAGCATCCCGCTGAGGGGGTCTGGGCGCCCCGCGGGCGCTGCTCACGCCGCCCCCTGGTGGAGCAAACAGGCAGCGCACGTTAATGTCCGCAGTGACCAGTGCCCCGCTGCGCAGGTGTAACAGAGCGGGAGGGCAGGCTCCCCTGCAGCGCAGGGCGGGATTGGCGCGTGCGTGCGAGGGGGGCTAGGAGGTCAGCGAGAGCCGAGTGCGAGCAAGCAGGGAGGAGGTGGGGTCCAAGGTCCCCAGCCGGTGAACACCGAGGGGGAGTGCGGGGGAGCTTGGTGCTTTTACACATTATATCTGCAGGGTGAGCAGAGCCCAGAATGCAGAACTGGAACTGCACTGAGCACGCTGGGCTCCCCCTGCCCCCGCCCGCCCCCGTGGGCACCCCTTTCTGCTCTCTTCTTGGGACGCTGACTCTGCGGCCCCATCTCAGGCACCTGTCACCGCCCTGCCCTTTGTGTGGCTGACTCAGCTCATGTAGCCTCCGGCCGGCGAGGCCCAGCCTCAGTCCGCACAGGGTCTTCTTCCGTGAGGTGCAGGGAGCTTCTGCTGCGTGCTCGCCTGTCGTCCTGGCCGTGGCCGTGTGTGGCCGGCGGGCAGTGTGCTGGGGCCGCAGAGCACAGCGAGCTGGACCGGCCCGTCCTCTGCTCTCGGAGGCCATCAGGCCAGTCCGTATCTGGACGGCCAGCAGGACGGCGAGGGGAAGCCAGCACATGGGCCCAGGGCGGCCCTGACCCAGCCTGGGCGGGCCTCAGAGGCGGGAGAGAAGCTGAAGTTGCGATGGGAAAGGAGACCCCGAGACAGGAGAGCGAGCGGGGAAAGGCCCCCCAGGGCCACTGCGCGTGGCGGAGACTGGACGGCCCAGCCAGCCGGGAGCCCAGCTGTGCCGTGACCGCAGCAGAGCGTGGCCAGGCGGCTGCACCCTGAGGCCAGCCTGTCCTCCCCAGGCCTGTGGACAGCGGCGCCAGGACGGGGGTGGACTTCCTCTGCACGTACCTGCGGCCACCCCAGGCTCCGGGCCTGCCCGCCGAGCAGGTGTTCCACGAGCTCAGCTGGCAGACACGGGGCATCACCCGGCTGGGCCTGTACTCCCTGGACAAGGACAGCCTCTACCTCAACGGTGAGTGGCGCCCTGCCCAGCCGCAGGGCCTCCGCCTGCCGCCAGGGAAAGCTCCAGACAAACCTGGGGGAGCCTCGGCTCCCCACAGAACCCCACAGCCGCCTGCAAGACCGTCCTTGATTCAACCCGGCTGACACAGGAGGAAACCGAGGCTCTGAAAGGTCGGGTCGCTTTCCTAAGTGGGGGGCCTCTGAACCAGCTGTGGCCTCCAGCTCTGCACCCCATGCTGGCTGAGCCCCAGGAGCCTTAGGGAAGGAGGCCCCCACACTGCTCCCTCGCTGCTTCCTTCCCGCTGCTGCTGGGCGCGCGCCCGTGTGGAGTCCCCATGAACAGGAACTTTGAATGTCAACGGGGTGCAAGTGGGGTGCAACGGGCACCAGCTGAGCTCCCAGGAAGGGGTACACTTAGCGGGGTGCCCTTTGTCTGGGGCTCTGATCAGAACCTGGCCCTGGTGAGGCAGGTGGAGTCACCCAGCCCCACCCGCAGCCGCCCGAGGATGCAGCTCTCAACCGTCAGCCCCACGGGGGCAGTGACGGGCTCTGCTGCTGCTGTCTAAGCCGGGGGTGGCAGCACTGAAGGGAGGAGCGTCCAGCCGTGGGCTGGCATCTGGGCCCCGGGGTTCTGGATTCAGTGTTCCCTTCATCATGGCCACGCAGGGGCCAGCTCAGGAGCCCCCCGCGCCCCCGAAGCCGCCCTGCCCGAGCCGTCCTGCTCCTGGCTCAGGTAGCACTTACCGAGCATCGGCCCCGCTGGACCCAGGCAGAGAGCTCCAGGGCAGCCTGTGCCGTGTGCCGGTGTGGGCAGCTCTGGCATCCAGGCCACGTGTGCCAGTGTGGACGGCTCTGGCGTCCAGGCCACGTGTCCCGTGTGCCGGTGTGGGCAGCTCTGGCTTCCAGGCCGCGTGTGCCAGTGTGGACGGCTCTGGCGTCCAGGCCACGTGTCCCGGTGTGGACGGCTCTGGCGTCCAGGCCACGCGTCCCGGTGTGGACGGCTCTGGCGTCCAGGCCACGTGTCCCGGTGTGGACGGCTCTGGCGTCCAGGCCGCGTGTCCCGGTGTGGACGGCTCTGGCGTCCAGGCCACGTGTGCCAGTGTGGACGGCTCTGGCTCGTGAATTCGCTGCAGGGAGAGACGGTTGGAGAGGGGTGGGGGGAGGTGGCGGGTGGGCGAGTTACGGGCTGAGCGTTAACATGAACGTCTCGAGGGCCCTGGGGCGCTGAAAGGCGGCAAGGAAGGGCCATCACCAGTGTGAGAGCAGGAAAGACGAGGGAGAGGCTTGGCTCCGGCTTCAGAGGGCGCAGGAGCTCACGGCGGAGGAGAAGGCAGGACCCGCGGGGGCAGCCCCCGGCCGGCTGGGCTTTCCGGGCCCCTCACGTGTCGCTCCTTCCAGGTTACAACGAGCCGGGCCCAGAGGTGCTGCCCACCAGTACGTATCTTTGCCTCTCCGTCTTGAGCCGGTCTTGGTCGCGGCCAGCGGGGGGCTGGCCTCCAGCCGGGGCCAGGGCGGGCCAGGTCTCGCGGGAGGAGGACGCCCAGCCCCGCGCCTTCTCGGACTCGCGTCTACGGTGTTGGCATGTTGGCGGGGTGGATCGTCTGGGTCAGAGGGAGGAATCGGGACAAGAATTCCCTGCGGGGGCAGGGACCGAGGACACAACCTGGTGGTGCGCGCCTCCTGATAACAGCCTGCAGAGGCGCTACGGGGGCCTCAGCTGGTTTGCAAACCGGGGGCTATGGGGGTGCAAATATTCCCATTCCCTTATCCAGGGTCCATGGCTCTTTCTTTCTGTCCATCCATTCCTCCGTCCTCCCGGTTATAACTTCCATTCTTTCAGGCCCTCTTCCCACCCCCTTCTTTCCTCCCTTCCTCCCCCCTCCTTCCCTCTCTCCCTCCTTCCTCCTTCTTCCTTCTCTCTCCTTCCTTCCATCTGTCCGACCACCCTCATGTCTGTTTGTCTTTGCGTCTCCCCTCCGTCATCTCCGGGTTCCTGCCGTATGTTAGCTGTTCTTTCTCCAGGCCACGTGCCCTTCTAACCACTGGCCAGTTGTCTCCCCTCCTTGTCCTTCCACTCCTCTCCCTCCATCTCTCCACTGCTTCCGCGCGTCCTGCCTTCTCTTTGGCCATCTCCTGCTCTGTCCGCACATGCATGTGTCCGTCAGTCCATCTTTCGCTGCCCATCTCTCTGCCTCTGGCGTCCAGCCCGTCTTGCTGCCCACTCTTACCCCTGAGGCGTATTCCAGTCGCACACTCCTTCACCCCTCACACATGGAATCGCTGCCTCCCTCCCCTCATTTTTGGCAAAGTGCACGGTTGTCCTGGGCCGGGCCCCTGCTGGAGCCACTGGAGGGGCCTTCACCCTCTCTGATGCCCACTTTTTCCACAGCGCCTGAGCCCATCACCTTTCTGCCTACTTCATCACCACCTGCACAAACAGAAGCCACCACAGGTACCCGAGGAGCAGGGTGGGGGGCCCTGGTCCTTCCCCAAAGAAGCTCTCCAGCCCCTAAAATGCCAGGGTGTTCAGATTCTGGTCAGGGCACCCTTCCGACCGTAGTGATTAAACCAGCAACTCCAACAGCGTCTCGCCCCGAAGGCCCCTGCGTCCTGTGCACGTGACAGATCACGGCAGTGCAGCGCGGGGCGTTTGGCGGAGGCACTGGCGTGGTTTGGAGGTGCAGGGCTTTGTGGAGAACATGCCGCCCAGCGGCATCTCCAACAACGGGTGGGCAGGCACGTGTTCCTGGCAGAGGCTCCGTGAGGGCCGGCGGGCAGAGACGAGTGATGTCCAGTGAGAAGTGGACGGGTTTGGTTTGCTGAGCATAAAGCTCTATTCAGAGCGGATGGGTAGGTGAGGCCGGAGAGCAGCCCCAGTAGGGGGGCTGGAGTTCAGGGAAAGGAGCCGTGTCAGTGCCGAAGGCGCAGGGAGCCCCGGTGGCTCCAGGGACACTCCTGTTCCAGAAGCTTCTTCTCGTGTTCGATGCGGAGTGCATCCTTTAGACGGGGCGTCCAGGGAGCCAGGTGCGCTGGTCCAGGTCAGAGAAGACAAGGCCGGAGGCAGGACAGAGATGGAGAAATACCTGAAGTGAGGTGGGAGGAGCAGCCGAGGGGACCCCAGGTTTTGGCTCGGTGCCCTCACCGTGGATGGTGGGAGGAGGCCGGCAGATTGGGACTGCTGCACTTCCTCCTCCCCCTCTTTGCCTGCAGCTGCCGGGCACGAGCTGAAGACCTTCACGCTCAGCTTCACCCTGTCCAACCTCCAGTACTCCTCCGCCATGAGCGCTGGCTTGGTGCTGTTCAACTCCACCGAGAGGACCCTGCAGCGCCTGGTGAGCCCGTGCTGAGCCCCCAGAGGCGCACAACCTCGAGACTGCCCCCCCCCCCCCGGGCCCCGCNCCCGGGACGGCCCCCCCCCCCCCGGGCACCGCTCACCCTCTGTCTCCTTTCCCTGCAGCTGGGCCCCGTGCTGCAGAAGAGCAGCCTGGGCCCCTCCTACGCGGGCTGCAGACTGGTCGCCCTCAGGTGAGACCTTCTCGAGGCCACGGCCACGGTCACTCCTCTCTCCGTGTGCCGCCGACTCCTGCTTGCCCCCTCGTCCTCCGGCCCCTGACCTGGGCAGCTTCGGGACCTCTCTGGAGCCCCGTGTCCCTCTCCCCAGGCCAGAGAAGGACGGAGCCGCCACCGGCGTGGACATGGTCTGCACTTTCGATGCTGCGGGCTTCGAACTGGACCGAGAGCGACTCTACTGGGAGCTGCATCAGCTGACGCACGGCGTCTCCCGCCTGGGCCGCTACAGCCTCGCCAGGACCAGCCTCCGCGTCGACGGTAATGGTCAGGCCGGGCTCGGCTTGCTCTCCTGCATGTCTCCTCTCCGCCAAGCTGGCCTAAGTCTCGGTTGGGGACCACACTCTCCAAACCCCCGTGGGAGGGCCCCTGTTACTGCAGGTAAAGAGCATGCCTTTTCTGGGCCAACCTAGTGCAATACGCTTTAATGCAAAACCCAAATGTCTGCCCCAAAGGGCCTCTTAGGGCAGGACCACGGCTCCCCCTGCGGTGCCCCTGCACGAGGTCCCCTTGGCCAGTGGCTCTTACCCAGAGGATTCTGCACCCCCAGGCGACACTGGGCAATATATGGAGGTGTTTTTGTTGTCACAGCTGGAGAAGGGTGGCGCTGGCTTCCGGTGGGGAGAAGCCAGGGTCGCCAATATCCTCCAAAGCACGGCCCCACATGTCAGTGGTTCCAGGGTGTCAGACCCTGCTGCCCATGGCCCCACCACTTCTAGGTATGGAAACCATAACAGCATTCACCGCACTTTGCTGCCATCGCTTGTTTAGTTATCCAACTCCCCGGTCCAGCCGCGGGCTCTGTGACATTGGGGTCTGTCCAGTTCTTAATATGTGGAGTGAAAGAATAAACGAGAGATGAGCATCTCAGTCCCCTGTGTTTGGGGATTCTCTACGGTTCACGTTTATTTACTCAACGAACACGGTGTGACTACTCTGTCCCAAGCCATGTGCTGTGTGTGGAGCTAGAAAACAGTTTGCACCCCTGCAAGCAGCAGTCAAGTGAACTGGAGACTCCTTAGGAGCACAGTAAAGGCAGAGACACGGTATTGCCAGCGTGCAGTCACAGAGGGCTGCCTGAAAGAGGAGAGCATGCCTCCAGCACTGTGCTGGGCACGGGGCGCAGTGAACAAGACAGACAGGTCTCTGTTGTGGGCTCCTGGAGCATGAAGGGGAGTTTTCCAGGAGAAGAGGGTGGAAGAACATTCCAGAAGCAGGCGCTGCATCAGCACAAGCAGAATCTCAGCTTAGGAGATGCCTTGTCAAGTCCCAGTTCTTCTCCTTCATGGGGTGACTCACTTCTAGACGCCATCAGCACATGCATCTAATTTTGGAGGATTCTAATAGGCAGGGGGCCCCAGGGCCACTGGGCTGCTAAAAGCTAAGAGTGTCCCCGTTTTCCCTCCTCTTGGTGGCTCCAGGCTACGCACCCCAGGATTTATCTCTCCAGCACGAGTACCAGATCGAATTCCGCATCATCAACCGGAAACTCAGCAGTGCGGACCCGGCAGCCTCGGAGCCCACAAGGCTGCTGAGGGACCTCCAGGACAAGGTGGCGCCCCGGGCCCCGCCTGTCCCTTCCCTGGGCACCCCGATGCCTCCGTCTGCCTCTCCTCTGCTGAGCTGCTGTTCACGAGTTTGGGTGCTTCCAGAGGGGGCGGCCCCTGCCTGCCCGTCTCTCAGATGGGCTGGGGTGGGGGGCCTGAGGGCAGAGCCAGGCCTGCACTCTGCTCTCCGCCCCGAGGCCTGCACTCTGCCCGACTCCTGCGCCGCTGGCACCCCGGAGACTGAGTGTCCCCGCCCCGCCTGCCCCCCTCGTTCCAGGTCGACACGCTCTACGCACACAGCCAGCTGCGGGATGTCTTCCTCTCCTGCGTGGCCACCAACCTGACGTAAGTGCAGGCCTGGGGCTCACGGCTCTGGGCTCGGCCGCCACATCCAGCGGGAAGCTCCAGGGCGCTCCCTCTGCTCCGGCCGTCAGCCGGGCTGCCAACCCCTCCCCAGACCCACAGCCTGCACCCCTCCGCCCTCTCCCGCCTGCCTGGGCCCTGCCCAGGCCGGCTCCCCGTGGAGACTTTCTTGCTCCGCCATCTCATTCAACGCTCGCCCCTCAAAGCGGGGACGGTGTCGTCACCTCCGCACAGATGAGGAAACTGAGGCTCAGAGCAGGGAAGCGAATCGCCTAAGAACTGGGACGTCCAAGTGAACCTGCAGCTGGACGGGAGCAGAGGCTGCATGGGCGCGGAGGCAGGGCGGGGCTTTGGCTCTGCGTGCTCCCTTCCTGCAGGGCCACCGCGCTCCGCCAGAAGGCTGGGGGGGGCAGTGCATCACCCCTCAAGGGGCGGCCTGGAGGCCCCTTCTCGCTGCTGTGCTGCTTCTACTCCCAGCTCCTGCCACTCCCCCTTCTGGTCGAAGTCTCTCCCACTCAGGGCAAGGCCTCCAGACTGCCCCCAGCTTCTTGTGTCCGGCTCTTTGCTCTCTAAAGCGGGGGTCGGGCGCTGACCGGTCTCTGCCCTAGGGCGGGCTCCGTGCTGGCCACCGTCAAGGCCCTGTTCGCCTCCAGCCTGGACCCCGGCGTGGTGCAGCAGGTCTTCCTGGCCGAGACCCTGAACGGTTCCTCCCACTGGCTGGGCGCCGCCTACCAGCTGGTGGACGTGCGAGTGACAGGTGGGAGAGGGGCGGCTGGCCTCCTGGCTCGAAGACAGGGCAGTGAGGGGGGGCGGCTACCCTGGAGAGAGAGCTGGGCCCCTGGAAGCCCCTGGTGAGGGCCCCGGCAGCGGGTCACCAGCCAGAGGCCAAGAGAAGATGTGGGGCCAGACCCCGAGGGAGTGGTCATTCTTTTTTTTTAAAGATTGATTTATTTATGCACACAAGCGTGGGGTACAGGCCAGAGTCCAGGGGGTGAGAGGGTCCACCAGAGACAGAGCGGGGAGCAGAACAGGCAGAGTCACTGAAGCACACCACTGAGGGGAGCAGCGGGAGGCAGGAGAGGTCTGCTGTGCCCTGTGGGTCCCTCCCTGGCCAGGATCGAACTCGTGCTGCAGTGCCGCGATGCTTCAGAGCACGGTGCTCAACCCGCTGCGCCCCAGGGAGCCCCGGGAGTGGTAGTTCTTACGTGTAAATTTCTCCAGTTCAAAATGCAGAAGGTCCTGAGTTTCCTTCCTGGGTCCTCCAGTTAAGAATCACACAAGTGGGGCCTCCCTGGTGGCGCAGTGGGTTAAGCAATGCACTATGAAGCAAATCGCAGCACTCCAGCACGAGTTCGATCCCTGCCGCCGGCCAGGGGGGGGACCCATATGGTGCAGCAGACCTCTCCTGCTGTGCCCGCTGCTCCCCTCAGCAGTGTACTTCAGTTGGTCTGCCTGTTCTGCTCCCTGCTCTCTGTGGTGAATCCTCTCACCCCCCACACCTCTGGCCTGTACCCCAGCTCTTGTATGCATAAATAAATAAATCTTTTAAAAAAAAAAAAAAAGAATCACACAAGTGACTGGCGAATCGGTTCATTCATTCAGCAAGTGCTTAGCAAACAGTGCTGGTGGCATGTTGTGATAATGACTATCGTCAGGAATTTCCAGAACCTATGAAAACCTCAAGGGGGGACACAACTTTGTCCTGGAGAGTTTCTGGAAGAAGTGACCGAGAAACTATCGCACTGGAGGGGAGGGCCGAGCGGAGGGAGGGGCTGGGAGTCGCGCTCGGGCGGCTCTTCCTGGAAGACAAAGAGGAAGTGGCAGGAAGTCCGTTGTGACTCGAGCTGCACTGGGCATAGGAGAGGCGACAGCCGAGGCCACAGACACGGGCAGGCAATCTCCTGGGGATGGGAATGGCCGTGGCGGGGCTAATGCCCTCAGAGCCAGGAAATGTGTCCTCTGGGGAGCAGGTGAGGCCGGGCGAGGAAGACCAGCCGCAGGAGGGCCTGCTGGGAACACAGGTCAGCCCTGGCCCGTCAGCGTGCCCCTGGGCTGGTCAGCGCTGCACTGACCTACGGGTCCCAGCGACGTGTGGCCCCTCGTGCCCACATCCCAGTGCGCTCCCGCGGTGCTCAGTGGGCAGCTGGACAGCAGAACTCCGGGTGGTCAGCGGCCGTGGGGGGGGGTGCTGTGTGACCCTTCAAAAGCCCCCTCAAGGCGCACGGCCGGGAGTCAGCAGACAGGCCAGCGTGACCCTCCCGGGACACCTCGCCTAATACGGGCTGCTACACTGTTCTTCATCCTAGGGGTGGACTCCCCAGAAAATCTACCTACAGAAAGACCAACAAGCGTCCCCGGCTCCCAGCACTTCCAGCTCAACTTCACGGTCACCAACCTGCTCTACTCCCAGGACATGGCCCAGCCCGGCACCAGCGAGCACCAGCGGAACAAGAGGAGCTTCGAGGACGCGGTAATGGCGAGGCTGTGGCCCACTCTGGCTCGCTGTGCACGTGTGTGGACGCTGGAAGGCAGAGACACTTTTCTTTTTTTTTTTTTTTTATGCACACAAGAGCTGGGGTACAGGCCAGAGTAGTGGGAGGTGAGAGGATTCACCACAGAAAGCGGGGAGCAGAACAGGCAGATCAACGAAGTACACTGCTGAGGGGAGCAGCGGGCACAGCAGGAGAGGTCTGCCGCGCCATGTGGGTCCCCTCCCTGGCCGGCGGCAGGGATCGAACTCGTGCTGCAGTGGCTGAGGTTTGCTTCATAGTGCGTTGCTTAACCCACTGCGCCACCAGGGAGGCCCCAGAGACACTTTCTCACAACGGTTCAGAGACAGGCTCTTAGTCTTTCTTTACCGGTTAGCGAATAGCCCGGAGTTCCGGCGGCCAGCCCCAGGCCCCACAGCTCAGTCTCCCCCTGGAATGCAACGTCCCCTGGTCACACCCCGAGCCGGTGTTTCCAGCACGGTGACGGCAGGTGGACAAGCGTGTCGGGGGCTGCAGATCTGAAGCCCCTCGGCTGGGATCCTGACCGGGAACCCTGCCCTGTCTTCCAGCTCAACCAGCTCTTCCAAAACAGCAGCATAAAGAACTACTTTTCTGGCTGTCGCGTTTCAGCGTTCAGGTGAGTTCCAACCCTGAACCTAATGCCTCTGGAACCTTCTCCTGTGAGTAAGGCGTCCCAGTGCCACAAGCTCTCCGTTGCTAGCTGTTAAGAAATAGAGAACTTTCGCCTAAAACCCAGCTTCTCCTGAACTAGGGCGCCAGCGGCCTTAGACGCCCCAGAGGCCTTGGGTGAGCTCAGCAGACGTAGGCACGCTGCGGTGGAGGCGTGCGGTGTGGGCGGGAGCGCCCAGGACTTAGGGAGCCAGTAGCTTCGGTTGCGGGGACTACCACCAGGTGCCTCAGAGTCCAGCCACGAACCACATAACGCAACTGAATTTTTTGTATAAGTATCAGGATGCGATTCGCCTCCCACAGCACCCGTTTAAGCTGTCCAGTCTAGCTGTGTATTCAAGCCCATCCCACTAGCTCGTTGTGGAGCATCTTGTCTCACCGGAGAGGAAACGCTACCCGCTAACAATCACGCCTCACTCTTCCCTCACCCCCGGCTTCTGCCCCCGTGGCTCTGCCTGTCCTAGACATCTGAAGCACGTGGAATTATACACGACGTCATCTTCCGTGACTGACCTCTTGTCTCTGAGCGCACTGTCCTCGAGCTGCGCCCTGTGGCGCCGTGTTGGTGCGTCTTCTGCTTGATGGCTGACTGATTCTGTTGTTCGACTGTGACCTTTTGTTCCCCCTCCACCCACTGACGTCCTGGCCGCGGCGACAAATGCTGCCGTCGTCACTGCCGTGCACATTTTTGTGTGGACTTACGTTTCCAGCCCTCTCGGACACACACGTGAGAGTGCGACCGGAAGGTCATGTGTTAATGCTGTTAGCATTCTTTTTCAACTGCGCTAGCGTTTCCAGAGGTCACGTTGGTGTCCAGTCCAGGTGTGGGGCAGAGGTCAGCATTCACACGTCTGCGGTCGTGCTGTGTCAGGTACATGGCAGCTTCGGAGAAAGAACCAGGCTGTTGCTTGTTCACAGTCTCTGTGGAGTCACCCGGAGCAAGGTCTGAGATTTCCAGACTGTCCAGATCTTAACCAACAACCGTTACTGGGTTTTATTCCTGTGTCCCGGGAGCCGTCCTAGCAGATGCGAAGCAGCATTTGCTCATGGTTCTGATTTGCGTTTTCCTAACCTTGAGCACATCGGCACATTCTGACAATTTGCATATCTTTGGAGAACTGTCTAATCAAGGCTTCTGCCCAGATTTAAATTGAATTTTGTCTTTTTAGGGTTCAGTTGTAATAGTTCTTTGTATGTTGTATCTCTGAAGCCCCCGTCGCATATATGGTATGAAAATATTTACTCCCATTAAGAGCTTGCTTTTCATCTTTATAGTCCCCTTTGAAATACAACCATTTTTAACGTGCGTGAATCTCAGTTTATCACTTTTCCCTTTGATTGCGTGTGCTTTTGGCACCTTACCTGAGGAGCCATTGCTTACACCAAGTTCAAAGAGACTCACACCTTCTCAAGGAGATGTCCCTGTTTTCCACTAAGGCTTTTATAGTTTTATCTCTTACCTTTAGGTGTTTGACATATTTTGAGCTAGTTCGTGTGCATGTTGTGGGACAAGCGTCCGGCTTCATTCTTTCCTTCGAGACGGCCTGAGACATGGCCGCCGGTAGGATGAGTTGCTCTGGACCTGTTAAAGCAGCTGACTAAGCCCCACTGGAGAGCCCTGTCCACACAACCCAGCCACCACACCGCCCGCGATGGACAAACGGAAAAACGCATTAGATCCTGGCCAGCGATCAGGTCCCACTGCCTGGAGGGGAAAGCTGAGCCAGGGAGCGGTGGCGTGTGACCCACCTGCGCATGCCAGAGCCCCGAGCCAGCTGTGAGGCGGCCCCTCCTCCTGCCTCCTGGACCTCCCCTGGCACCGTCTCCTCTTGGCTCAGGTCGGTTCTCCTGTCCCAAACCGGCTCCCGCGTGCACGGTCTCTTATACACCTTGCAAGGAGCGGTTGCTGGTGAACTCTCTCCCTCGGGGACAGAGGACCCAGCCTGTCAGCTCGGGGCCTGTGACAGTTCCTCTAGTTGTGCCAGCACACGTGTTAACTAGACTGTCTTCCGGTTGCTGTGGCGCGCTTGCTGAGAGTGTGTGTTTCATCCGTTGGTTTACTGATTCTCAACTCCACCGATTTTTCTGTCTTCTGCCAGAGGGGCGCTGTTTTGGTGCTGCGACGTGATACGTTTTGAAGTTGGGAAATTGTGAGCTTTCTCTTGGCCAGAACCAGGAGTCGGGAAGCGAGAACGCCAGCGACTCCTCTCCCCCTTCGTGTTTTCCAGGCCTGTCCCCACCAGCAACCACACGGGCGTGGACTCCCTGTGTGGCGTCTCGCCGCTGGCGCGGAGGCTGGACAAAGTAGCCATCTATGAGGAGTTCCTGAGGCTCACCCGGAACGGCACCCAGCTGCGGAACTTTACCCTGGACAGGGACAGTGTCCTGGTCGACGGTGAGGCTCTGTGCTCCTGGGCCGGGGGGCGGGTGGTGGGCTCCAGCTCCCACAGCAGAGCTTCTCCTGGGGGCGCCTTCTCTGAAGCAACACATAACAAACATGTGCGGTTTTGAAGGCCACACGTGGTCTGGGTCACGGTTTATATTCTTCTGGTTGTACAGATTTTATTTTATTAAAGATGCATTTTACTTATGTACACAAGAGCTGGGGTGCAGGCCAGAGATGTGGGGGTGAGAGGAGTCACCAGAGACAGAGTGGGGAGCAGAACGAGCAGACCCACTGAAACACACTGCTGAGGGGAACAGCGGGGAGGCAGGAGAGGTCTGCTGCACCCTGTGGGTCCTCTCCCTGGCCAGGGATCGAACTCGCACTGCAGTGACTGCCGACAGCTTCATAGTGCTGCAACTTCACCCCTTGTGCCACCAGGGAGTCCCGGTTGTATAAATTTTAGAAGGTGAAAAACCACTGCTGGCTCACATGATCTACAAGAAGACTTGACTCCTGGGTATAGTTTCCCAAGTCCTGTTCTAGAATTGCACCAGCCACTAGAACTTTCTAAAAAACAGAAATATCCTGTATCTGTGTTGTCCAGTACAGTAGCCACATGCGCCTCCTGAGTAATTAGTCAGGTTAATGTGAGTGATTTTTATTATTTATTTTTAATATTACCAAGGGACCCCACTTCAATATCACTTAGTGAAAATTAATGCATATGTAATGCATGTAATGTAATGTGCATGTAACGTAATGCATGCAATGTTTATGTAATGTAATAAGGAACCTGTGGCTCCTTACACATGGACAGCTTGTCTTTAAGAAGCTGGCTGGGAAGAGGCTGTAGGATGACAGTCCTAGTGCCCCCCCCACCAGCCCGGTGGGGCCGTCTGTCCATGCCCTCATGGAATTCATCTGGGAGTTGGGAATAACAAGAACAGGCCAGTGACAAATATAAATTATCTATCTGACTCGATCCAACCCAAACTCAGAAATGGTAATCAGAGGCCACTTCCTAGAGGAAATTCTGGAAAACAAGTCTGAAACCATCCCAGGAAAGAAGGGGATGAGTATGTTTCTAGGCAGAGAAGAAACTGCTTGGGAATTACAGATTCACGTGGGCTTGCTGACTGCGATAAACCAGCCTGTCCTAATTGTCATGCAACGACCAGTCTCCATTCCCAGATTTGTCACACTGCTGTAGTGTCGTAACGGCCTTGTGAATATGCAACAAGCCACGCAATGTGTGTATTAACAGCTCAGGGAAAGTAATGGATGAAGCAAGAGCAGCATGTTCATTTCTGCATTGGGTGACAGTTTAATGGAATAAATTATACTGTCATGTAGAGGGGGTGGTATTTCTGATACAGTTTATTCTATTTTTCTGTATGTTGAAAACTTGTACTAAGAAATTCACTTGCTTCCAGGGTATTCTGCCAACAAAAATGATGCCTTGATGGAGCGTTCTGGTAAGCCCCTAGCAACTCCCATTCCAGGGTGGGGAGAGAATGTCTGGATGCTGTACCCCATCAAAAGGAACTGTGCACACAGGTGGTGGATAAGAAAGCTGACCAGCCCCAGCAGGGATGCTTGAGGCAGAGTCGGGAGCAGCGGGAACCCAGTTAGAATGGCGGGAGGGGACTCACTCCGGCACTTGTCTCCCCAGGGCTCCCCTTCTGGTCCATCATCCTCATCTGCTTGGCGGGACTCCTGGTTCTCATCACGTGCCTGATATGCTGCTTCCTGGTAAGCAAGAAAGTGTGACTTGTCTTATTTGGTTGGAAGAGTTACTTAGAAATATCCCTTGCTCTTGAGGGTATGTTCTGCCCATATTTTCGCCCAGTCTGGTGTGACTTGCATTTTTGTTTTCTTGATAAAAGTAGTCATCAGGGAGACGTAAATGAGAAGTCACAGTGATGTACTACTCCATGTCAGAATGGCTAAAATTTTAGAAGACTGACTATGAGAAGTGTTGAAGATGCAGAGCAATTGGAACTCATTGAGTTAGCTTGGACACATCTTTAAAAGTTAAATACCCAAGAACTCCACTCCTAGGATTTATCTAAGGAAAATAAAAACACATTTATACAAACACTTGTTCACTAATGCTCATATTAGCTTTATTCATACCAGCTCAAAATAGAAAACAACCCAAATGTCCATCAACAGGTAAATGGATAAACATCCCTATAGTGGAATACTATTCAGCAGTGAAAAAGAGTGAATTCTAATACATCCATAGACATGCATATATGCATACATCTCAAAATAATTATGCTGAGTGAAAGAAGCCATATGAAAAGATTACCTGGTACATGAATCCATTAATAAAGAAATGCTAAAAAATACAAGCTATCCTCTTTGGCTGCTGGGAATGACACTATGTTTGCAAATGGTAGAGAAGGAGCAATTAAAAAGACGTATGAAGAAACTTTTGGGGATGAGAAGGATTAGCCTCTTGATTTCAATGAGTCATATTCAAATTTATCAAGGCATTCACTTTAAATGACTAAGTTTTATTGCATGTCAATTATACCTCCATTAAACTAGAGGACATGAGAGAGAAACAGGCAGAGAGGGAGCAATGAAGGAAATATCAGATCAAACATGACAAAAATTGTGATCAGAGCAAAAGTGATGAAAATTGATCGTGAAAGGGGAGAGAAAATAGAAAAGAAAAAAGCAAAAAAACAGAAAAGTAAATGGAAAAGGAAGGAGAGAGACACAGGAAGCATCAGGCCTCTATGGCTTTTTCGTGTTCTCTTAGATTCCCCTGTACTGGAGTAGATGACCAGTCCATTCTGATGTCCTCTCACTCTCACAGTTCACCATCTGCCTGCGGAAAAAGGAGGGCAGCTATGAGGTCCAGCGACGGCGCCTGGGCTATTACCTGCCGCTGGACCTGCGGAAGTTGCCGTGACGAGATCGGCCCGAGGCCCCCTCTCCCCAGCCAGGCTCTAACGAAGCTTGACTGGAACAGAAATAAACCACATTGGTCAGACACAGTCTCTGAACCCTCCTTGACTTCTCTTCTGCCCGGCTTACAGGGGACTCAGGTGGACGTCCACTCCCGCATTAAGGCCCCGAGGCAGGTGCGCTGTCACACGGTTGCAAGCTGTTTTTTCGCTGAGGGGCCAAACTGGTGGAAAACTGGAAACCAAAACTGCCATTGTATAAAGTCAACACCTGCTTTAATGTGAGGGTCCCACTCCTAAGGAACGATAGAACACACCTCGCCGACTCTTGTGTTCGCCATCGCACCCATCTGGGTGCTTCTATAGCTCCCCAAACTCCCTCCCACCACAGCCCAAATCCTGGCATTCTCAAGCTCGCCTTACATTGCTTCATTCTCTGCCACTCATATCCACCAGATTTTCCAGATCAGTCTGCATGGGGCACCCCTCTCCCTGCTCCCAGCTCTTTCAAGGTGAGAAATAGGCCAGGAAGGAGTGAGGGGGCAGGGGGCCAGCGATGACTCTGCAGCTGGCCTTCAGATGTAGAAGCAGAAATGATTTGGCATCTTGGAAGTGGGATCCCTGACTAACACCTACTATAAAACAATGCCTAGTCTGCTTTGGAGGGAAAGATAAGTAAAACTTGGGGGGAAGCTGAGGATGAAGTACCGTTGGGTCACATCTTTGTTGCTGTCTTGACAAGGTAGGACTTGTCCCCTCATGTGTGGCCCCCGCAGCTCCTCCACCACTAAAGCACCATAGTCCCTGCCACAGCCCACTGTCTTCCCCTGCCCACCATTCTCATCCCTCCTCCCTCCCCCTCCCCCTCCCCTCTTGGATGCCTAAACCATGGTCAGTTTTCAAGGGTTGGCTTTAATTTTTTCCTTCTTTGACACTTTCTTTCATTTCTCTCATCCATGTTCTCTCTCTTTCAAACACCTCCTTCCATTCCCCCTCCCCCAACTCCTGGTACAGGTCCAACGCGGAAAAGCAAGTGCAGCTTCGTCTCATGTCTCTGCCCCATGTGCCTCCTCCAGGGCTTCTTCTTTCCTCTCCCTTCCAGTATATTCCTGTCTCTCCATCCCGCTCCAATTCTCTTTCCTCCTCTGCTTCTACCACTCCTTCCTCTCTAGTGTCTCTCTCAGTCTTTTCTAACTCCCAGTACCTCCCCTTCCTTAGAGTGGGGCAGGGAACCTGGAACCTCCCCTTTCTCTGGGGAGTACCCTGTTACAACTACACAAAGTTTTACCACTTTATGACATGAATCTTATCCAGAGATAGTCTGAATTGGATATTTCGGATATCCAATTTAGACTATTGGATTTATGAATATGTTGCTTTTTATCATTCTGTTGATCTTTTAAACGTCTCTTTGTTTTCTTCTTAGCAACCCATCGCTAATCCATCTCCCTTGTCAGTAGCTCCAGATGCATGAAACAATTTATCAGCTTCAGTTGCTGCCTGGGGAAATCTTCTCTTGAGCTTGTATGCACACATACATGGACAAATACACACTATACAAGGAAGAATGAAAAAACAATGCTTATCTTTGATCAGAAGCAGCAGGAGACAGTACCGGAGTAAGAACAGTTGACTGACTTTGTCCTGTTTGAAGTTTCCCTATGTCCGTCTATGACATAACCTCCTGCTCCCCAATCTTAAATCTTAAAATAGAATTCCAGCCGTCTGTCTTGGGACAGCAAGTTGGAGATGCATTTGCTAGATGAAGTTAACAACAGAAAACAAGCCCCCAAATCAAAAGCCTAATAGGACCTATTTTTCTGTCGGGCTGTGTGACCCACCAGGGCAACTGAGGACCAGCAGAAGCCCCGCCTCCTGATCCAGGCTCCTCCCACGGCCCCGCCCTCGCCCCGCCCGTGATTGGCCCCCGCGCCAGGGCCCGCCCCCAGGGCGGTGCCTCGCGCGTCCCGGCCCCGCCCCCAGCGCGGGGCCCCGTCCCTGGTGCTGACCCGGCGCGGGGACCAGCCTGGACGCGCCCCCTTAGCCGCACCCGCTCCCGCCGCGTGTGCGGGGCCGCCGCCGCCAGGCCCGCCCAGCCCCGCGCTCCGCGACGCGCGCCCGCCGCCGGAAACGGGCGCGGAGGCCGGAAGCGGAAGAGCGGGCGGCGCCGCGGGGTGCGGCGGCGGGCGGCGGGCCTCGCGCGGTACGTGCGCCCTGCGCGGGCGGCCGGGCCGGGCCCCGGGGTGCGTGGGCCGCGAGCCGCGGGCCCCCGCGCGCCTGCCCCGTTTCCTGGGGGCCCAGGCCGGTCCTTAGCGCGCCGGACGCCGCGTCTCCAGCCAGCCCGGCCCCTGCCCAGGGATGCCCCAGCCCCTGGCCCCGCGGATGCCCCGGCCCCTGGCCCCGCGGGACTGGGCGCCCCGGGCCCGCTAGCCGGCTCTGCAGGCGTCGTTTGGGGTGTTGTAAACGCGGGGAGCGGCCTTTGGGTACCCCTGGGGCGGGGGGAGGGAGGGAGGGTGCTGCCGGCTCCTGGGTCGTCCTCAGCGGGCCAGCGGAACAGCCCCACAACAAGGCTTTCCCGGCAGCGCCGGCGGGGAAGGCTCTCAGGGCCCCGACATCAGTGGAAATGGTTGAAAAGTTAGCTGGGTCCCTCGAGCACTCTGGTGACACGCGTGTTTACACTGCCGGCGGCGCTCGCCCGTGCAAACGAATGAACCCCCAGCAGGTCCCGAGCCCCTGCTGCTGCCGCTGCTGCTGCCGCCACAAGCCGGGGGCTGCTGGAAGTGGGGTCAATCCGGTGGCTGCCAACAGTGGCACATTTCAGTCAGTGCATCCCAAAGGGAAAGGCCGTGGGCGGCCGCGCTTGCTGTGCAGCAGCTGTGTCACACCCTACAGAAGGCCTGGAAAGAGCTTCTGTGCCTTGCTCCCCCACAGACCAGCAAAGCCCTGCTGAGGTTTGTGCTGAAGCCAACCAGCCTCACCTGTTCCCGCTGACGGGTGGACTTCAGGGCAATCAGGTGAGCTCCCTGGCACTGACGGCAGCAAGACTGCAGGCCTTCCTGTGCAGGGGCCAGCTGCTGGCCTCCTGTGTTCACGTTGTAAACACAGCTGCTGGTAACAGTGAGGTATCGTGGGAAAAGCTGTTTTTACTGGGTCGGTTCTAACCAAGGGGAAATACTAAGGTGTCTAGGGTTAGATTGTGTTAATAAGTACACATTAGACAAGTAACTAAGTATGTGAAACAGAATGAAATTTTTTTGCTTTCTATGTAACTCTGCAACATTCCTGGGGCCTGTGAGATTTGGCTGCTAAAGCCTTGTAAGCAAGATTCAAAGTACAGGGACAGCAGGGGGAAAGTGACTTGAACTACTGCTAACGGAAATTTTAAACTGAGTTGGCTATTCAGGTATGTCTTGAACAAGTGGGTTTTTTTTTTTCCCCCCTAAAGCCTCTGGAGAAATATTCCACAGTTTGAAGGATAAGACACCAGTTTCCAAAATGAATGCACCTTCTAATAGAAACTAACTTTGTTTCTTCAAACTTTTCTGAAATAATAGTCTGATGATTTATATTGCGGAAAATCACGTTCAGTAGTTTCATATTTAATCCTGTGGGCTCAGTCATTGCGTGTGTGGCTTTACATTCTGGCTTTCCTGTGATATTCTCGAGAACGTTTGTTGTCATAGACAGCCTGTTCTTGGGGTGCTCATTGCACGGTTTACCGATATCCTCATCTACATAAGACCACAGGGCTGGCTGTGACCCCAGACATGAGATGTTCGCACGGTGCAGTGCCAGGCACGCTAGGGCGGCCGGTCACCCCTGGCAGCCAGACCTGGGCTGGGTGCAGACGACTCAGGGAACCAAACACCCTGTCCTGCTCTCACGGAACTGGCATTTTAATTGGGAATTCGGACTTTAAGCAGATGCATGGAAGGGAGCTTGGCACGAGAGGACTCGGCCCTAGGGACCTGGAAGCCCCTTGGCCAGGGCCGAAGGACTGAGCAGCGTAGAAGCTAAAATCAGAATTGTATTCAGCTGCCTGTCGGGCGGACTGGAGTGGGTGCAGGAGTACGTGCACTGCAGCCAGAGGGAACAGCGGGAGGGCAGCCCCTGCACAGGAGACCCCGTGCTCTGTGACTGATGCCTGAGCCCCAGCAAAGCAGGGGGTGTGCGCCAGCCCTGGAGGGGCGCAGAGTAGACAGGACTGGGTCAGGTCTAAGTCGGGGCTCTTCGAACGTCAGAGGGGAGTTGCTAAGCTGTGAGCCGGAGGGTGACGTGACTGGCGCGTGGTCTTTGCGTGCGGGCACAGTGACTCGAGGAATGAGAGAGACGTCTCACAGGGGCAAGGCAGCCACAGGCACTGGCGCTCGGCAGCGGGTGCGGCCGGCGTGTACTGGCCTGGCCGAGCAGGGTGCAGCGCCCTGTCACCGCTGCGCGTTCTGAGTCGGACACTATAAAGTGAGGCTCCGGACAGTCAGGCACGGCAGAACCCCGAGCAGGCGTGGACACGCGTGCCGGCGTGGCGTGGGCGCAGGGCTGGAGCTGAGAACTCACGGTAGAATGTGCTCCTCCCCCGGCCCCGACGCTCTGAGTGCGCGAGGCTGGAGGTGGAGCGGGTGGCTGCAGAAGTGACTGTGACCGCCCCGAGGGAGGGAAGAACGCGCCCCGAGATGGAGTGGGACTGAGGGCTCGGTGGGACGGAGCAGCCGTGTGCTGCGGTACCGTCACGGCGGGGAGGGGCTTGCCGAGTGCAGCAGAGCGGCAGGCGGGCTGAAGACACTGTCTTGCTGGGGCACGGTAGCTGAGGTGCGCGTCCTCTGGAGAGGCTGTGCGGCCTTCCTGTTGCTCCGTTTCTTCCAGAGCCCTGTGCAGCGCGCCGGGAGCAGGAGGAGCACCCAGTCCTCTCGTCATCCAGGAAAATCCGCTCCTCTCCCAGGATGGCGGCCCTTGTTGGGTCCCCCGCTTACGCTTACGGTGAGCTGTGGGGCCTTGGAGTCCAGACTTGCTCTGCGGGGCAGGGCAGGGCAGGGCACCGAGCGGAATTGCCTGTATGGGGGAGTGCGCAGATGGCCAGTGGGGTTACGCGCTCAAGAAGGCAACAACAGTGGGTTCGGGCCTGGGGCCTTCATTGATTAAAGAAATGTGATGGTCTCCGAAGGATGCACGTTTAGGGCTTTATAAGGGACTAACATGTTCCCAAACTAAACAGAAGGTTGCAGACCCTAAAAAAAAATAAACTTGTATTTCATTCTGTAAAGTTGATAAAATAACGATAATTCCTGCAAATTTCAGCTTCTTCCTCTGTAAAGTGGGACTCGTCAGCTCTTCCTTGGGTGTAATAAGCCCCATTTCCCAGCCTTCGGGGCGACAGGGCTCCCCTGCTTTCCTGTGAGAGCGGGGCCTGGTGTGTGTGCTGGAGGCATGGCCGTGCAGGCAGGTGGGGGCGCTTTCAGATCTGGGGCGACGGCACGGCGCACCGGGGCCTCGTGGCTCTTGTTCTCTTCTCCAGCTCCGTCTTTCCCTCCAGCCTCTCGAGGTGGACGCCCCGAGGAGGAAGGGCTGGCCGGGGGCTTCCTCACAGGCTGGCTACAGGTGAGTTGGCGCCGTGTAGCCTCGCAGCTGACCCAGCACCGCGGCGGGCTAGGGGCTGCCCGATGGTGGCACAGTCTCTGTGGCATTTCCCGCGTCCGCGGGCTTCCTCTGGAGGCCGTTCACGTCGCGTCCTGCTGGGGGTTCTCGGGGGCTGTAAGAGAAGCATGCCCGCGTTCCGAGCCCAATTCCTGTGGGCCATTGGCAGAGCACTCACTGCCAGGTGCGTCTCTGACCTCGGCGGTGCCCCGGCCCTGCTCGGTCTCGAGGCGGGGGCACGACAGTGACGCCACAGCCCCACAGGGCAGGAAGACCACCCACGTGGTAGCGGTGCCGCTGACCTTCCGAGCGGGCGCACGTAGGCAGGCAGGAGTGAGCCCTGCGGGCTGCCCGAGCTCTGCCTGGACCCGTGCGCTCTAGGCTCAGCGCCCCTGCTTTGGCCAGCCCCCCTTCTCCTCTCCGCGGTCCCGGCTGAGGCACGATGTCCGGTGCTTCAGGGCCTGGTGACCTTTGAGGACGTGGCCGTGGAGTTCACCCGGGAGGAGTGGGCGCTGCTGGCCCCGTGCCAAAGGACGCTGTACAGGGACGTGATGCTGGAGACCTGCCGGAGCCTGGCCTCGCTCGGTAAGCGGCCGCGCGGCATTGGGCGACGCGAAACACCGAGGCGATGTTCCCCACACAGGCTCACTGTTCTGCAGAGTACAGTTGGGTACCTTTGATGCAGGCACCGTGTTACCCGACCGTCCACGCTCACTCTGAATGCCGTCATCACCTCTGCAGGGTACCCGTCGCCGTCCTCGCGCCCCGCTGCTGGCAGCCGCAGATGCGCTGTCTCCTTGGGCTTCCCTGTCCGGAACGTTCCATGCCGTGGCAGTCGTGAAGTTCCCGTGGGCTCTTGTGTCTGCCTGCTTTCGGGCAGCGTGATGTTTTTAAGGTTCAGCTGTCTTGAGGCGGCACCAGTACTTTCTGTTACTTTTATGACTGAATGATCGTGCACTACATGGATATACCTCATTGTGTCTGTCCGTTCACTGGGTGACAGCCGGTGGCAACTTAAGTTATTGCTGCCGTACGTGTGTACAGGCTTAAGTGTCTGTTTTCGGTTCTTCTGTGTGTGGATCTAGGAGTGAGGTCGTGTGATAGTTCTGTGTGGAATTTCGAGGAACTGCCAGGCTTGCCCGCGCAGTGACACTCTTTCACATTCCTGTCACCAGTGGGCGAGGGCCCAGCTGCTCCCCGCCCTCCCAGCATCTGTGTTCTGGTCATAGTCACCCCCGCGGGCGTTAAGTGTGTCTCGTTTTGATTTGAGTTTGCCCGATGACATCGCGCCTCTGTCATGCGCTTGGTGATATCCGTGTGTCTTCCGCAGAGAGCATCCAAGCCCTTGGATCTCTTTTAAATTGACTCGCTTATCTTCTCACTCAAAGGTTGTAGAAGTTCATCACGTGTCCTGAGTACTAGACTCTTACACAAAATACGATTTGTGGGTAAATTCTCTCACTCTGTGCTACTGAAGAGGCTTGGGGTCTGGGAGCCAGACCCACGTTGGCTCTCGGTTCCTGTCTCAGCAAGGAAAGGATTCAGCGTCGAGACCAGAGCTCGGCAGAAGAGGAGGGTTGTTCTCAGAGCAGAAGGCCGGGAACGCGCTGAGTAGAGGGGCCCAGTGCGTAGCCGCTGGGGGCAGGAAGCGGGCAAGGAGGGGGTTCGGCCGCGGGGTGTCGCGTCCTGGCTCTTGCTGACGGGCCGGGCCGGGACCTCCCGGGTCACTGAGCTCACCGAGTCGCTCTCGTTGCTGGGCGGGCCTCCCCGGGCGGGCGCTGCTCTGCCTTGTGTCGTGTCGGCGTCCCGGGCGCGGTCCTGTCACGGGGGTGGGGCGCCCCGACTCCGGCCCGTCCTCACTCGGCTTGGTGGGTGGCTGGGGTCGGTGCTTGGGCGCCCTGGTCCTGACTGGCTGCCCGCACCCATCTCCGGACACCTTCAGCGTCGCCTCGGCGCCTGGGCCGCGCCCGCGGATACAGCAGAGTTTCAACTTCTGTGAATTCTAATTTATCTATTATTTGTTTATCCCATTTGGCTCTTACTATCATGCCTGACACTCTGGTGGGCGCTGACGGTCCTGTTTGTCCCGAAAGTAGCCATCGTCGTCCCGCCGCGTTCACGGCTGATCTGTTAGGGTTTTCTCTTCCCTTGGGCCAACGAGTGGCTGTCAGTTCTGTTTCTTCAAAGAACTGACTCTCAGTTTCACTGGTCTGTTGGACTGTCTTTTTGTTTTGTTTCGTTCATTTCTGGCCCGGCTTTCTTGTGTCTCCTCTGGCGTGAGTTTAGATTGCTGCTTGAGACCCTCGGTGTCCCCGGAGGCGGACTGATGCTGCCGTGAATCACCTCGGCGCCGCTGCGGCTGTGCGCCGGGCATTCCGGGCTTTCATGTGCTCCGTGCCTTTAATTTCTCCTCTGACTTCCATGCTCACCCGATACTTTTCTGATAGTATGTTGTTTGGCACACACATACTTATAAAAATCTTTTCTAGCTTTTGGGATTGGTTCCTGAATTCTGCCTAAACTGTGCTCAAAAAAAGGTGTTTGTTAGGATTTCAGCCTATAAATGTATTGTGACTTGTCCCAGCATACAGGGTTTATTCTTGAAAAAGCTCCACGTGTCATTGAGAGGAATGTGTATTCTGGGTTGTTTAGGTTTTGTTTTGTTTTTTAATACAATGCTCTGTATATACTGAGGCCTTCAGAAACCTCTCATGAGCACGTCCGTTCCTGGAGCTGTGCTGGGTTTAGGCATCGTCTAAGAGATGGGCATCATCTCTAGCCTCATGGAAGTTTTCTCTAATGCCTTCCCTACACAGTGAATGTCTTTTCTTTACCTCAACTTCACATTCTCTATGGCTAAAAGCCTTAGGACTTCCAAGCGCATGTTTAAACTTGGCCATGGGACTTGGAACTGTTTATGCCCTGTCACCTGGATGTTCTGTGAGGATACTAGTATGTTTGTTCTTGGAGAATTACGACGTCCACTAGAATTTGGTGTCGTTAGTTCGCTGCTCCAGAAATCGTACTTCCCCATCTGCAGAATCGTTGGCTTCTGGTCGCTGCAGCTGCTTGTCCCTGCACGCTTGCACTACGGCCTGTCTCTTTCCTCCGTGATTTAGGGTGTCACGTTGATAAACCCAGTCTGATCTCCCAGTGGGAACAAGAGGACACGATGACGGCCGAAGAGGGGGTGCTTCTCCCAGGCACTCGTCCAGGTGAGCGCTGGTGGGCACAGGCTTTGTGAGGACAGATGGGCCAGCGAGCCGGCGCAGGAGCGTGTCACTGCGGCGCGCCCCGTGTTTGGGCAGATGGCCCAGAACGTTCGGCATGAACTGGTTTGCCCCCCCCCCCCCTTTCCTGTTACCGTTCTGTTCAGCGTCGTGTATTTTCCTTTGGCCTCAGTTGAAGAAGAAGCTCAAGCTCCTCCTTTTTAAATCTCAGGCCTGTCTGTGCCACGCCCTTTGCCCAGCTCCACTTTGCATGCCCATTAATTCTGTTAACCTCTAATCAGTGTTCATTGTCTGGGGGTCCTCTTGTAGCACCCACAACATGCGTACTGAGTTTCTTTTCGTTGTAAAGTTCTTCAAAAAAAAACCCCTAATCCCTCAGTCTTGCCGTTACTCGTGTGTGCACTTCATTGTCTTTTTCTCCATCAATTTATATTTACTTTCAACTTGTTTCAGATTTGGAGCCTGGGATTAAAGCCAAATGGCTAACTCCTAAGAAGCATGTTTTTAGAAGAGAACACGCTCATGGCGTGAAGGCGGTAAGACTAAACAGGGTGATTTCTGGGTTTTCACAGTAAAAAAATTCCTTAAGTTAGAAAAGCCACAAAGCAATCAAGAGATACATTAAAGTGTCTAATTATACATGAGGAAATGGTGTTTCTGCAGAGATACTGTGAAACTACTGTAAATTTGGAAGAAAAATAGACATCATTAAAAGCTGTGTTTCCACAAGTAAATATTTCCTTAGATGTGACTCAGCTGTTGAGTTTGTTTGAAAAATAAAGTGACTTTAAACATACCAGAAAATGCTCTGTGGATATGATAAGGACTCGTGGCAAAGCGTCTTTTTAAATTTCTACGTGATCAGACTGAGCAGAAAGCATGTGCATGTAGTGAGAATAATCAAAGCACCGATTATAATAATGTGGCAGAATTCTGGTAGAGAGTTCGTGTGATAGCTTTAAGTTTTGAAAGTTTTATGAGTCACGGTTATCATTGATCTCTCAATCAACAGGAACGGAATCACCTTGGAGTGAAACTCAACGAATGTGCTCAGTGTTTTAAGGTCTTCAGCACAAAGTCCAACCTCACTCAGCACAAGCGAATCCACACCGGGGAGAAACCGTACAACTGTAGCCAGTGCGGGAAGGCCTTCAGCAGCAGGTCCTACCTCACGATCCACAAGCGGATACACAACGGGGAGAAGCCCTACGCGTGCAACGACTGTGGGAAGGCCTTCAACGACCCCTCCTCGCTCAGGCTGCACGTGCGGATTCACACCGGGGAGAAGCCTTACGAGTGTAACCAGTGCTTCCACGTCTTCCGCACCAGTTGCAACCTCAAGAGCCACAAGAGAATTCACACCCGGGAGAACCACCACGAATGTCACCAGTGCGGGAAGGCCTTCAGCACGAGGTCCTCCCTCACGGGACACAACAGCATTCACACGGGGGAGAAGCCCTACGAGTGCCACGACTGTGGGAAGGCCTTCCGGAAGAGCTCGTACCTGACGCAGCACATGAGGACGCACACCGGGGAGAAGCCCTACGAGTGTCACCAGTGCGGGAAGGCCTTCAGCAGCAGCTTCTCCCTCACGGTGCACAAGAGAATTCACACCGGAGAGAAGCCCTACGAGTGCAGTAATTGTGGGAAAGCCTTTAACAACCTCTCGGCTGTGAAGAAACATGTGAGAACACACACCGGAGAAAAACCCTATGAGTGTAATCAGTGTGGGAAATCTTTCACCACTAACTCTTACCTCTCAGTGCACAAGAGAATACACAACAGGTGGATCTGAATGCAGTAACCGGGACGGCACTGGATTCATGGATTTCTTGTTTCCACACAACTCGTCACTCACAGCTCGTGTGAACTCTGTTGCTGCGTAACACGTTTCCCTCCAAAACATAATAGCTTCACACAGCAGCACTTAGCGATACTATCTCACGACTTCTGAGTCAGGAGTGTGGAAACCTCCATGGAGTCTGGCTCGGGGCAGCTTGGGGGGCGTTCAGGACGCCACAGGAGCCACAGCCCTAGCGTTCCCTGCGGAGAGTCTGCTTCCGTAGCTGTTCGCTTGGGTCTGTTCGGCCCAGCTTTTGGCAAGACGCCTCTGATTCTTCTCCAGGTG
The DNA here is from genome assembly GCA_019455555.1 of Galemys pyrenaicus. NCBI lineage: Eukaryota > Metazoa > Chordata > Mammalia > Eulipotyphla > Talpidae > Galemys > Galemys pyrenaicus. The sequence continues at coordinate 9,600,100 of JAGFMF010011614.1, read as the reverse complement.
GAGGTCTCCGGAGGGCTGAGGAGCTGTATGACGCAGAAGCACGTGACCTAAGGGAGAGCTAATACGTCATCCACGCTCTGACCCATTCTCAGGAAGACTGTTACTCCACACTTACTGGTCACCCAGACCTATCCCAGTATGGTGCGGGGAGACGGCGCAGATCGTGTGGACACAGACAGATGGCCGGAAACCAGATGGTGCTTGCCACAGAATTAGCGTCAGAGGACCTTGAGCGTGCAGTGTGAAGTGTATTCTGTAACGCTCATCTTAATTCCCTCCGGAGAGAAACCTCTTGAGGACAGTCTGGTAAGCTCTCAGCTCTGGTTCGCCCGGATGTGCACCACAGATCACATGTGGGAAGAAACGTCAGGAACGTGGTGGCTGCAGGAAACGCCAGTGCCCTCCTGGGGAGTCGCGCGGCGGTTCACACCACGGGGAAGACCGGGCACCGCCAGAGTGCGGAGGCTGTGGGCACACGTGCGCGACCGCTCCGGAGGAGCCTGCGATGGTGCGGCAGGCCCTGCAGCACGGGCGGTGACAGCGCCCGGCAGAAGACGTGAGGAACTGAGTGTGACTACCGTGGGAGAACCTTGGCTTTCCTCAGGATTCAAGGGATGTGAAGATTTGTTCTAGAGAAGAAACTCCCCTTCGACGTGCTCGGTGCTGGAGAGGTTTCCACTGTCCACATCCCTCGGGCCCTGTGTGGGGACTGAGGAAGCAGAACGCCTTTCCCGAACCGCTGCACTAGGAGAGGTGGGGCCTCCTGCGTGCGAGGACACCGGGAGGTCTCGCGGTTCCTGCGTCTGGGAAGGAGAGCGCTCGCGCGAGGGGACCTGAGGACTGTCACGACGGGGACTCCTCAGCTCTTCCTTCGCCGTGTGGCGCCCGAGTCCTATAAATTGGAAAGGAAAAGCAGACTCACAAGTGTGGGCTGACCTTCGTCAGCGTCTCATCCTTTGGCTGGGCCACTCATGAATTTTAAGCGTCTTTGTTTTAGTGTAAGCATTTGCATCTGTAACTACACTAAAATGAACCATAAGTTATGACCCATCGTTTTGTGTATATTTATGATCATTTACACTTTTAAAATAGTATGTGTATAGTAAAAAAATGTATTTCTGAATCTCCTCAGTTGCTTAGTCTCTCATGATGGGAATTAGACTATATTTGGTCTATACCTTCTGCTCTTTCTTTTTAAAGATTTATTTGTGCACACAAGAGCTGGGGTGCAGGCCAGAGGTGCGGGGTGAGAGGAGTCACCAGAGGCAGAGCGGGGAGCAGAACAGGCAGAGTCACTGAAGCACACTGCTGCGGGGGCAGCGGGAGGCAGGAGAGGTCTGCTGCGCCCCGTGGGTCCCCGTCCTGGCGGGGGTCGAACTTAGGCCGCCGTGGTGGTAGCCCTAAGACTCAACCCCTAGGCCTCCAGGGAGGCCCTGCGAGATCCCTCTTTCTCACATAGTGGCTCTTCTGTCCAGTAAATGGACTTTTGCTGGTGTTTATCTTTCTCTCCTGCAATGGCAGTTCTTTTAGTTTCTTTCCCAAGGTCCATTCCCCCATTTATTTACTAAAAGGGGAACATGTTCAGGTCGTCCGTGGGCAGTATTGAAAATAACCTGAGACTTCCCTGAAGCCCGGAGATAACGTCCCACTCTGCTGGTCATCACTCAGGAGGCGCCTGCTGGCTTGCCTCGCTCACCTGCGTCCTGTTCATCTTGCCCTTTATTGAAAGCACACGCTGCCTGCCCTGGAGAGCTGTGTTTCGATCGCGATGATAAAAGCCACGGGGTGACGGCCCGCCGTCACAGTGCAGGCTCTCCAAAACCTCTGGCTGGCAGTGCCGGCTCTGGGCTGCTTAGCTCTTGGCTTCTCTTTGAGGTTTAAGAGTAGCCTCTGGTCGAAGCCAAAACTGTTAAATTTGGGGTTGCTTTTGAGGTGATGTTCTGTTCATGTCCAACTAAATGCAGTATGCAGGCTGCTAATTTTAGTTGGTCAAATTTAACAAATGCTTCTTTAAAGACCAAGTATTCGCTAATTTTGGGGTCTAAAGTATAACGTGCCCATAAACTTAAGCAGGAGCAGGACTGAGAAGAGCTCTGGGGCGTGGGAGTGTTCTGTACACTGAAAGAACTGGAGATGGCAGAGGTGTGCGCGTCTGTCAGTGCACTAGCCGCTCCGGAGCTGTGTGCATTGCCCTTTATGTTTTACTGCAACATTCATTTTTGTTGGTTTTTTTTTAAGATTTATTTATGCATACAAAAGCTGGGATATAGGTCAGAGTCGCAGGAGGTGAGAGGAAACGCACTGCCGAAGGCAGCAGCAGGCGAGGCAGGAAGGTCTGCTGCACCATGTGGGTCCCCTCCCCGGCCAGCAGCAGGGATCAAACTCGTGCTGCAGTGGCTGCGGTTTGCCCCATAGAGTGTTGCTTAACCCACTGCGCCACCAGGGAGGCCCTCAACATTCATTTTGTTAAATGAAAGAAAAAATGCCTTTATTGCATGGTTCTATTGTACGACATTCTGTAAGAGGCAAAACTAGGGAAGAACAGCAAGTGACTGGTCTTTAGGGGAAAGGAGAAAGACTACACAGGCAGCACAAAGCAACCTGGGAATGATGGATTGTTCTTTCAAGATGCTGATGGGTTGATGGAATCATAACTCTGAACTTGCCGAGATTTACAGAAGTGTGTGCCACAGGCGTGAACGTCACTGTAGGTTATACAGGAATTAGTCTACCAGACAGCAGAGGAAACACAAGATAGGATGCACGCTGTAACAAAGGAGCCTACCAGTGTTACAAATAAGTAATGTGACTTTGGAGAACTATGGTTTGATCAGACTCTAAGGCCTAACTCAGAACTGCCCGCGAATCCTGGACTCGGGGTCAAACGACTGTCCCTCGTAATGGCATGGATTAGCTATTCTGAAGCTACTCTGTGTGTACGCCGGGGCTGGACAGCTAAGTACATACAGAGTCAGTATTGAGTACGGTGTCTCACTGTCAAAGAGATGTTACAAACAAGAAAAGAGAAGTCTAGAATGGACACTGGCTTGGAACTGGAGTCATCAGTATGGATTGACACTCCTCGGTGGAGGGATGAACGTGGGCTAGCCAGGGCTGCATGTGCACGGCACAGTACACGTGTGTGTGGAAGGCCTGTCAGCTCGGAAGGCTTAGAGCCCGGGCGCTGCGGTAGCATCAAGACTGCCTGTCACCCAGGTCTTGCTTCCAAGTACTAACCGGAAGAGGAGTAAGGGCTCTTGGGTAAACGGTTGACTCAGGGCTCCATAGAGAGGAGACGGCCTGGCCCTGCGATACTCCAGCGGATCTTCATGCAGGAAATAAGGGCCGGCCAAGAGGTAGCCCCCCAAATCCGCCTAAAACGTCTCAGGTCCTTAAGTTGCACCTCGGCTGTGCTTGTACGGGGAAAAGACTAGAAAACTTAGAAGAGCTGCTGCCAGCTAAGTTGCTGTGCAGGAATTTCAGAGGTTGGTGTCCGGACTCTACTGAAGTAGCGTGACCTTGTTAAGAGAAAATAGTAGAAGCTGAACAGCTAGGCTTCACTTCAAACCCCGGAAACTCAAACCTGAGGAGCAAGTACTGAGGACTGAGAATAAGGACTCCATCTAGAGCACAGAACGAAGTAGTCTGCTCTTCCTCCCAGCCTACTGCTCGCCCGTGGAGGTTCAAGGCGTCTGTGGGTACATGTGCTCACTATAACACAGCCAAGGCCTATAGTCATTGGCTTTGCCACTGCCTGCCATGACACACAAAGATTCAGAGGAAGGTGACATGGCCGAGCGCCTCTGCGAGGATACACGAGGTTCGGCACGCACAGCCAGGCAGGCTAAGCGGCAGGCAGCGTTCTCCGCCCTGAGCGGCCCGAGCGACAGGAGCAGGCCCGGCGACTAGGGCTAGCAAACAAGCCCTGCCGAGAAGCTGGTAGGTTAAAGGAAATGGAGGAAGGGCGCACACACTGGGAAAAACGAAAACCTGCAAGTCTTCAGAGCAACCAAAGAAAAAGGACAGTGGCTTGGAAAGGACAACCGCGATGCTAGTAACTTCGAAAGAAACTGGAAGGAAGAAGACAATGATCCCCAGAGGGTTTCACGGGAAAAACCGCTCTGCACTCTGGCCGTCCCGAGCTTTATAAACAACAACAAAATTGTTTGAAATGTGGAAAAAGACGTGTTCTGACAGGATTTTAAAAAAATCAATCTTGTATCTGTCAAGAAACACGACAGAGAATTTTCAGGCTGGAGGAAAATGACCCGTTGCAGCCGAGGTGCAACTTAAGGACCTGAGACGTTTTAGGCGGATTTGGGGGGCTACCTCTTGGCCGGCCCTTATTTCCTGCATGAAGATCCGCTGGAGTATCGCAGGGCCAGGCCGTCTCCTCTCTATGGAGCCCTGAGTCAACCGTTTACCCAAGAGCCCTTAGTACTTGGAAGCAAGACCTGGGTGACAGGCAGTCTTGATGCTACCGCAGCGCCCAGCTCTAAACCTTCCGAGCTGACTGACAGGCCTTGCACACACACGCGTGTACTGTGCCGTGCACACACAAGCCCAGGAATGAAGACCAGGAGACAGAATGGAAGTGAACATAAATGAGGACTGTACAGTTTTGCAACCCTGTGTAGTTCTACACTTTCATGCAAGTCAAAACTTTTCAAAATAAAATGCTTTTAAAATTAATCTCTTCCAAAACTAGCGGTCTCCCAGCCCACCCCCAAGCAGAAGCCACAGATGCCCCTGCAGGTCCCGCTCACAATTAAACAGTAGAAGCAGCAGGAGCCCTAGCACGTCCCCACATCCTCCGACACTAGCGGCAACGGGACTTCAGCAGCTGTCGTCCCAGGCACAAACAGTAGGGTGTGAGCAAGCAAACCTCCAAGCTAGAAATGGTGGGACCCCCTGCAACACTCGGCACTTCCGCGGAGGGGCTGTGGGGGACAGGTCTGCACACTCAGAAGGTGCCGGGTGGGCTCAGAGCTGCGTGCAGACACCAGCAGGACCGGCAGGGCTTCACCCAACTGCCCAGGGCAATCTCTGAAGATGTCTGTGACATCCTTTAGGAGTGCCCTTCCACTACTCCAAGCCTGCGTCTGAGCTCTCCATGCAGACACGCTCAGGCTTCCCCAAAGCTGCTTCCCTGTGGTGGCACCTGACCACCGCCAGGGGGAGAACGTGTCCTTATGACTTACCTCCAACATGCAGCTGAAGGGGCTCTCGGGAAGGACAGACCTGTCTGCTCGGTCTGGTTAAGTGCAGCTGTTTTTCTGAAATCAGCCTGCATATGTGTCTCTGCACGTGTCCCTTATATATATTCACATGCATGCGTGTGTGTATACACACATGTAGGTGCTCATGATAAAAACACGTGTTCCTTTTCCCTGAAAAACTCTAGTGCATGTTTTGGTCCTGAGGATGTTCTAAGTGAATAGTCTTAAAGGTGTGTTTTCGTAAATGGCTCTGAGGGCTGAACTTGCTCTCTGATCTGATGAAAACCACTAGTAATACTAGTGCTTCTATTTTCACCAATAGTCCATGGCAAATTGTGGCAATAGAGATACACAAACTATCACCATTGGATCATCTGAGTCAAAGAAGTTGTATCTTAAAAGCTAGATTTTGTTGATTAAAAATGAGCAGAGACTCTAAACAGGCACTTCACCAAAGAAGGTAGACGGAGCGCTCACAGACGAGTGAAAGATGCTCCACCTCACTCATCAGGTAACTGCAGACCAACATCACGGTGAGACCTCGCCTCCCTCGGGCTAGCACGACCATTACCCAGAAGTGAAGAAATACGGAAGGTGGGTGAGTGTGTGCAGAATAAGGAGCTCTTGCCCGCCATTGGTGGGTTATCAACTGGTACAGCACTGCAAAATATAATCTGGGGGCACCTTAAGTAGTTACTGGATGCAGTAACCCTATTTCTGGGTATTTCCTGAAGACTAGAAAAACACCAGCTCAAAAAAGGTATATGCACCTCTTAGTCCACTGAACACTACCCACACAGCCCAGACGCAGAGTGTGTGATGCGCTAAAAGACGGACAGACACACAGACAGGAGGGCTCAGCGCGGGACACATGGTAGGGCTAAGTAAGGGGTGTCGGGGTGAGTAGGGGTGAGTAGGGGTGCAGGGGTGAGTAGGGATGTAGGGGTGAGTGGGGGTATAGGGGTGAGTTGGGGTGTCGGGGTGAGTAGTGATGAGTAGGGGGTGTCGGGTGAGTAGGGGTGTCGGGGTGAGTAGGGGTGCAGGGGTGAGTGGGGGTGCAGGGGTGAGTAGGGGTGTCGGGTGAGCAGGGAGTCCTGCCATCAGTTCTGGGCGAAGGCAATGTGCAGGCAGCCAGTTGGCCACTGCGGTCTCCGCGCTCACGCCACGTAAGCCCCTGTCGTGCCGACACCCGCCTCCTCGCCCAAATCGCCCCTCTCGTCCCGGCGCAGAGCCCCCTCGAGAGGCAGCGGTTCTGCCGGCCAGGACCAGGCGCCAGGCAACTGCAGTCCGCGGCCCGAAAGCGACCTCCCCGCCCGCCGGGTCGCCAGCGGGCAGGGTGGGCTCGGGTCTCGCCCAGTGACTGCAGCGCAGGCCGCGAGAGGCTAGCGGCACGGTCTGTGGCCAGAGCTGGACTCTCGCAGACCAGCGACGGTCCCGGCACCTCTCGCAGGTAGAGCTGGGCGGCAAGAGCTCCAGCGGCCCACGCGAGGCCCGCGAGGCCTGGCCGCTGTCCGCCTGGCCCTGCCCTGCACAGGCACGCGCCCGTCGCCACAGCCACGCCCCTCCGCCACAGCCACGCCCCATCGCTGATCGCCACGCCCCATCGCTGATCGCCACGCCCCTCCGCCACAGCCACGCCCCATCGCTGATCGCCACGCCCCATCGCTGATCGCCACGCCCCTCCACCACAGCCACGCCCCGTCACTGATAGCCACGCCCAGCGCCCGACCTGGCACGTGCCCGGCGGAGCTTGCTGGGCAGCGCGAGGCCGCAGGCCCGGAGCGCCTGACCGTTGCCTCTTGGAACGCTGGCCGAGCTCGCCGGCCGGTAGCGGAAAGCACGCGTCTGCCGGTAGAAACGGAAACACCGCCCAGCTGGGAACTGGAACTTGACGTTGAGAGGCCTTTCCCGCTGCCCCTTGGCCTTCCGGCCGCCAGATCTCCTCTGACCCTTGCGGCCGTCCGGCTCCGCGAATGACCTGCGCCCCCGGCCGCCTCTTGCACGCTGCGGGCGGGTTATAGACCGCGCAGAAACAGCGCCGCGGGAGAGCCGCTCCCACGCGGCGCAGACCCGGAGTCGGGCGCGCAGGTAGGGCCCTGAACGGGTTGGGGCGCCCACGCCACTGCTGTGACGCCCACAGGCTCCCGCGGCGCTGGGCGGGGTCGCCCAAGGGGTGACAGGCGCGCTGCGTGCCCGGCAGCGCCTGCACTGTCCGCTGTGAGCGCACCTTCGGCACCCAAGGCAGTCAGGACATTTGTTGCTTTGGAGAATAATTTTTCCTGTTTTTTTCTGGTTATCTCCAAGTTATTCCTCCGCGCACCTCACGCCGGCCTCAGACGCTGTCACCAGCCCGGGCCGGTGCCCGGAGGACGCTGCGGCCGCCTGGAGCTTCCCTTTTACTCTCGGACTTGGAAGGAAAGAAGTAAAGGCCTTCCCAAGGTGAGTAGCTGAAAACTTACAACTGAGACAAGGCTGCAAGTCACCTGCTGTCACAAGGGCGCTGTGTGTGCCTGCCCTGCCGCTGGCTGGGGAAGCACTTAGGAGACCCTGCCTCACATTCGTTTTATTTTATTAATTTATATATATGTTACAGGATTTTTCATTTCTGTACAGTGACTATTTCTCGTCCCCGTGAAATTCCCATCTCACATTGTTTTAAAGAGGGAAAAGAATAAGGCATAGCCAGTCCTTTAAAAAAAGAGCTGCGGACGGCCTGAGTCACATCTGGCCCCTGGACCAGCCGGGCCACCAGCAGGCGTGCGGCGTGGGCAGCAGGGGGCCGGCGCTGGCCCGCGCACAGAGGGCAGGGGCGGGGCCTCTCAGACCAGCAGCGGCAGGCACTGAATGTCTCTTGCACACACCGAAGGTTTGCAAAGGGGCTGGCCTGTGCGTGGGTCCACCAAGTCTGCTTTGAAGGCGTCTGAAACTTGCCGCACAGCCATCACATTTAAAACCGTGTAGGTTTTGAAGCGGCCGGGTAAACTTTGTGTGCCATCAGCTGCAAAATGCTAGACAGAGGAGTAGCTGCTAGCAGTTTGTGTATTAAAAATCAAAATATTAATTTAGGAAAACACTCATGGGGCAGGTTTGGCGGGGATGCCTCCTCTACGAGGCAGCAGGTGGCAGAAATTCCGTTACTTCCAGCAAATTCGGGGCCGAGAAGTCCTTGGGGCTACAGCTCAGAATTCTGAGTCTCCGTAAGGACTCTCAGCACCACACAGGGACGCAGCCCAACGTTTACGTGCCAGCGGGCCCACGGGGCCACCCGGCTGATAGATCCCGACACCCCTGGGAGCTCGCCCCATGGACAGGGTCACTGGGTGCAGCCCCTGGCCAAGTCCATGCCCAGGACGCAGCCGTCACTGCCAGCTCTGCACCCTGCAGGCCACTGGGCCGCCGTCCTCACCGTGCTGACCGGCCTGTGGCTGAGAGGGACGGAAGGGCCAGGGTCCTTGGCCCGTGGTGGAGCCTGTGGGTGCTGCCTCTGGCCCTGCCGGGGCATGGGCCGAGCTCCCAACACCAGGACTGCCGTGTGCACGCACGGCCCAGCACTAACCGCAGCTCAGAACACACGGTGACACCCTCCTGCTGAGTTCCGTTTTCTTCTGTTTATGTCCACAGAGCCAGCTCTCCTCCCCACACAAACAGAAGATGAAGGAAATGAGCAGAGCGGGAGACGTGGGTCCCTGCATCTTGGCCCACCTCAGGGGAGCCAGCGCCGGGCTCCCGGGCACGCCCGGCCGTCCTTGACCTCCCCCTCGCCGATCGCCACGAGGTGCCGGTGCCCTTGGTCTGCGGCCACGCGGAGACCCCCGGCCGCCTGTGCCGTCTGCTGCCCGGGCCTGGCCCTGAGCCGCCCGGTGACCCCCAAGCTGTGTCCCAGGCTGCAGGCTCAGGATCTTGTTCCCTTTAAAAGGGCCTCCCCACAGTCTGACCTTCCCACTGCCTGGGTGCGCACCGTGGATTCTTGCTCGGGTCTGTGATATGACAGACAGCCTCGGGATAAGCTTAAGGAACCGCCCGCCCCGCCCGCCCCGCCCCCACTGGCCTGGCTTCAGCGAGAAGGAGGCTGCGGTCACTCCCCTGATCGCCAGTGCAGGGGCAAAGCCTTCACAGGGCACCCCCTCCGGGCAGCTGTTTCTCCGGGGCCCCACTGCCAGGGGCCGCTGTGCCCCGAGAGGCCAGACCACGTCTGAGGCTCCACCAGGGGCTCCCATCTCCCGGCCGGACACTGGGGGGCATGCTGGCTGCGCTGCTGGCCTTCTGCCTGGCTGGCGGCCCTCCCCTGGCCTCTGACTTTGTGGCTTGCCAAACACAGCAACGAATGACTGGAATGGTGGGCTCCCCGAAACTCTCTGGTGGACAAGACCCCGCCAAGCTGTGGAGGCCGCGGAAGGCCCGCCGCAAAGAAGGGACTCCGCGAGGCGGTCCCGCCTCCGCTTCGCGCTCCCCGCAGCCCGGGTTGGGGTCCCTGCTCCGGCGCTGCGGATCCGGGTCTGGTCCCACCCGTAGCCCATGGATAACGTCACCTCTGCGCGGGTTCCCGCCGACAGGGCGGCTCGATGTAAGGCCTGAGCTCCCTCCACGCCCGTGCGGCCGCACCTTCTCGGACCTGCCTGCCCGGCCGGCCCAGGCCTGGCTCGCTCCGCTCGGCGGCCGACCCGCGGCTCTTGGAAGCTGCGCGCCTTGAGGGGCGCAGGCCGCGGGCGTCCTGCAGGGGTGCTCCGGCGCCACACTCGTAGCTCGGCCCCTGGGCTCTGGGGCCTGGTCGAGTTGGGGCGGCAGAAGGGGCTGCCCAAAAGGCTTCAGCTTGTGGCCCATGGTGGACTCGTTGCTGAAGCCAAAGTCTGCAACCTTGATGTTCAGGTCAGTTTCCAAAAGCAGGTTCTCTGGTGCGAGGCCCTGTGCGAGCCACCGGCCCTGGGCTGCTCGGCCAGGCGGCCGTGGGCCTGCGGATGATCAAACGTGTCTCCCCTGCCAGGGCCCCGCAGTGGCGTTTCCACAGTGTCAGTTGCCTTTCATAGTCCCTCGCCCGCCCTCGCAGCACACTGGGCAGCCCGGCTCTGGCCGGCTGCCCTGGCTGCGGTCCGCAGGGATGGCCACGAGGCCCCCACACGACCGCTCACTGGTGACAGTGAAGAACGAGCCGACGAGACGCTGGCTCCATCAAAACGAGATCCCCCAGAGCAGATGGCCACAGCCCTCAGGTCACTAGACACCCGCTTCTTGGGGTGAGAGGTCCTGCGTCCTGGGCCCAGCATGCCTGCCCCCGACCAGGCCAGGTGATGCACAGCCGGTGCCTCGCTTTTGGTCTCGCACACCCTTTGGGGTCTCGCTGTGGGGTGCAGAGACTGATGCCACTAGGAGCCGTGGGGACTCCTTGTCTGAACGCGCAGCCTTCGTCTGGCTTTTAAGACGAGTCTAGTCACGGCCGCAAGGCTGGCCTCTGCCTAGGCCCTGCCCGGGGTGCACCCCGTTTCAGCACGGGGCCTGCTGAGTCTGGAGAGAGCCCTGCACCCTGACCCCACCGCACCCCTCCATCTCAGCCTCGCCACCCGTCTGATGAGAGGAAATGCCCTGGCCTCTGCCCTGCCCTGGGTTCTGTGGCCGCCGAAGCGAGGGGCACGCGGGACAGGTGTCCAGCCGCAGTGGGCGGGCGGCTGCAGGCCGAGCCCGGCTGAGGACGGGTCGCCAGAAAGACTGACTAGAATTTCAGGACTTTCGGCTCCACTGTTCACCCTCCAGAGAAGGAAGAAGGGCGGGACCCGAGCTGTGGCCAGTCACTGCCTCGGAGGCCGCCACGCGTGGAGCCTGGGAACGTGCAGGCGCGTGGGGACAGGTGCTGCCCCGTCCGGAGCCTCCGGGCCTTGCCCTCTGCCCCCGTGGCCGGGCACCTGTGTCCTTTACTCTGTTCTTAATAAACTGGTGGACAGAAACGCTTCTCGAGTCCTGCGGCTGCTCCAGTGGGTGGTCGGGTCCAGGGCAGGGCAGGGCCCTGACCCCGCCGAACCGGCGCTGCCCGGTCAGCCGAGCATGGCCGCTGCAGGACGCGTCGCTGGGGGGGGGGGCAGCGCGTCTGACAGCAGGAGAGTCACCAGTCGTGTGCCCAGCGAGCGACGCGGGAAACGGGTGCAGGGCGGCTTCCAACCCCACCCGTGCCCAGCGGGGCCCTCGCGGGTCTGAGCAGAGCCCGCCCATGTCTCCTCGGTCATTTCCCCCACAGCCCAGACAAGCCTGCCCGGGGCTGGGGGCCGAACTGGCGCCGGGCGGGGTCTGTCCTGCGCAGCAGGTCCGAGTGGAAACTGCCGCCCCCGCCGAGCGCTGCAGAAGACCCCGCCACCTGCGACGACTGGGGTGTGGGCAGGACACCCTGGCCAGGAGGCGCTACCTCGCGGGACCCCCTGCGGCCGCACGGGGCAGGGGCTGCAGTGAAAGGATGAAGTGAGACGAGCAGGCACCCAGCGCCCGCCTGGGCTCCGCGGACCAGCCGCTTGCCCGGGACAGCAGGTGCGTGTGAGACGCCGCGGACGACCGCTGGGCCTGCCGCACCCGCGGCCCCTGCGCAGCCCCCAGCCCCGCGGGGAGTGGAGGGCCCCAGGCCCGGCAGAGGCCCCGCGCAGGGCTGAGGCTGTAGCCAGCCCTCCCCTACCTCACTGCAAGGCCCGCAAGAAACACGGGGTGCTGCCTGCGGCCTGACACAGCGGGGCTCGGCCGCGGCGCCAGAGACTTGCTAGTCACGCGGGAGCTGGGGCGCCCCCCACTGGACGCCGGGGGCAAGGACGGCCGTCCCGAGACTCCGCCCAAGGCGCGGTCCCACTGGCGCTGGCCCCGCTGGTCAGCACGCCCAGGAGGGCAGTAGAAAGTTTGGTGCCTAAGGCCCCAGCGTGGCGGACGGGAGCAGGGCCTGGCGGCCCCCCGGATTTCCCGGGGTGCCTGCCTTCGTGCTTGAATCCTGGGGCGCTGGGGGTGGTGGCACAAATGGCATGGCGATATTGGGTTGCCGAAAGCCGTGACGTGTTCTTTCCGTTTTTCAAGCAAAAATGAGTCAGGACTTTGCCGACAGCCCAGCGGTGCAGGGGTTAGGCCAGGTCCTGCCACGCAGGGGCGCCGCGGAGAGGGGAGCCCCGCGGAAGGCGGTCAGTCTGCCGACCCCGCAAGCAGCTCCCCCGGCGCCGAGGTGCCCGCACAGCCCTCGCGGCGCACCCACAGGCCCTCGGCACCACACGCGAGCCAGGCGGTCTCAGATAATTTATTCAGAATTTTAATATAAACATAATTATCCCATATTGTACATGCAAAGTGATTCTGATAGTCAAAGAAAGGCATATTCTGTACATGGCACTACGTGGCGCTTGAGGCAAACAGACAAAAAACAATGGAGCTTCCGGGGGGCCTCAGAAAGGGTCATCCACACAAGCCACGCGCACCGGCGGCACAGGCAGCCGGCGCCCCCGCGGCCCCCTCCCCCTTGCTGGCCGGCCAGGGTCGTCGCCTCTCGGGGGCCAGGAGCTCCGCCCGCAGGGCTGTTGGCCCCCGACCCAGCGCACCGGTCCGGCTGCTCCTGCACGGTGGGCGGCACGAGAGCGCGACGTGTCGCGCCCCTCTTTCTGGGGGCCCCCGGAAAGCAGCAGTCACCTTCAGTGGCCGCCCCTAACACCCACCCCACATGTCCCGTGCTGGGAAGAACAAAGGCCGGTCTGTCCCCCACACCCCAGCCTCGCCTCTGTGTGCGCGACTGCTCGAAGAACATTCTGGAAGGTCTTCGGAAGGCGTCGCCTCGCGCCCAGCCCAGCGCGCTCTCACTTCTCAGCAGCCTCAGGCGTCAGGCACTCGCAAGTGGCGTCCGCAAGACACTCAACCCCAGGCGGACGCCCACCCGGGCAGGAAGTGATGGCCGCTGGCGACTCCGCCTGGGCAGCCCGACGGGCGCCCGAGGCCACGCAGCCGCCGCGGGCACAGCGCGGGAGTCGGGCGCTCCAGCCGCGGGGCTGCAGTTGTGCTCGGCCCTTCGCACATTTCCCTCCGGTTGTGCCCAGGGAGCGGGCCCCGGCCCCTTCTTGCTAGCTTAACACCCCAGCACAGTCCCCAAATACAGACAGCGCCACGCAGCTGGCTCTCGGGGTTCAGGGAGCACGTGGGGGCGCTCCAGGAAGCGGAAACCACTCGCGGAAGTTCACCACATGAGCGAAAAGGGTGTCGTGATGGTGACACAGCGTCAAAAGCAAATTAGCTGGCTTTGTTGCCTTTTTTTTTTTTTTTTTCTTTTCTTGCCTTTTTTTTTTTGTAACTCATCAAAGCAAACCCCCTGACAGCCAGGACTTTCCAGAACATTGTCGGTAGTCAACACTCCGACGCAGAAGGAAGCAGGGCCCTTTACCAGGCTTTGCCGGTCTGCATGCGGCTTCTGCGGCTCCCACCAGGCCAAACCGGATTGGCTTGAAATCAACCCGACCCCAGACAGAGGCCAAGGGTCAGACGCTAAAAACTGCTGGGCCACTGGTAGGCTTGGGATAGGAATTCCTCGACAAGCACCCCCCCCCCCCAATTTTTGGAAACTGAAAGGAGACACTGCCTTGGGCTGTGTGTGTGTGTGTGGAGTGCCATGACTGTGATATGTTTCACCCCGAATGGATCTCAGCCTGGAAGGAGTGGGAAGAAGCCAGAGAGCGAGCCCAGGGCATGGCGGTGCCCACTTGGGGGACACAGTGGGGTGCTGGCCCTGACCTGGAGGCTATCTCCACCCATGTGCTCCCCATTAAAGGCAGCGGGCTCAGGCTAACTCCCTGTCTGATGAGGGCTTGTAGGGGAGAGTGTCACTGATGGAGGATTGAAACGAAGACCACGAAATCCAGAGAAGAATTTTCTCAGGCAGGAAAAGGGTCTGTGTCCAGACAAATGCCACAATTTCTCTACCTAAAGTCCCTCCCTCGAGACTGTTCCTAGTCCCCGGCACCCCAGAATCAGCGAGGACAGACTTTCCCTGATGCAGCGGCGATCAGGGCAGGGTTCCGAAGTCTCAACGGTGTCCATTGTTAAACCACGTCCTAACGGTACGCTGAGGTAGACTGTGCTGGAAAAAAAAGCATTCCCCCACATTCGCCTTTTTATTTCTCTTTGATAAAAATTTACATGCACTCCATTTTTTTATGAAAGTGATTTTTACAGTGATTTTTATATATTAAAATAAATAATTTTCCCCTAATATAAGAAAACCTTTCTTAATTAGAAAAATGTGAAAATGGCTGCTAGTGTAGCCGACAGCCACTACAAACTCACTACGGAAACAACAAAATACCGAGATCTACGCTTTGCTAGTCGGTGTCCAGACCCTTTGACAGGTACAAAATAAATTTGGCGAAAATAACTTCTGTATTCTTGCTTCTTGTACCCAATCACTGAGGCGCCCCAGAGATAGTTTACAGGCTATAATTTCTCAAATCATATAAATAAAACCGCCATCGGTGGCCGGGCTGCGTATCTACCCGTGTGCTTAAGAACCGAGGAAGCCGAGGCCACGCCGCCTCTGCCCGTCTCAAACCCACAACGCTCTAGAGGAGACAGAAACAATCAAACACTCGAGAGAAAATGCGCGCAGGAAGAACCTGTGGAGGATGATTGTGATGAACCAAAGCGGAGTTCACTGTGTTCTTTATTTGAGCAGCTGTGGGTTGTTTTCCCCCCGAGGGGAGACTTGGCGGATTCACGCGTTAGGGAAGTCTCGGTGGCCTGACGGTCCTTAGCGGCTTCTCGTCCTGACTTGACTCTCAGGATTCGCGACGTTGCAAGCACCCGAGGGTCCTCTCGGGCTCTGCCCGCGGTCCAGCTTGGCCGCTGGCGCGGAGCAGCTTCCAGGAGACCGGCTCGAGGGCAGCGGCCACCCCGCGGGCAGCATCCGCAGACACCGCTTAGTGTTCTGAGTCCGTCCCTTGGATCTGATGCACTGTCTGCCCGGAAGCTGGGGGCTGTGCACGCCCGCTGAGGAAGCCTGCAGGGTACATGGACGGAAGCGCCGAGGCCGCACTGTCTCACCTGCAGAGACTCACCTGTAGGTAGCTGGCCTCACCTGTAGGTGGCTGCTGGCCTAGCCAAGCAGAAGCCAAAGCATCCGTCACACCCCACCACCCACACCCTCGGCGTGGCCGACCGTGGCCGTCAGGGTTAGCAGCTAACGTGGCTTTATTCCCAGAAGAAAGGATGCTTTTAAGACCAAACAAAGAGGCCGCCAGGCCTCCTTCCCTTCCCCCCAGGCCTGACCTCCAGGAACCGTCATTAGCTTAGGAGGTGGACGCTGGAGAGCTCTGAAAAGTTAAATATGTCACAAATATATTTTCAAGGCTCTGTTATCTCCATCTTTTTTTTTTTTTTTTCCTGTCCTGGCTTTGTTTGGTCTTTAAAAGATCCGTGATCACTCCAAACTAAACGCTACTCACTCCTCAGCTCCCGAAAAAACATGTTTCACAAAGTTAAGGGAGAAAAGACTCCTGAGGCAAGACCTGGGACACTCGGGCATGTTGAGGGCAAAGTCTCCCAGCAGGTAAGAAGGAAGGAGCGATGGGGGACCAGGAGCTCCTTCGTGATCCCCAAAGTGTCGACCCAGCACGAATGTTCTGTGAGCAGGTGCGCGTCTGTGCACCCCACACACACCCACACACGCCCCACCAGCCGTGCCTCGCCTGACTCAGGCGCGCAGTGGCTGCTGGGACTGCGGTCCTTATCAAAAGTACAGAAGCAGCAGCTGTTGGTCAATCTGAGGAACTGGGTTTGTGAAGGGAAAAATTCCTTCAGCCTGGATCAAGGGACTTGCCTGCAGCTCGTTCCCCCAAGCTGGGGTTTCCACGGGACAGTTCTTTTTTTCTGTCTTTTTTTTCTTTCAAATATTTGCTCCACAAACAAGTTCTACGCTGTAGCTCAGACACCAGCACACACACAAATCTTTGTAAAAACAGGCGCTTTCTTTCAATCTACTAGGGGAAAAAAATGAGCCTCCTGGCTTGAAACCACGATGGCCAAACGGACAGCAGCTGTGGAAACCCCCCACGTTCAGTTAAATACTCTGGCGACGCGGCGAGTTGGCGATCCGAGGCTCTCAGTCGTAAGGGGAACAGAAACGTGGAGATCTCTGAGCTCGTCTGACCTGGCAGAGTCGCGTGCGAATCCTGAGTTTTCTAGAGGCTTCGAATTGAGAGGAAAGTGAAGGCAGGAACCGGCCCCGGCGCCGTTAGGAAGGGCTGGACCGGGGCAGAGTCAGAATGCGGCCATTCTTCTTGCCCCCGTTCATGTGGGTGTAGGGGATGTGCTCCTCGTAGTTGCGCTTGAGGCCCAGCGCAGACCCGCCGTCCCGGCCCCCTGCCTCCTCCCTCGGGGGGTGCGAGGAGCGGTCCAGGGGGACGCTCTCCATGTCCTCAAACTCCATCTCCAGCTCCTCACTCTCGGGCGCCTTGTTCTCCTCGCTGTGGAAGAAGGAGACTTCCGGAAAGCTGGGGTGCAGATCGTCCTTGAGCAGGTCAACGATCTCCAGGAAGGTCGGCCGCATCTTGGGGTTGAACTGCCAGCACATGCGCATCAGGTCGGTGCTGCCAGACAGAGGGACACGGGCCGTGAGTCGGGCCGGCCAAGAACCGCCCGCCCCACCCCGGCGTCCCACAGGGCAGGAGACCAGGCTCCCAGCAGCCAGGAGCCGCCAGTGCAGACACCTGAAGGCAGAAGCAGCTACTCTGGCAGAGAGCCCAAGGGAGGGGCTCCCCTGATGCTGCCACAGGATGAGGCCGCTCACTGTCCACCTGTGGCTGCAGTCACAGTGCACCTGTGTGGTGGAGCCTGGAGGCTCTGAGTGGCCGTCCTGCAGCTCAGCCTCCCTCTCACGTAGGGGCTAAGACCTGATTCAGCCAGGAGCACACTGGACAGCATCAGTGGGCTTTTCATTTTATCTCTTCCTTTCCCCCGTGTAACTTCTTCTAGAGCAGGAGGCTGTGGACTTTTCAACCCATGGACCAATGTATGTGGCCCCCTATATGTTTTTGTTAGTAAAGTTTTATTAACACAGACCCATCCATTTATGTGTTTATCCATGGCTGCCTTCCAGTCTCACAACAAAGTCGAGAAGCTGCCAGAGAGCCACGTGGACCACAAGGCTAAAAATACTTACAATATGACTCTTTACAGAGAGGCTGTGGACGTCTACCTTAGAGCCTACTTACAATCTCTGGTCCTAGAATTAGGGCCAGCCGTTAACTGGCATGACCAGGAAAGAGACAATGTTTAGAAATACTTTTCTCTGAGATCCTGCTTCATACTTATTTTCGTATGAGGTTTGCTAATTGATGTCTTACTTTGAGAGTAATAAAGTATTAAAACAGCCTGCCCCCATGGATTTTTCAGGAGAGCAAGATTATTTCTTAATAAATACTGATAAGGGAACTTACGTGTAATAAATGCTAACTGCACAAAGTTAGAAAACAGTCAAAGATGTAGAGGAAACAGCTCACATACAACTCTTCTTCAAAACAACCTCTTTCTACCTGGAGACATGTGTTACGTACATACTGTTTCCATACGCATCATTTGAAAGCATCATTTGAAAGTTCCATTGCTGCCTCGTGTTATCAACTTACTGACAATTCTACTGCTGGAAATTTACATCACTTCAACTTTGTGTGTGCATTTAGCAGCATGCACGTGTGCTTTGTCCATCTGCTCTTAAAGCAATTAGGGCAACTAGCTAACACATACCCCTGACGAAGTTTTTTGAATGTTTATGCTTAGTGATTTTTTTGTTGCGGTATAGTTGCATCATATCCGTTTCCTGACAAAATGCTGGGTGTGTAAAGAGTAGACAGTTATGCGTAATTGAGTGCCCTGCTGCAATCCCCAGAAACCCCCAGTCCCAGGGTAACTGCTTCCAGGTTTTCCTATGTGACCTGCCAAAGATATGTCATACAGTACCATGTACAGTAAAGACAGTGCACGTAGACACAAGCTGTGTGTGCTCGTGACATGCAAACACATGTGCAGAGATACAGTGTGCAAGCACCGTGTGCATGTTATGATACGCAAACACGGATACACGTAGAGATGTGATGTGCGAGCAAAGCACGCATGAGAAGACACGACATGCGAACACCAGCATGTGTGTAGACAACATGCAGACACAAGCATGTGTGTAGACACAACATGCCAACACCAGCACACGTGTAGACGTGGCGTGCAAACACAAGCACACAAAGGACAGTATCGTTTTAAGGACTCCATACTCCGACCCCCTTTGCACACTTACACTCTCTCTGGACAGTTGTCGGGTTGGTCCAGAAACCCTCCGTCCATGACAAACTTCAGCACCTGCTCATTAGACAGGCCTTGGTAGGGCTGCTCCGCCAGGCTGGTGATTTCCCAGAGGACCACGCCGAAGGACCTGCGGATGACACCACGAGCAGTAAGCACCTGCCCACCGCGTCTTTGTGACCTGGCCTGCCCCCGCCACTGAACAGCTGCGCCAGTTCAGAGAGGCTACGAGGACGCATCTCGGCCAGACGCGAGGGCACCCTCCACGACCCCTTCAGCTCGGGGAGTAGGCGTGAGGAAGGCCGGTTCTAAGTGACGCTCTGGCCAGGCACAGCAGGGAAGCAAGCTGGAGCTGTGGCCCACTACTCGGTCTGCCCGACCCCACGTAACTCACCACATGTCGGAAGAAGTGGTGAAAACCCCATCTTTCAGGGACTCTGGCGCCATCCACCGCACGGGGAGCAGCCCCTTGCCCCCTTTCCGGTAGTAATCCGTCTCGTAGATGTCTCTGGTCATTCCGAAGTCTAACAACAGACAACCCATGTGCTCTTAACCTTCAGCCTGCTGCCCGGGGCCAACGCCTTCACCACCCACCTCCCGCAGCCTCCCGCAGCGCCCGCGCCCCAGAGCCCAGTAGCAGAACAGCGATGCTCTGGCCTAGAGCTCAGGAGCCCCTTCCCGGCGGCCCCTCCCTCCCTCCCACGGCCGCACGGTGTCCCAGACCGAGCTTCTGACTCCGCAGCCAGCCTACCGCTCCTCGATGCACGCACCCCCACTCCGCCAGGAGCCCCGCCCGACACCCGCGTCTGGTGCTTCACTGGCCACCCACTTCCTCACACCCCGCGTCCAAGACGGGGGAGTCCTGCTCCCCACCCATGACACCCCTGCGAGCCCCTCCAGTGCTCATCGTCACTCTGGCCACCCAGGCCCAACTGCAGGACCCCCATCCTGACGCCAAACCCACCGTCTAGGCAAGGCTCCTGTCACCTCTCCCTTGCCACCTTCCTAACGTAGGACCAGGTCTTGGGGATACGGGACACCACTTCCCGCTTCCTCTGCTGGTGTGGGGTGTGTCTGTGATGGCTGAACAGAATCTGGTGCATGTCACTCCCCCGCTGTGCAGGGGCCCATCTAGACGGCCCCCGTGCCCTGCAGGCCCTCTGGGCCCGGCTCCCACCTGTCCTCCCGAACCCCGTCACTCTACACTCACCCCAGCCCCAGCACTGCCACTGTCCCCCGGCCCCCCAGCCTTGGGGTGCAGCGCAGCTCCCAACGCACACCCCACTGTGACGCTGCCGGGCCCACTTCAGTTCTCCGGCACTTGGCCTCCTTGCGGGGAAAGGACTTCTCTGTCGTGGGCCCGTTTCCGGTGGCTTCCCAGCCTGCAGCGTCCCGGTGGCAGGCGCGCACGGCCTGCCTCCCCAGGGCGGCTCTGTCGGGCAGAGCCTCTGCACCCGGGCACCGCCCACGTGGCGCCACCGCCACGGCGGCCACTGAGCGCCTGCGCGCCGCGGCCAGGACAGATGCACCATGGTGTCGTCCAGCCGCTGGCCGCGGGGCAGGGGTCCTGGCGCGTCATCGCCACCTGAGCCCACCCCGGGCCGCGCGTTGGGGATCACAGAGATGCCGGAGGGTAACTGGGTGCGCATGGAGCAGTCAGGCCGGCCGAGACGGGCCCCAGCCCAGACTGCTCCCCTAGCGCCACCCAGGATCAACGCTCATCACAGAAAGCTTCGGGCCCAAGCCGCGCGGCAGCCCTGGCCGCAGACGCACCTCCGATCT
This sequence comes from Galemys pyrenaicus, assembly GCA_019455555.1. NCBI lineage: Eukaryota > Metazoa > Chordata > Mammalia > Eulipotyphla > Talpidae > Galemys > Galemys pyrenaicus. The sequence goes on along the minus strand of JAGFMF010011614.1, from coordinate 9,579,821 downwards.
TGACCGTGAAGTCGTGGGCGACCATGCAGTTCCGGGCCGCGAGGTCGCGGTGCACGAACTTCTTGGCGTTCAGGTAGGCCATGCCGTCCGCGATCTCCGCCGCCATCTGGATCATCTCTTGCAGGGTGGGAGGGGGGCGGCCGGGGTTGTTCTGCAGAGAGACAGCTGTGCTCAGCGCCCGGGGCCTGCAGCAGGGCCCCCGGGCGCCGCTGGCCCGGGCACTCACCTCAGCCTCCGGCCGCAGGGAGCGGAGGTAGCTCTTCAGGTCCCCATGGGCCATCAGCTCCATCACCACCAGGGTCGGCTGGCCCTTGGACACCACCCCCAGGAGGCGCACCTGCGGGCAAGCAGGGGTCCTCGTGAGGGTCTGCGGGATGCCTCGCTGGCCCAGGCCTCCACCCCGTGCAGGACCCTGGGGGAGACAAGAGCCCCCCGCATCCCTGGCCCATCCTGCTCTCGGCCCAGAGTGGACGCCTTGCTGGGGTGGGCAGGGAGGGCACAACAGGGTAAACTGAGGACTCACCATGGGGACGAGGGGGAGCAGGCGACTGGGGGCGTGGCTGTGGGGAGGGGCCCACTCCCGCTCTCCCTGCGCGGGGGAGTGGCCGGAGCAGGTGGAGCAGGGGACTAGGGAGCGGGGGCGGAGCCCACTGGGGCACACCCTGCGCGGGGAGGGGCCAGAGCAGGTGGAGCAGGCGACTGGGGGCGGGGCCGGCCGGGCTGGGCGGGGCGGGGCCCTTCTCAGGGAGGAGCCCTGGAGCAGGTGACTGGGGGCGGGGCCAGCCAAGGATGGGCGGGGCCCACTGGGCCTGCACGGGGAGGGCCGCAGAGCAGGTGGAGCAGGCGACTGGGGCCTGGGCCGGGCGGGGCCCACTGGGGCGCTCCCCGCGCGGGGCGGCCTCCAGTCAGGCTGTGCGCCGCACTCACCACGTGGTGGCAGGTGAAGCCCTTCATGACCGAGGCCTCGTTGAGGAACTCGATGCGCTCGCGGAGACTGGCGGACTCGTTGACGGTCTTCACGGCCACCCGGGTCTCCGCCTCGCCCTTGACGATGTCCCTGGCATTGCCCTCGTACACCATGCCGAAGGAGCCCTGGCCCAGCTCCCGCAGCAGCGCGATCTTCTCCCGGGGCACCTCCCACTCGTCCGGCACGTACACAGAGCAGGGGAACACTGCCCCTCACTTGTCAACACGCCGCCCACCCCGGCCCGCCCCCGCGCCCGCCTCACTGGGGGCTCACGGCCAGGACCCCGCCTGCCTGTGTGGGCGCCCAGCCCAGGGGCCGTGTCCCCGCCTGCAGCCAAGGGCAGAGGCTGGTGGGCCGCGTCCAGGCCCGGTAGGCCCCTCTTTTCTGTCTGGTTCTAGAGCACCAACGGGACACGCGGATGCGGCCCTGGCTGGGGTGTGCTGCCCTCACAAGGGGTGCACGGGTGAGAACCATGCCATGCTGGGCAGCCCCTGGCATGAGAAGGGATCCCGCCCTCACCCCTGCACCACGCTGGGCTGACTAGTGCGGGGCCAGGAGCAAGGTCTGACTCTCCCGGACCACTCTGCCGTGCCGGGTGCGAGCTGCGCGGAGCCTCGGGGTCACCTCCGTCCCGGGGTGCTAATTCCTGCTTCTCTTGAAGCTGGTGACAAAGGGGCCCCAACAGCAGGCACCCCGGGGGGGGCCTGACACTCACCATCGCTGGCACTGAGGTACTCGGGGTTTGAAGACGCATACAGGGGCCCCAGCGGCCCGTCGGGCTGCCTGGGAGAGTACAAGGGAGCCCCTTCAGATGGGGGTTCAGGGCTGTGGGGGCCCCCCCAGTGGGAGGCCTCCCCAAGGGGATCGGCGCCCCTCCCAGCATCCACAGAGCCCTGGACAGCGTGGGGGCAGGGACACAGTGGTGCTCTGGGAGAAGCCCCCAGAGAGGCACCCAGGAAGACCACTCAGTCTGCAGACAGGGCCCTGCTGTCGCCACAGGAGACCACCCTGGGGCCCTGCTGCCTGCAGCCACACAGCCCAGCCCGCAGCGCAGCGTCAGAGCCCCGCACACCGGCGAGGCCGACCGTGCACAGGACCACACCGTGCAGCCCCGCCGCCGCCAGCTCGCCGCTGCACTGTGTGCTGCTGCAGAGCCAAGCCCGCGCACCGCCCACCTGCCCCTGCGTGTGGGGCAGCAGCAGCGAGAGCCGCACTTCCCAACTCCGTGGTCACCCACGCCCGAGCGTGCGGCTGGCTGTGCCAGGGACGTTTACAGAGCGAGGGAGCAAACAAGCAAGACCCACTGACCACTCTGTTGTGTGTCCAGGCTTGAGGAAGTGACAGAAAACAGTGTTTTAAGTGCAGATGACGTGGGTCATCTCTGTCACCGAGACAACGCAAAGCGCACCCGCAAATGGAGACAGTGCCCAGAATCTAAGAGGCCAGGGCCTCCCTGGTGGCGCAGGGGTTAGGTCTCAGCGCGATGAAGCACCCGCAGCCACTGCAGCGCGCGTTCGGTCCCCGGCCAGGGAGGGACCACAGGGCGCAGCAGACCTCTCCTGTGTCCAGCTGCTCCCCTCAGCAGTGTGCTTCAGCCCATCTGCCTGTTCTGCGCCCCACCCCGTCTCTGGTGAGTCCTCTCACCCCCCCACCTCTGGCCTGCACCCCAGTCCTTATGTGCATAAGAAATAAATCTTCAAAAAAAAAGCATCGCTATCCAACTCAGCACAGTCGCTTCTGTCCCCGGTGAACGCGTATTTCTTTCTCCACTTCTGTCCTTGGTGTCAACAAAACACCACCCCGATCAGCTGGGACTACACTTGTCCACCAGCTGGAGCCCTAGTTTGGACGCGAAGAGTCAGACTGGGAGGGAGACTGACATCAGCGCCTGGTGACAATCAACGGCCAGAGGCGCTGATGGTGAAGGCGACTCTGCGTCCCCTAACAGCTCCTATGGGGCCCTGCGCGTCCCTGCAGCCGGCCAGCTCGCTGCCCAGGACGCGCCTTCTAGAGACCGCTGCTGCCGCGACCCGCATGCCGCGCTCACCTCTTCCTCAGGAACAGATAAATGCTCCCAATCACGACGCTGAAGAGGAAGACAAAGATGAGGGGGCCGATGATGATCTTCGCGATGTTGGACGGCACATCCACTGGGATGGAGTGAGAAAACAGCGCACGTCAGCGTGCGCTCACACCACGAGGCAGAGCTGCACGCCCTGGCGAGCAGCACGCCCGCCCCTGCCACGCTCCCTGTCTCTGGCCCCGGGGGGCCTTCTGGACCCTCGTCCCTTGTCTCTGGCCCGGGGGGCCTTCTGGACCCTTGTTTCCCAGTATCCTGAAGCACCACTTAGCTCGGTGGGGTGGAGGTGGCCTCAGATACCTGTGACTGGGGCACATGCTGGTCCCCACACCGCCCCCTCGTCCTCCTTCTCCCTTCTCCAGCCAGGCCTGTCCAGGGTTCTGCACTGCACGGCCCACCCCGAGGAGGGGCGCCCTCTAGTGGATGCCTCTTGAAAGTCTTAATGACGACTGAGCGGCCGCCCCTGCACTTTCATTTTGCAGCTGCACGGCCTCCTTAAGGCCACTGCCCTTCTGGCCAAGGAACAATCCCCAGGAAGCGGCCGGGGAGCCTGCCCCGCTCACTGAACAGCTGGCCCGCAAACTGCGCACCTGGCTGCCAGAAGAACCAGGCCAAGTAAAGGCGAGAGCGCCCACCCCGACCCAAAAACCCTCGACCCTGGTCGGGGTGATGGAGCTGAAAGCAGACACAAGCGCAAATCTTGCCAATGGGGTAAATTAAAAGGCCTACCTTGTTTTAATTTGCACTTTTTGGTATGCTTTTTTGGGTAGTTGGGCGCTTCTTCTTGTGCTTTCTAGTTTTTCTATTTCATTGCCAACCACCTATGCATGCTCCTTTTTATTGCTGTTTGAGGACGGCACCCCTCACTCATGTTTTGTAGTAAGGCTTCTGTAGCAGGGGCATTAACTGTCGATGACGTCACAGGTATTTCCCCATGTTGGTATTTCCCTCGGAACCTTATCACAGAGCCCCCAGCTCTTAAGAGGGAGCCCCCACCCCTCCGCTGTCCCTTGTCACCGAGAGCCCCTTGGAGCGCAAGTGCAAGTGGCCTGGACACCCCAAACGCGCATGTGAAGCGAGACAGCTCGGTGCTGCTCCGCCGGCCCAGCGGCCCCTCCTCCCGGCACCGTGTGCGCCCGGCTGAGGCTGGCGACCCGGCACGTGCAGGGCCCCGGGTCAGCGCCTCCAGGGGCACCCAGACCGGGTCGTGCTCCCCGGCTCTTCCGGCTGTCCGGAGTGCGTCCGCGCCCCAGGCCGGTCCGGCTGCTGCCCCAGGGTGGGCTAGGTCGTGCGGGCAAGAGGGGCACGCGCCTTTCCCCAGCGCTTTCACGCAGCGGTGGCCGGGGCCCAGGAGGCCCCCGCATGTCTGCAGCCGCACACTTACAGTAGTCCGTCACGTAGAAGTGGGTGGCTTCTGTCCAGGAGCCGTTGCCCGCCAGGGAGGTGGCCCGGACCCGCACGCTGTAGTTGCCTGGGGACAGCCCGCGCAGCCGGCAGCCCCCTTCCAGGGCGAAGTGTCTGCGGGAGACACAGAGGTGCAGCTCCTGGAAGACAGGGGAGAGGAGGGTGGGGCTGTGCAGGGCGGGCGCTCCACAGGGAGTGGGAGACGCAGCGGCCCCAGCCAGCCGAGTGCAGGCCGGAACTGCGCTGTGCTGCTGAGCAGAGGGCGCGGAGGTTCTCAGGACTGGCCGCGCACCCCAGCCCCCACCCCCCTCTTTCCATTGGGGCACCGCTGGGGGAGCAGGGAGAAGCCAGTGGACGGCAGGGAGGACTCCGGGCTCTGGCAGCGCACGAAGGCGGGGCGGAGGGGCTGGACACCCGCGCTCTCAGGCCTCCCAGCCCGCCTCCCCTCCCGCGCCAAGCACGCAGGGCCGACACCTCAGGGACAGGAGAGCGGCTCTCCGTGCTGTGCGGAGACCGCGTCTCCGACCCAGCATCTGTCTTTGGGCATCTGGTTGTTTCCGGCGCTTGCCCATCGTGGAAAGTGCCGCGATAAACGCAGGGGTGCAGGGCCCTTCTGCATCAGTGTTTTTGTGTCCTAGGGAGGAGCGGATTGCTGGACCGGGTGGAAGCCCCACTGTCAGTAGTTTGTGGAACCTCCACGCGCTCTCCACAGTGGCTGGGCCAGTCTGCACCCCGCCCGCAGCGTGGAGAGCTCCGTGTTCTCCACAGCCTCGCCAGCATCTGCTGCTGCTCGTTTATTTAATGTGTGCCATTGCCACTGCTGTGAGGTGGTGTCTCGCTGCGGTTTTGATGTGCATTTCTCTGATCACAGAGACTTGAGCATCGTCTCATGTGCCAGGTGGCCGTCTGTACAGCCACTGGTAAAGATGGACTCGTGCCACGCGCAGCAAGGTGGATGCAGCTAGAAGGGAAGATGCTCCGTGAAGTAAGCCAGAAAGAAAAGGAAAAATATCAGATGGTGTCCCTTATAGGAGGAATGAGAGGAAACAAATAAGGGCCTAAGGGGAAAAATCAATTACAATAAATTAAAAGTCAAAATCAACAGACAACTACAAATCTGAGAGCCCCTAGGGGAGGAGGAGGGGGAAGGAGCCGAGCCCGTGGGGCGAGCACAGGGGACTGTGGTGTTGGCGCCAGGGACTCGGTGCTGGGGATTCCGTGGGGACACAAAATATACACTGTACAAAAATGAAAAGTGATGTAAATATATATATTAAAAAATAAAGATAAAACAATACCAAAAAAACCCTCCTTCCCTCCCCAGGCACCGACTTCCGGTTTGGTTTTACTTCCTTCACCACCATTACCAGCGTCGGGCTCTACCCAAAGGCCCGATAAGAGGAAAGGAGACAGGCGCGTGCAGAGATAAACCCAGTTTATTGGGACAAGCATGAGGCTCTGTGGGAAGGAAGCCACGGAACCTGCAAGCGCCGGCCAAGTTTTGCAAACCTGAAACAGCTCCAGGCTAACTGTGCATGCAGAGAACCGCCTGGAAAATTTCGGGGGTGGGGAACGGGGGAAAGAGAGCAAGAAATGCAAACACTCCCGTGTTCATCATGTGACCGTCACACAAGAAAACACATCTGGTTGGCGGCAGGGAGGGGTGTCTAGTCCAAAGGTTCCTCCAAGCAGGATGAGTCACCCGCCGAGAGGCACAAATAAGCAAATATAGAAACCTGAGCGAGCTGCTTTCCGGGGCAAAGGGGACCCTCCAGGGACTGGCCCCAGCCACCTCGAGGGCGGGTCTGGGAAGGGCAGCACCTGATGCAGCCTTCTCCTTAGACACCAGAACACAAAAACAAGCAGCTCGACCTGACCGGGCGTGAAGAAGCCAATTACGTAAAGGTTTGTGCAATCAGGGAACGGGCCCAAGGCTGCACGAGAGGGCGAGTGAAGGACGTGGGGGCAGTGGGACTCACGTTCTCCCGGGAAGGGTGGTCCCGGGGCAGGCGTCCTGGGCTGAGGACACCAAGAGTTTAATGCACACTCCAAGGAAAGAGAGATGCCAAATTCTTGCAACTGGAGTTGATTTGGGTTACTAATTTATCAAATGAGAATAAAAAAAAAAAGTCCTCCCATCAAATGCTTGAGAGGATTTTTGTAAAACTGGTAGTATAAATGAAAAGAAAGTTCCAATGTTACTTTTTACTTTATCAAAGCCGTGCTAGGGAACTAGGAAAATGTTGGATCTAATCGACCCATCTTGCTCATTGGAGGAGTTTTCTGAAGGTGACTGTACCTCTCATTCTCTCCTCGCTTCCCCCTAAAGCATGGACAGGGCTGTGTGCCGGGGACATGGGGCTGAGCTGTGTGGGGCAGGGGCCTTCGGGACTAGTGGTGGCCACACCGGAGACGCCTGGATCCCAGGACAGGAGAGGCAGGCCCGCGAGGGCAGCCTGGGCTGGGTGGAAGGTGAACGGAGAGATCGACTGCCCGAGATCGGGGATGTGGGGCTTCAGCGCCGAGCCTGGGAAACTCGAAGCAAACTGGGAAGCGGCTGGCCCCACAGCAGCAGGAATAAACGCAGGAGGTCAGCAGTGGAAACAGGTTGTTTGCTGCATAAAACCATCGCACTCCTCTTGGCTGCCAACGGCGTCCTGCACATTCTCCGGAAGCTGAACCTCCCTGCGCGCGGCTCTAAGCCCACGCTCAGCCTGGTCGGGCTGACCCACCGGCCAAAGGCCAGGAGTTCAGGGAAGGGCGCACCCAGACCACAGGAGCATCACAGAAACACAACGGAGACCACAGAGGGACGCGCATCGCAAAGGTGGGAAGAACGAGCCCTGGCTGCGAGGGAGAGAAGCTGCAGCCCTCACACCGGCTGGCGGAGACACAAAACGGTGCTGCGGCTTTGGAAATACGAGGTCACCACGTGACCCGGAAATTCACTCTCGTTCTGCACCCGAGAGAACTGAAAGCATAGCCACACAGCAGCTTGTGTACGAGTGCTCAGAGCAGCATTATCCAGAAGCCAAGGTGGAAGACACCCCACTGTCCCCTCAGGCCCGGGCAGCCTGCTGGAGGATGAAGGCGCACACAGAGACCCGGGAGGTGTGAGCGGGGCTCTCGCTGCCCTGGAACTGGCGTAGGGCAGAAGACCCAGCCAGGGAGCCCACAGAGTCCAGAGAAGAAACAAGGTGCTGTTTCAAGCAGGAGTCTTGGGGATGCCTTGCTCCACAGCAAGCAGACCTACACCACACCTACAGCTCTCAACACAAAGTGCTAACCCGCTTTCCAGGTGAAATTAGTATTACCGAGCACAGTGAAAATCAGAGGCCACCAGATCGCTGGAAACAGAGACCAGTGAGCAAGTGATGAAGCCACCACACATTAAACCCTCTGAGAGCTGATGAATTATAATCCCGAGGGCTGCATGGGCAGAGGCATGACAAGGTGACAGAAAGCACGAGAGAACAGACGAGGTGCACACGCAAATTCGTGGGAATATAAAACTGGCCAAACTCCATATGATAGGAATTTATTTTTAAAATGGGTGCTAAGAAGGCAAACTAAGTTACTCACTTTGCAAACTGAATCCCCAGACTGACAAAGAATAACGATTTACTATGGGCATTTATCGTTTCTAAAACTTGCTGTGGGCTCGTCTCTCTCTGCAGCCCTCTGCAGATTATACGAAAGCATGCTGCAGGCCGGGTGTGGCCCACAGGTCACCATTGGCTGATTCCTCCTCTAAATCATCCTCAAAGCTAAGCGCTTGCACACCAAGAGCTGGTGAGGTCCCAGGGGGGCAAAAGGAGAGAGACCCACCAGTCCTCTCTGTGCCCACCTGGTTATAAGATGACTCCTTACAGTTCCAGGTAATCAGGCAGTTTTGCTATAACTTCTGTGAGATGTCGGCAAACTATGCCTACAGGCTAAATCTGGCCCACTGTTTGTTTTTGTAAATAAAGTTTTATTGGCACACTGTCTATCCCATTCATTTACATATTGACTGTGGCTGCTTTGGGGCTATGCTGGCAGAGTTGGGCAGTTGCTCGGGAGATGTATGACTCCGAGGCTGAAAATATTGCCTCTCTAGTTCACTACAGAAAATGCTCTCTGACTGTGTGATAGTACAGAAACATGTTTACGTTTGGCCATCTGACCCGGCCCCCAGAATGATAGGTGTCAAGCACTGAGTCCTCACCATAAGGGTCTAACAAGCGAAACATTTGGGCCAAAATCTAAGAAGAGAAAGGAAGTGCCAACGACCGCCTGCAAGCGCACGGCAGAGCCAGGCCTTACCTCGTCGCCATATCGTCGATAGCTCACTTCATACAGCACAATCAGCCCATTGGGCTCCTTCGGCTCCTGCCACATCAAGTGAACTACATTGTTCTCGAAGATCTCGTGGGTCACTGGGCCAACGATGTCGTCTGCCTTGGCTGCAGGGAGCAGTGGTTAGGGGCAGAGACCTGAACTTCTGGATCAAACCCCAGTCCACTGTGACCAGCCCAGCACCCTTAGCGGTCACATAACTTTGCTGTGTTCCATTTCCCTCCCGGGAGAGTGGACAAACAAAGCTCACCTCCCGGATTGTTAAGAAGATTAAAAGTGTTACTTCCCTTTTAGACTTTTTATGCTGAACTCATTTAAGATTCCCAAGATGTTGCCAATGTGGCACAGAGAGCTCCCACGTTGGTCCATTTCCCCAGTGAAACACCCCATGTAGGACAGGGAGACCGGCCCTGGGGCCTGCCACTAGCTACTCTGCAGACCAGGCTGGGGCTGGGTCTAAACGGGCTGTTGGACGGAGCGTGTCTTACGATGGCTGCTCTCCAGGAAGTGCTCGGTGAGTGATCACTGCTTTATTCTTGTTGGGGGAGAGCGTCCCCACAGGCAGGGTTCCTGCATTAGGGACTGTCACATCTAGCTCTCCATACCTGTGCAAGGCAAATGCTGCCAGGCCATTTCCTATCTGCTTAACATCTGAGTCCTCCATTCAACAGATTCAGTTCACTTATCTGTGGACTCCAAGTGTCCAGTTCGCAGAAGCAGATAGAAGGTTCCCAGGGACTGCGATATCGGGTCAAGGATACAAAGTTCCCGCTGGAAGAACATGTTGGGGGACCCAGCGTGCACCCCGTAATGACAGTTAACAACACATGGTATGATGTCGTTGAAGCTTGCTCAAACAGCTCCAAGATGTTCTTCCACAGAAAAGGTAACTAACTGCGTGCTCCGAGACCGAGTGGCACGGGGGGCTCACTTTGCAGGATATAAAGCGCGTCGAATCCGTGCACCTCGCATTTACCCAACGCTCCAGCCCAGTAAGAAAGAAAAGTGCAAGTGGGGCCTCCCTGGTGGTGCAGTGGGTTAAGCAATGCACTATGAATGAAGCAAACCGCAGCCACTGCAGCACCAGTTCGATCCCTGCTGCCGGCCAGGGAGGGGACCCACATGGCGCAGCAGACCTCTCCTGCCTCGCCAGCTGCTATCCTCGGCAGTGTGTTTCGGTCAGTCTGCCTGTTCAGTCAGCCCGCTCTGTCTGGTGACTCCTCTCACCTCCCGCACCTCTGGCCAGTACCCCAGCTCTTGTGTGCACACATAAATAAATCTTAAAAAAAAAAAAAGAAAAGTGCAAGCGGCCAGAGACGAGGCCCGGCCGGCCACCCACCTTCGGGCATGGTCCTGGCGCTCACGTAGGCCGCCACGCTGCAGCGCTCCTCGGGCGCGTCCTGGTTGCAGGCCTGCAGCTCGATGCGGTAGCCCGTGAAGTGGCGCAGGCCAGAGATGACCAGGGACTCCTTGTTCACCACCTTCTCGAACGGCCTGCGCTCCTCCGGGCCGGCGGGCGCGCTGGAGGAGGTGTTGGGGAAGCCGGGGGCTGTGGGCGCGGCAGCCGTGGCGTTGGCCGCCTCCCCGAGGGCCCTGCGCTTCCTGGACGGCCTGCAACGACAGGGACGCGGTCACGCCCGGGCGCCACGCGGAGGAGAGGCCGGGGGCGGGAGGCACGCCGACTGAAACACGGTTCCGGGAATCACAGCCCAGGGTGGAAGCCCGGTCAGTGCAGAGCAGCGCAGCCCCCAGCGGAGCGGGAAGGCCCACCACAGCAGACACCCAGATAGCTGCCCTCAGCATGCTTGATCGCAGGGCTCAGTCGCGGGTCAGAGGCCCCCCAGAGTCTGTGTGGAGTGAAACGCAAACCCCGGCCCCTCCCCAAGCCCTGCCTGTGGCGTCTGCCCGCAGCCCACGCTACGGCCACATCATCGTGTACACAGGAAAAGTGCACTCCGACTCTCGCGCTTCCGCAAACACTGAGTGATCTAACTTCGTGGCTTAAAAAAAATTCTCATTCACGTTGGGAAGGATAAAAAATATCTGTGCAACTGGTATACCTCCTCTCGACCTTAAAGGATGACTAACATCTTGCCCTGGTGGCGCAAGGGGTTGAGCACCACACTCTGGGGCTTCTGCAGCCACAGCCCCGCGAGTTCGATCCCCGGCCGGGGAGGGGACCAACAGGGCGCAGCAGACCTCTCCTGCCTCCCCGCTGCTCCCCTCGGCAGTGTGTTTCAGCGGATCCGCCTGTTCTGCTCCCTAATCTGTCTCTGGTGACTCCTCTCACCCCCGTGCCTCTGGCCTGTACCCCAGCTCTTGTGTGCATAAATAAATACATCTTTTAAAAAAAAAGATGTCTTAAGAAATAGATGTGGATAATCTGAAACTTAATATATCCAAAAGAGGATAAAGGAAATCTAAATAAGTTTCCCTTCCTCCATCTGCTGTTTCCTGTGGGCAATTTTTGTTTTCTCTGAAGTCTCACCCTTGAGGAGGGGTCAAGGCAGTTTTAAAATCCACTTTGCTGGCTGTTTTGAAAGCACCAGCCAGACCCCCTCCTTAACACATAAGGTCTCAAGCAGACGGAATTTATGACTTTTTTTTTCAACGTTAGGGTTTTCCCTTCTCATTACAAAAGTAGCAGAAGTTCGTTGCTCAAAACTTGGGCAGCACTTCATGCTGTAAAACGTTCCCTTTAACTGCCTTTGTTGTGCGAATACGAGAATATAATGCTCTTTCTGCCGTGATAGAAGAAACTGCTTGCTGTATGGCTGCTCCTAAAAGTAGATTTTCAATGAGCAATTTAAAAAAAAAAAAAGCAATCGCTAGGTGAAGCCGCTTAAAACTGCACCCCAGGGTAACCTCAGCCTCCATGGGCGAAGGGGGTGGTTTTCTGTTTACTCTGGTTTTTTTTTTTTTTTTTTTTCCTTTCCAACTTTCTACCTGAAAGGTTTTTTCAGGGCACGGTCCTTCCTGCTGCTTGCCTTGTATTTCTTTGCGCTGCTGAGCCTGAACAGTTCTCTTAGTTCTTCTGTGTTTCTCTAGAAAATGCTCCATCTTTATCCTTTGTCTACTTTCCCATGAACTCCTAGAGGCTGCCTCAGTCCTGCTTCTGTGCTGTTTGTTCACAAAGGACGTCGATCCTTTTATCGACTGTACGTGCCATGAACCCCGCTTCGCGGTTTGCAGGGGACTTTGCTTGGAGTGAATCTGCAAGAGCCTTTCACGTTTGTCAAACTTCGCATCTCAGCACAGTTTACAGGTAACTGTAGATGGAGTCGCCACGGTCTTCGGGCGATTATGAGGGGCTCTTTTCCCGCATGTGCTGCCCATTGCTGGCGTAACTCCTGCCTGTCGTTTATTTCCACTGGACCTACTTCCTCCACCTCTTATTCTAGGAGTTTCATGGTTGGTTTTCAAGGAACATACTAGGAAGTGGTCAGAAAATTTTGCGAGACACGCATCTATGTCACAACCTCTTTATCACAAACTTTCAACGGCTGCCAAGCCATCGCAGCCGCAACGGCCGTGGACAGAGGGACCAGCGTGTGCGGTTACATCCCAGCAAGGGGCGGCTGGCAGAAGCCAACAGCACACTCAGGGCCGGATTGAAGCTGCCCTTGCACCAGGCGCTCTGCAAAACTCACTGAACTGATTCTCCATCATCCATTCCTGTCACTTCTGACAATGGTTTTGTGTCTCAGTGACCTGACTAGAGGCCCGGAGAAACGCGAGGAATCACGGCCAGGCCTTCCTCCAGCACAAACAGGAATAGTTCAAGAATGGCGTTAGCTTTACATAAAGAACAGCGCTTCAGTTTTTGGTTTTTTAAAACGATGTTAGTGTGTTGGATTCACCTAGACAATGTGAACCTTGTTGCAGAAGGCGTCTATGCCTAGCGATAGAAAAGCTCTAATCTCCCACCCCCTTCCTGGGAATTAGGAGTTTTTAATTAACCTTATTGAAAGAGATGATTGTGATCTCCCTCGCTGGACCTCTGGATGAGCTGGATTATACTATCAGAACTCCTGATCTTAAGCCCTCCTTGAACTTCTGGGCTAAGGGAGTCCTCCGGCACGGAGTTCTTTAGGATGTTTGGATCTAATCCCACATTAGCCAAGGCTTCCTTTCAGTGCCCCAGCGTGGCCAAGGGTATTAGATCAGTTTTCATAAAATTAAGTGGGAAAAATTCAATACTTGTCTATGCCCTTTAAAAGTTCCTATATTACAAGAAATGGTTCCTTCAGAGTTTGAAAGAACTCATGTGCAAACTCTTCGGGCCCAGGGCCTTGTAGGGAAATTAGTGGACATATACTTTAAAAAATCTTTTACCAAGGGTAAAGAATTTGTAGCTTTTCTGTTGCTTCTCGAATGACTACAGTTAAAACTTCCCACCTGACTCAAAGTTTCGAAGTAAACAGTACACAGTCCTCCAGAAAACTGAACCACAAAAATCTTCTTCAGACTCTGCTTTTATCTCATATTCTTTAATTCTAATTATTTGTGGCTTTTCTTCCTTTGGTTACACTTACCACGCACTTAGCTACGTTGAATTCTCCTTCTTCCCAGTACATTATACATAAAGGTATACGTTATATATTTTTGTCCAGTAAAACCTGATTGACTTACTCTTCTCTTTAACATCACATTAACTTTTTTTTTAATTAATTTATCAGACCATTTATAGGTCTACTAATTTCATCTAAGCCAGCTTTGGCGATATTCTTCAAGTTAAGCTATGTGATAGCCACGTTTCCATTCTTTCCAGATGGACTTCCATGACCGTTGGGATTTCTACTTAATCTACTTAACTTGTTGCTGTTGTTTTGTTAAAGTGACACCGCCAGAGTTTCCTAGTCAAGCTTTACAAGTGAACATTTAGTTTCATAAGTGCTACAGTCGGAAAACAAACCCTCCTTTGCAGAGACTCGCAAAGACTGTCTCTGATGGCTTTTGTGTTAGAAGGTCAGCGGCATCCTTAGGCTGACACCAGACCAAAAATTACAACTGCTACAGTGGCAAGATTCAGAGCATTCCTCTATGCGAGCGCACAGTAGGTCTTCCAAAACACACCCAGTAGGTCTCCCAAAACAACCAAGACGCTGGCACCTCCTAGGAAACTGGTGTCTGAACGCCTGGGAGCGGAAGAGAGTCTCCTCGAACAGGCCAAATACAATACACTGAGAAGCTTCCATGCAAAGACCACAAAGTGGTCAAAAAGGCCCCAGGAAACGTGAGCCGAGTCCTCCATCCCTGCACACACCCCGTTACCGAACAGCTTGCCCTGAGACCAGCAGGGCTCAGCCCGACAGCCTGCCCGCCCGCCTGGCCAGCACCGGCCCGCCCTGTCTGGGGTCCTTTAGTGGTCACTGCTGAAGGGATGAGCGTGGGCAGAGACCACAGCTGCTGCCTCGCACTCTGTAATGCACAGAACCTGAACTGGGGGTTTTCCAGACTCCAAACCTGCAGCCTTGAGGCTGAGAAACCCCAGCTCTGGCCAGTACCCTGAATTCCACGCCCCTCTCTGCTGCACGCTGTGTAGTACCCTGCACAGCCACTAGAGGCCAGACCAGGGCCACAAATGCCCGAGGCTTAGCAACCCCTCCCGAGGCGCCGGGCCCTCCAGGCCGCCCGCTGACGGGGTCTCTCTGCCCGCCCAGCCTGCAGGGCAGCCCCTTCCACCCCGAAAGACCAATCGAGAGAACCGGCTGGCTGCCTGTGGCATCTCTGCCCAAGCCTGCGGTCTTGCACCTGTCACCCAAGTGAGCTCGCGGCCCCCAGATCGGACCGCCCTGCTGTGCCACGGACACCAGGCCCAGGCGCCGTCTGCCCCAGCAGCCCCGGAGCGTCCAGCGGGTGAGCTCGGCGCGCGGCAGCTGTGGCGAGGCAGCGCCCGGGCACCGGCCTCCACGCCAGGTTCTGGCCAAGTGTGTTCGGGTTCTCCAGGGCCCGCGCACCGACCCCCAGTGCCGCGTCCGCGGGGTGTGGCCTCTGCAGCAGGAGGCTCCGCCAGGGAGGCGCGTGAGCTCCTGCCGGGTGGCACCCCCAGAGCCGTACCCAGTGTCCCCGGCACCGGGCCTGAAGAGGGTTTTCTGTGAAAACAAAACCAGCCACTCTGAGGACACAGGGACCTGCAGACGGACCTCTGGCCCCCACACCGGGAAGGCCCTCTCCCCAGAGCCCCGAGCCCACCTTCCCCGCAGGTGTGAGCGGATCGCCAGCGAGCGTGACCCCGAGACCTGGCCAGCGGGGCCCCCGGAGGTCAGACCCGACGGCCTCACGTCCCACGACCCACTCAAGCATCTCCCGGGAGGCATTTGGCTTTTCACGGGAAACTGTTGTTCCGCATTCCCGGGACCCAGGGCCGTGAAGAAAAAGTGCAAAGAAGGAAAAAGAAGGCACGCGGGCCCGGGAAGCAGCAGGCGGGGCGTCCGAGACAGCACGCTTCCCAGTCTGCTGTGGGCCAGGGCCAACGCGCAGTCTGGTGTCTGAACACCACGTTTCCTGGGGCCTTTTTGACCACTTTGTGGTCTTTGCATGGAAGCTTCTCGGTGCATTGTATTTGGCCTGTTCGAGGAGACTCTCCTCCGCTCCCAGGCGTTCGGACGCCAGACTGCGGACACCAGTCTGGAGCGCCAATGGCGCGTCTCTGCGGCGCGCTCAGCATCCCGGCAGGTTACAGCTGTTCTTACCCCACTTTGCAAACGGCGAGCCGAGCACGGAGAGGACACTAAAAGGGCCGGACACTGCCCTTTTAGCCGAGCACTGCTGCCGGCAGGAAGGGCAGAGGCGGGCGGCAGGTCCGCGGTGATCTCTACTGAGAGCTCCCGCGGCTGACGGGACCCACGGGCAGGCCCTCGCCATGAGAGGACACTCAGTGCTTAAGTAGAAGCCTCTGGCTCTGAGGTTGCCGTGGGCAGTTCTGGAGGGCTGAGCTGACGCAGAGGCCGCCCTGAGCCGCGCTCAGCAGTGAGCCAGGCCCCGCCCCCCGCCGCCCCCCCCCCACCTCCGCAGCGCCGGCCCGCGCCCGCCGCCCACCTGGGCACAAAGACCACGTTGTGCAGGTAGTCCTCGAAGGTCTTCCGGAACGAGGACTCCTCCAGCTCCTTCAGGATCTGCGAGTCGGTCTTGGGACAGGAGCAGCACTCGCCGGCCGCCTCCTCGTACTCGCTCTGGTTGTGCTTCTGGGTGCCCTCCGACTCGAACGGGGGCGACCAGGTCCGGGAGGGCAGCTTCAGGCCTGCGGGCGGAGCGGGCGGGCTCAGGGCACGTGTCCACTTGAAGCCCAAGTACTTACACAGCTCTGGAGGCCGGCAGCGTCTTGGAGACACCCCTCACGCTTATCGGCTGCACGAAGTGACCGCCCAGCGAACTGCCTGCGGGGCCAGCGATGCTGTGGTGGGCGAGGGGAGGAGGAACCGCCCCCCACGGTATCAGAGAAGGGGTCCTTACGGGGGGTGGCTGGGCTAGAAAAGGGGGCTCGGGTGCTGTTCTGGGGAGGCTGCATCTTCTTTTTGAAGATTTATTTATGCACACAAGAACAGAAGTGTGGGGGGTGAGAGGACTCTGCAGAGACAGAGTGGGGAGCAGAACAGGCAGATCTGCTAAAACACACAGCTGAGGGGAGCAGCGGGAGGCAGGAGAGGTCTGCTGCGCCCTGTGGGCCCCTCCCTGGCCGGGGATCGAACTCGCGCTGCAGTGGCTGCAGAGGCTTCACAGGCTAAGACCTAACCCCTTGCGCCACCAGGGAGGCCGTGGAAGCTGCACTCGTGACTGCACAGGCTTCACTCCTCGCCTGCCGCCTTGCTGGCACCCACTGCCTGCAACTCGGGGCCCAGGGGTTCCCACGGCTGCAGAGCAAAGCAGAGCGAGTTCGCTGGGTAGATGGATTCAGAGCCACAGGAAGAAGGCGGGACCCGGGGCTGGGGAAGAGGGTTTCAGTGGGGACAGAGTTCGGCTTGGGGAGACAAGCGGGTTCTGGAGATGGAGGGGTGGACTTGCTTGCCACAGTGACTGGTTGGATGCCGCTGAGCCACGCGCCTACAGGCGGTGGGGAACGTCAGTTTTGTGCACGTTTTACCACGATAAAAGAAAACTGCTCTGAACTGTGTCACTGAAATAAGCCACAGGGGCGCCTCCAGCACCCTCGCAGGACAGTAAACAGCCAGCGCCTGTGAGGACGCTCGTGCCCCATCTGCCTGCCTCTCCGCCAGCGCGGCGCGCGCCTGGAACGTGGTTTTATTGGCCAGTTTTACCCCAGGGAAGCTGAGGAGGAAACGGCGGTGATGACAGAAGCTACTGGTCACGTAGCTTGATTTTTTTTTTTAAGCGCAGTAAAATACACATCACGTAAACTTCACACCTTCACCGCTTTTAAATGTAGTTTGCTGGCATCAAGCACGTTCATGCTGCCGGGGACGCCCCTCCCCAGACGCGCCCATCTTCCCCGCCGAGGCCCTGCTCCCATTAAACGCTAGCTCCCCTCCCCAGCCCCCCTCCTGCCCTGGAAGCGGCCCCTGGGCCTCCTGGGCGTGGGTCACACAGGATCTGTCCTCGTGCGTTTACCTGTGTTTACGTGTCCTCACAAACCCAGCCGTGGGACCACGCCGCAGCAACGGAGCTGGGCTTCCACGGGGGGGGGGGGGGGGGGGGGGGGGGGGGGGGGGGGGGCGNGCGGGGGGAGGGGTGCCGCTGCCTGGCGGGCTCCCCTTACGCGAATGCCAGGCCATGCGGCAGCGCGGGGCGGGTGACCGGGCCGGCGCCCGAGTCACATAAAGCACCTGAGCAGATAAATCCCGTTTGTGGCCCGGCCAGCAGAGCCTGAGCTCACAGGGACACATATAGCGATGATCTTAGAGCTCGGGCAGCTCCGGCTCTTCTGGCCGCCCGCCCTTCTCCCAGAAAGGAGGCGCACCGCGGGGAGGGAGCTCGGGGCTGGTCCGAAGCCCCACCACGGCCGGACACGGCCAGGACAGCGGGGCTCCTGCCAGCGCCCGCCGCTCCCAGCCACGCGTGCTCCCGGGAGCCACAGAAAGCTGGGCGGCTGTGGCAAGGACGGAGCAGGGCTGAAGGCGGGACTTTAAAATCCCAGGGCCCCATTTTAAAAGACTCTTACACTGATTTGTGCAAGCTAGTTTCAGAGGTCAGTGGTTTTCCACTCCTGCCCGGGGGGAGGGCAAGTGAGACCGGAGACCTGGGAGTCACCCCCGGCTCGTCCTCAGGAAAGCGCGGGGGCGGGGGGGGGGGTGCCGCGCCCCTCGCCCTGCAAGCCCCAGAGGAGAGGGCCTAAGTGAGAGCTGATGCCTCCCTGACTCGCAGACAACCGCTCGCCTCACCGGCAGATCCCACCTCAGCGCAGACATCTCCAGCGGGCTACACGGGGGGGGGGGGGGGGGGGGGGGCCG
>JAGFMF010011614.1:9471565-9560653 GCA_019455555.1 Galemys pyrenaicus | reverse complement strand
TCACACCCACCCCACCCACCTGCACCCACCTGCGCCCACCTGCGCCCACCTGCACCCACCTGCACTCACACCCACCCCACCCACGCTACCCACCTGCGCCCACCTGCGTCCACCTGCACTCACACCCACCCACCTTTGAGGCAGTAGTCC
Source organism: Galemys pyrenaicus (assembly GCA_019455555.1). Taxonomy (NCBI): domain Eukaryota; kingdom Metazoa; phylum Chordata; class Mammalia; order Eulipotyphla; family Talpidae; genus Galemys; species Galemys pyrenaicus. Next base: position 9,560,503 of record JAGFMF010011614.1, on the reverse strand, counting down.
AGCTCGAACAGTTCGCTGTCTTCCGCCTGCCTCTCCCAGAACACCAGGTAGTGTGTGATGTTGCCGTTGGGATCAGAGGGGGGCTTCCACTTCAGAATGATCTGGGACGAGGAATTGGAGACGGAGATGGGGTCCAGGGGCACGGAAGGGTCTGCAGAGGAGAAAGGAAGCAGCCCGCGTGAGGAGAGGCGCGCCACTGGCCAGCATGAGGGGGCAGGGTGGAGACTACAGCAAGTCTGCCGTGGCCTCTGGATGCCGGGGAGCCCCGGGACAGGGCCCGCTTGGCCGGCAGGGCACAGGCACAGACTGCAGCGGGCACGGCTGCCCGCCCTGTCTACGACAGGCGTGACCGGGCTCCGGGACGCACGGTCCTCTGCTCGGGCACTGGCAAGACGGAAAGAGGGGTGGCAAAAGAGACAGGCTCGCGCTCCCTGTGGCCCTGACCCCGGGCTGAGCCACCACGGGCAGCTGGATGCCGTCCCACCCGGGCCGGCGGCTCACTGACCCCCAACAGCGTCGCCTCAGCTCAGACCTTGCCCTTGACGGAGGCAGCTGCAGTGGGAGCGGGAGCGGGAGACCCCAAGGCCAGGGGCACAGCATGTCCAAGGCCTGAAGCTAGAAGCTTCTGGAAACCCCAAGTCCCCCGGCACTGCCGGCGCATCCCAGACAGGAGGGTGAAGCGGGGCCGCACCCCGAGCCCTGGGGAGGTCAGGCCGGGCTGCCTTCGTCACGGGACTATTGCTGTGCACCGGAGGGCGTGGGGTGGCACCCTGACCCCCACCGGATGGCAGTGGCCCTGCTTCCCCGTCACGACAACCAAAAGTGTCTCCAAGTGTCGCCAGCGCACCCCGACCGGTGGGGCAGGGCACTACAGGACTTAGTCTTTATAAAAAAGTAACCAAACCATTATGAGACACTCCAGCACCCCCAAAAGTGGGGAGGCAGAAGGAGCAAGAGATGGAACCAAAATGGCAAAACGTTGGTAATCACTGAGGCCAGAAGGTGGCTCGCGGGGTTCGTGTTTCTTCTACTTTTGGGAGTAGCTGAAATTTTTCCACAACGGGAAGAAACGTCTGTCCCCCTCGCGTTTAAGGCCATGTCTTCTGGAAAGACACCGCCCGCCGGGCTCCCAGGAGACCCCAGCGTGGGGCTCCGAGCGCCTGCTGGGCCTTTGGCCGCCGCTCTGCGGGCAGCACTTACTGGTGGCGTCCGTCTGCACGTAGATGATGTCGCTCTTGGCCCCGTAGGTCCGGCGCTCGTCGGAGAAGGTGACCAAGGTCTTGACGAAGATGGCGTACTGAGTCCAGGGCTTGAGGCCCCGCATCAGCCACCCGGGCTGGTTCTGCGACTTGGGGTCGTTGGACCGCTGCGGTGGGTCGATGTCCACCACCGTCCAGCTGTTGGAGCCGCACGCGTCCTGCCCGTCAAACTCCGTCACGTTCTGGTAGGGGCTTTGGAGACGAAAGGGAGAAGGTGAGCATCTGCCGGCTCTCACGCTGAGGACGCAGCCTGCAGCTGGGCAGTCACACCCGGGAGCTTCTTACCAACAAGGAGCAATGACGGGGCACAGCCCGAGACAAAGGGGCCACCTCCCCGACATCACTAATACCGATGAGGGCCTCCCTGGTGGCGCAGGAGTTAAAGTCTCAGCATTGTCAGGCTGTCGCCGGCCACCGCTGCACGAGTTCGAGCCCCGGCCAGGGAGGGACCCACAGGCGCAGCAGACCCTCCTGCCTCCCGCTGCCCCCTCAGCAGTGAACTTCCGTTGATCCGCCTGTTCTGCTCCCCGCTCTGTCTCTGGTGACTCCTCTCACCCCTGCACCTCTGGCCTGCACCCCAGCTCTTGTGTGCATGAATAAATCTTTAAAAAATCATCATCATCATCATCCCGGCGGTGATGGCGCCCACCGGATGGGGCACTGAGAGCGTGAGGCAGTGCCCAGCACAGGTGGCCGCGTCACAGACCTGGTGCCAGCAGCGTCCCCAGCACCAGCTCCCTGCCCCCCCCACCAGCTCCCGGCGCAGGGGTACCCCCAAGCTGGGCATTGCTCGGCAGGGACACAGCTTCACTCGGGATGACGAAAAGCCTGGGGGCCGACAGCGGCGTGGTGGGCGCACACAGCTCATCGCCCCGGGGCTGACAGCCGCCAAACTGCCCGGAAAAACAGCTGAAACGGTCCATTTGATGTTGCATGTTTTGCCAAAATGTTGCAAAAATAGTAGATAGATCAAAAAATCTATGTAAAAGGCCTGAGCGGCCGGAGCAACGCTTTGCTGGCGATGTGTGTCAGGCTGCGCCTGGAAGGGGCAGCCCGGGACGTTCCAGGTCCGAAGAGACCGTGGGCGTCTGCTTCTGACTCTGACACACCCTGGCCGCCCTGCCCTGCCCCATCAGCCGGTGACTGACCTGTGAGTTTATCCCGCCCCCCGGGAGGGCACCCCGAGGGGCTGGGCACACCCACCGACGCACAGAGCCGCCCACTTCCTGCCTGCCCTTCCACTTACGCCTCTTTATAGAAGAGCATGAACCCCAGGAGGTCCCGGAAGTCGGGGGGCCAGTATGGCTCCCACTTCAGCAAGATCTTGTCAAAAGATGTCCGAATGTAAGAAAACTTCAGCAATTCATTTTCACCTAGAAAAGTTTAAAAAAAACAGCATTCATTTGTTTCAGCCCAGAGCGGGCGGCCTGGCTTCAGCGGTGGCCCGACAGGGGCGCCGGCCTCCGCCCTGGGCAGACGCTGCTCCCGCGAGGTGGGGCTTGGGGCAGGAGCAGCCCGGCCGGCCACTGCGCTCGGCCACTCGGTGTGGCCGGGTCACGCGGCCGGTGTCACCCACCGGCCAGCGGTTTCCGGGAACGGGGTGTTCAAGAGCGACCTCCCCGCCCATGAGTCTCAAGCCCGGCCAGTCAGAAGGCAGACGCCGGTGCCAGGGGCTGCAGCCGGACACGGGGCAGCTCTCTGGGAGAGGCCGCCGGGAGGGCCAGGCCCCGTCTGTCCGAGTGAGCCCTCCCTGCAGCCCAGCCCCCCGCTCCTTCCCCAAACTCCCACGGCAGGAGCCGCTCCCCGGGGGGCAGAGGGCCTCCAGCTCAGGCACCCCTGCAAGGAAAGGCCTGTGGGTAGGGGTGCGGTGGGAGGACGGCGCCCCAGGCAGCCTCGGGACCTGCGGGCCTTCAGGCCACGGCCACGCACGCACACAAGTGCTCACTCACACTCATTCATACACTCGCTCGCTCACACATTCACTTGTTCGCACACTCATCCACGCAGCTACGCACTCACACACGCTCGTTCACACTCGCTCACCCGCGCTCCCTCACTCGTTCACACTCGTGCAGCATCTCCTGCGCCAGGCGCTGTTTCTGGCTCCGTAACGCCAACAGCGTGTGACGACTGTCCCGCGGCACAGCCACTCCAGCCCGCCGGTGGCCGGGCCCGGGGCGAGAGGCAGGCCACGGCCGAGGGGGCCGGCGGCCACTTACAGGAGGCCTGGTCCCCGTTGGTCTTCAGGGCGATGTCGTTCCGCTCCTGGCGCCCCTTGGTGCCCGAGACTTTTTCCATCTTGTGAATCTCCGACAGGCAGAGCTTGGGGTTGTAGTGGAAAAAGAGCTTCCCCTGAGTGATGGTGAGGTTGTGCTTGCTCCAGTCCCACAGCTGCCTCAGATTCTGGTTGTCCAGCGCGTAGAAGGAGTAGTTCCTAGGGAGACACCGCTCACTCAGGCCCGTGCCCCACGCACGGCGCCAGGGCTGGACGCGACCCTGCCCAGTGCCACCCGGCCCGGCTCACGCGTGGAAGGGGGGACGCTCCTCCTGTGGGTGCGGAGGGGAGGGCTGGTGGGCTGAGGTCTGGGGCTCACTGGGGGGCCGGCCCAACAGGAGGGGAGACGGGAGAGCCCCAGGGCCAGAGCCTCCGACCGCGACCGGAGCACGAACGCCCCGGGCAGGCAGGGGCGGCCACCAGGACTTCGTGGCGGCCTGCCCGGGCCTCAGACCTGCCCACGGCCACCGGCAGGCGGTGACGGGGACTCCGGGCTGCGGTGTCCAGGACAGAACCGCCGGCCCGTCTGGCCACCGAGCACTGCCCGCGGCCATTCTGGACTGTGCTCGACACGAACGACAAACGCTGAAGACCCGGCGTGCAACAGAAGCATGAGCTGCCCCGCGCCATCTGGTACAGCGAGCCACGCTGCGGTGGCCTCTCGGCGCGCGGGGTAAGCGACACGCAGCGTGAACAGCCTGCCTCACCTGAAGCTGCACGCGTGACTTGGACTATACTTCTCGGGCTGTTTCCACATCCTGGCAAAAGACCCTACTTTTTTGTTGTTTTTTGGTTTTTTGTGGGGGGGGCCTTCCTGGTGGTGCAAGGGGTTAAGCACCGCACTGTGGGGCTTCCGCAGCCACTGCAGCGCGAGTTCGATCCCCGGCCAGGGAGGGCCACAGGGCGCCGCAGACCTCTCCTGCTTCCCGCTGCCCCCTCAGCCGTGCATTTCAGTGGATCTGCCTGTTCTGCTCCCCGCTCTGTCTCTGGTGAGTGCTCTCACCCCGCACCTCAGGCCTGTGCCCCAGCTCTTGTGTGCATGAATAAATCTTTAAAAAAAACCAAACCCTCCGATTTTCTAAGTCTCGAGTGCCCCGGTGAGCGCGCCGCAGACAGGGCCGGCCGCCTACCCGATCTCCAGGGTCTCTCCTCGGATCAGACGCAGCTTCCGGAAGAAGGACAGCGACACCAGGGCGTAGGAGCGGCGGATTTTCAGATACCCTGAAATTTCTTCGATGAGGCCGAGGTTGGCCTCCAGCTCTGCTGCCAGGTTGTCTGAGGAACAAGGGCAGTGGTGAGTGCGGGAACGCCAGCGCCCTCCCCACCTGGCCCTCCTCAGGGACCACCTCTGCCCCCCTCCTCGGGGGGCCCAGTGCTGAGCCGCGGCCCCTCCCGCAGGACCCAGGACCCCAGGACGCGTCCTCTGAGCCGGGGTGCCGGCACCGCCTGCCTCCTCTGCCCGAAACGCTGTTCTCCCACGAGGCTGCGCGGTCTGCCCCAGGACCCAAAGCGCCCTCCCCTTGCAGAGCCGTGCGTTCTCTGCTTGTGTGTGTGTGGGGGGGGTGGGGAGATGCCAGGCGCTGGCCAGAGTCGCCTGCTTCTAAATGAGGCTGTTGGCGAAGAGCCGCTCCCGGCCACCCGCGGCGTGAGGGTCCTGAGGCCGGGCCGGCCTGCAGCGCTGCCAGGGCCCCACATGGCCCGTGGAGCAAGGCCGGCCACCCTGGCCGGCCTGTCCCCTGCCGGCCCCCCGCGGCGTTGGCTCGCACTGCCCCGGGCTGCTGACTGTGAGGCCCACGCAGGCTGTGCTGGCCCCACGAAGAGCAGTAGGGCTGCGCAGAGGGGGCCGGCCTGCCGGACAGCGTCTCTGGAGACGCGGCCTCCCCTGCTCCTGAGAACGCACGTCGGACACCCCAGCTCCCAGCTGGCGCTCGGGCTCGGGGGCAGGGCGACTGTGAGCGCGGGCGCAGGGCTCATGCTGTGGGCTGCGCGTGGCGTCCGCTGCTCCCCCGCTGCAGGAAGGGCGCCCGCACCCCCACTCACTGCCGCCCCGGATGTTGATGATCAGGCTCCCGTTGACGACGGTACAGCCGCGCAGCTCCTGGGCCGAGGTCACCGAGTCGATGGTCTTCTCGCCCTCCAGGATGTGGCAAACTTTGGGGCAGGGGCCCAGACACGGGGTGCACATCAGGCTGAGGAGAGCAGAGAACGAGGGGTCAGGACCCCACGCGGGGGACCCCACGGGCATCCTGGGGCCAGCAGACCCTCCACTGGGGGCGGTCCCCAGAGGGCACCCAACAGCACCCTTGGGACGCGCCCCTCAGCGCCAGGAGGCCCCACCACAGAAGATGCCAAAGTGCCCCCCAATATCGTCCCCTGGGGAGCCGCCCCGAGTGAGACAGCCGCGCTCAGGGACAGATGCACGCCGCTGCTTTGGGGTGGTGGGCTACCGCGTCACCCCAAGTCGGAGACCTCGCCGCCCCAGAATGCCACGGAGGCGGAAGCAGCCTGAGGGGCCTGAGGAGCGCGCTGCACCATCTGCCGCGGCGGAGAGCTCAGTGGCGGCACCCGGGCTGGACGCTGGGCCGTGCGGGCCTGGCAGGGCCTCGCACGCAGACTGGGTGGCGGGGGCAGCCCTGGCCTGCCCGGCTGTGCCCTGAGGCCCCAGGAGGCCCCCGAGACAAGCCCCCCACCAGGACCTCTGAGGTCAGTTCTCGGCCCACATAGTCCTCCGAGGCCCAGCGGGACACAGGGTCTGGTCAGGCTGGGTGCCGCCTCCATCCCCCCAGGGTGTCGGAGGTGGGCGCACACCCACGTCGGCCCAGCTGGTGCTTGGCTAGAACTTCCTGGAAAGAGAAATCATTTTCCTTCTGGGGAAGCTGAGAGTGCGCCGCTGCGTGGGGCAAAGAGCGGAGAACAGGCTGCCTGGGAACAGGCCAACGCTGGGGCCCTCTGGTCACTGCGAGGCAGGTGACGCTCGGTGCGGGTCAGCAAGGATGGCCGCGGCCACGCCCAGCAGCCAGCTGGCCACCGGTGGCATCACGGGCCGGCAGGCCCGGCCACCTGGCCGCGAGCAGAGCGGAGAGGCCGCGGCAGAGACCGCATAGCCTCGGAGGTGAAAATATGTACTCGCTGGCTCTCCGCCAAGGCCTCTCTGCAGCACAGGCCCCGCGCGTGGATGCAGCCGCCCAGGACGGAGCTGCACTCGGCTGGGGTGCAGCCACTGTGTGGGGGAGGGCGCTGGCCCGAGGCCTCTGCAGCCCTGCCCACGAGAAGCCCAGGCCACGTCCTCACTCGCCGGGCCTGGGCTTGGCCGCAGGAAGCGCTCGGGCCAGTGGGACGGCAGCAAGCTGAGGCTCGGGAGCGCTCGCACCGGGCAGGCCCCCCCGAGACCGGCCCCAAGGCCATCTGCGGGGTACCCCTCCGTGCGGACAGGCCAGACGAGCCCACAGCCATCCCAAATCATGGAGACCGCCTGTGTAGGGCCCAAGCTGCAGAGCGAGCGGGTGGTCACCACAGCGCCCACAGACACGCGAGGACCACGGCCTAGGGGCCTAGGCGGGGAGCGGGGACACTCACAGCCTCAGCTCAGCATCCGCAAACGCCGAAGGGGCACAGCTGAGAGGGGAGGGGTGTGGGAGCCGCTTTCGAGCTGTGACCCGAAGGGCCAGGGGAAGCCCAGAGGCCCGAGCAGAGCGCCCCAGGGGGAGGGGCAGGGGCCCAGAGGCCGGAGGAGGGAGTGGACCGAAGGGGTCGCGCGACCACCGGTCCAGGCAGGGAGGGCGGAGGGAGCCGGAATAAAACTGAAACAGACTCCTGCAGGGAGGCGTTCAGATTCTGTCTCAGCGTCTTGGGAGCTCCGGGGCGGGGTTCCAGCAGGGACGTGGCGTCAGGCCGCCAAGCTCCCCCCGGCGTGCTGCGTGCAGGCAGGAGGCGAGCGGGGCTGCTGAGGCCCGAGGCCCAGCGAGCGGACGGGGTGCGCAGAGCTGAGACCGCAGCCGCACAGCAAGGAGGCGGGAGGGCCAGCAAACCAAGGCACCCTCTAGACTGCGGGTCCTTCCCCTCTCCTCAAGAGCGCCCTGTCACCATCACAGGCTTAAGCTTCACCCCAAGAGCCGGTCCCCCTCATCTCTGCAAAGAGCACCCTCCGCCCCACAGGGCACAAGGGGGACCACAGATGGCGAGGATGGGAACAAGGGAACATGGCCCCCGCCCTGAGAACCCCACAACTCCTCCCCAATAAGCCACAAGAATGGAGGAGCACAGGTCTGGGCCCAGCAGGCACCAAACCACACTAGGAAGTGAGACAGCACTGAGTCTTTCCCGCAGCAAAAGCTTCAGCAAGACATTTAAAAAGACGTCCACCCTACAAGGTAAAATCTGTCCAGACAGCAGTGAGCGCCCCGTCCTCCACCATGCAGCAGGGACCCCACAGCCCCAGGGCGGGCTGTCAGCTTCCTGGGGTTCCCCTTCGTGGGGCCACCGCCCCATCCACGGGACATCAAGGAGGTGACCACTTCTCGGGGCTCAGTTGTAATAAGGGAAAATATGCTTCCTTTAAAGCGGTGTCTTTTAGACAAACATCTCGCCAGATGTGACCTATAAAGATGCATCCATGCTTTTTTTCAAACGCTTTTAGGAAAATGAATCAAAAAGGAATACGTCAATTTTCCCAGCCTCACTGATGAACGGCCTCCCCTCGAAAAAAGGGGAAAACAGCTCTGTCTGGCGTGCAAGGGGGCTTTTAAAGGCCTATTTTTGGTCCACAAAGTCACTCGATAGGTTTTATCAAAACGAGTAACAAAACATATTGTACTTGCAGGTTTCACAAACACTAGGAGAGACTCACAAGACTGGTTTCCTTCCCACCCTCCCCAGCTGGGGACATAAAATTTCCCAGCAGAACATGCTCGCTGGCCGATTCTCAAGTCTGGAGAGGAAGGTTTTTACGTAAGCAGGTCAGCTCAAGGCCTCACGGCGTGCGTCTGTTTCTGGTTTGTTTTGGTGTTGTTTTATTGTGTTTTTCTCCAAGCGCTCAACACAAAAACCAGGAAACAGATTTTTTTAAACTTGGTTATGGCCCAGAGACCCTGAAATAGCTTTTCTGGGCAGCTGACAACAGCTCGGAGCCTGCGAGAGCCTGAGAAACCTGACTCACCAGCAGGGAGAGAGCGGCCGGTTCTCACCCAGACCACAGGACCCACGGCCCGCACCGTCCTTCCAGACACAGCAGCGGCAGAGCCGTCCAGCACGGGCCTCCGCCGCTTCGGCTGCACAAGAGAGCGCGATTCGCCGTGCCCCAGCCCCCCAGCCCGCAGGGCGCCCAGGGGCCAGCCTGGCCTGAGCCAGACCTCGAGAAGCCAGGGGCTGCTGCCTCTGAGCCTCCGCCCCCGGGAAGCACAGCGAGCCCTGGAAACGCAGTCAGGGCACCCAGACCCCGCTCTCTGGCGCTCTGCGGAGTGTGACTGGCTTCAGAGGCCAGGACCAGCCAGGAGCCAGAGCGAAGCAGGGCTGTGAGGCCCAGCTTGCAGAGCGGCGCGGCGCCTGCTCCGGGCCGTGGGCTCTGGCTTCTCGCGGCTTCCGCGGGCCAGACGGCACCCGCCCCCCGCCGGCCGCCCCCGCACCCGACTTACTTGCTGGCGTTCATGGTGTACCCGGAGGGGCACTCGGGGATGCACTTGCCGTCGTGCACCACGTACTGGTGGCAGCCCGGCCGCCGCGAGCTCCTGCACTTGTTGTGCAGGTCCTGGCAGAAGCTGAAGTTCACGCAGCGCCAGTCCTGGAAGTGGTAGTAGGGGGGCGGGCAGGCCTCCACGCACCGGCCGTCCAGGTAGAAGTTGCGGCAGGCCACGCACTTGGTGGGGTCGTCGGGCTCGGAGCAGTTGCCCAGGCACTCGCTGTGGCAGCAGAGCCCCTCGGCCGTGCAGCCCTGCGACTTGCAGGCGGTCGGGCACACTGCGGGAGGGAGCGGCGTCAGCTGTGCCCACCCCTGCCGCGCTGCCGGGCTCCTGAGAGCGTCCAGCAGGGCTCGGCGCCCCCCGCCCGCCAGGGGAACGCCCCAGACCCGCGGACAGGCCTGGCCGTCCAGGAGCGCCGAGCCCTCCCCGCGCCTCCGTGGACGTGATCGAGAGCCCGACGCCGCACGCGGGCAACACGATCAGGTGCGGCTCAAACTGGGAGCAGCCGGAGCAACAACCGGAACCAGTAACAGGACCACTACTACGGGGCCTCCCTGGTGGCGCAGCGGGTTGAGCGCCGCACTGTGGGGCTCCCGCAGCCGCTGCAGCGCGAGTTCGATCCCCGGCCGGGGAGAGACCCCCCAGGGCGCAGCAGACCTCTCCTGCCTCCCCGCTGTCCCCTCAGCAGTGTGTTTCAGTGGATCTGCCTGGTCTGCTCCCCGCTCTGTCTCGTGACTCCTCTCACCACCACCACCCCCATACCTCTGGCCTGCACCCCAGCTCTTGTGTGCAGAAATAAATAAACCTAAAAAAAATAATAATAAACTATAATAAAACTTATGTGAATGTCCTCCCTCTCCCTCTCTCTCTCTCTCTCTCTACCTGATTGTTCGCGGGCTCTTTGATGCTGCGGATGTCCCCGGCACCGCGGGACCAGGGGACAGCAGTGGCCGCCGAGGCTGTGCTAACCTCTGAACGGCTGCCCGGTGCGCTTTCTGCGGAGACGGGATGCTCTCGGCCTGAGCTACCCGACGAGCAGCAACTTCGCCCTGTGGCTCTCGACTGGACCAGGGCGACCGAAGAACAGGTTTAAGCAGCGAATGCACGCGGCGAAAGCCCGGTCAGCCACCGTGAGAGTGCAGGTCGGCGGCCTCCAGCACGCGCACGTCACCGTCACCCGCCTCCGCCCAGCTCAGGGCCCGCCTCCCCGAACTGAAGCCCGCTCCCAGAACACGCGCCGCCCCTCCCCCACCCCAGGGTCCTGCTTTCTGCCTCTCCGGCGGATGCCTCCGGGGACCGCACACGTGCACTGAGGCAGGCTCCGTCCCCAGTGCCAGGCCCCGTCACCGAGCATCGCGGCTCGTGGCACATCGAACACGCCAGACCTGCCTTCCTCTCGGTGGGGGCAGAAGGGCCTCCTCGCACCACGACGCACGTCCCCTAGGACAAGCCCCGCTGGCGTCACGCTCAGAGGCGAGAAACGGAAAGCCTGTCCTTCCGAGACAGGCACACAACGGGGTGGCCGCTGTGGCCACTGCTGTCCGGCACAGCACGGAGTCCCAGCTTGGGCAGTCAGCCTCTTAAAGAAAGACGGCAAGGGAAGGCAAGCTGGGAAAGAAGAAGTAAAACTTTGCAAAGGACACAACTTTATATTATAGAAACCTCTAAAGACGCCTAAAAAACTACTAGAGACAAATCGATGTAGGCTGCCTAGTTACAAAGGCAGTATGCAAAAGTCTGTCGCATTCTTATATGCAAATAAGGAACCAGAAGAAAAAAGAAATCAAGAAAACAATTCCACTTACATCAACACAACAAAAGTATTAAATACCTAGGAATAAACTTAACAAATGAGGTGGGAGCCCCCTTCACTGAAAACTATAAGCCACTGCTAAAAGAAAGAAGACTCAGGAAGTAGAAAGATAGCCCATGCTCCTGGACTGGAAGGATTCATAGTCAAAATGTCCATCTTACCCAAGGCAATGGACACATGCAATGTGACTGCTAACACAAGTCCAGTGACCTTCTTCAAAGAAATAGAGAAAACACTATTGAAATGTAAATGGAACCACCAAAGTTCACCCTGAATGGCCAAATCAAAGCAATTTTGACAAAGAAGAAGGGGGGTGGAGGTACCACCTTTCCAGACTACAAACTACATTACTGGGCTATAGTAATCAAAACAATATGGCATTGGAGCAAAAACAGACACACAGACCAAGGGAATAAAGTGAAAGCCCAGAAGTAAACCCCCATCTACACGGACAGTTCGTCTACAGCAAAGGAGCCAAGAGCATGCAATGGAGAGAGGCGTCTCCTCAACAAATGGTGCTGGGGAAACAAAGTCATAGAGAAAAAGGTGGACCACGCTCTCCTGCCATACACACACAAAAAAATGGATTCATGACTTGAACATATAACAAGGACCCACTAAAAACATGAAGAAAATATGGGTAAAACACTCCACAACACCAGCTTTGGGGATCTTTTGGAGCTTGGCCAAACAGCAAGGGAAATAAAATAAAAAATAAACAGCTGGGACTACATCAAATGACAGAGCTTCTGCACAGTGAGAGAAACTATCGATAAAGGAAAAAGACACTCTACTAAATAAAATATTTGCACATCATACATATGACGGGGATGGACAGCCAAGATCTACAATGAATTCACACAACCCAATAAAGAGAGAACAAAGAACCCAATCGACAAACCGGCAGAGGACCCAAAGGCGCTTCCCCAAAGGAGACAGGCAGCTGGGCTACGGGCACACGAGCAGATGTTCGCCGTTGTGACCAGGGAAAAGCAAATCCAAAGCACCATGAGAAGCCTCCTCCCGCCAGCAGGAACGGCCCTCGTCTGAAAGACCAGAACCGACAAGTGCCGGCAGGGCGGGGAACAGGAGCCAGGCTGGCGCAGAGAGCCAGGCCCAGCCCGAGGAAGCAGCGCGGAGTTTAGTCTCCTCCAGAGACGAAAGGCGCATCCAGCAATCCCACGTCCAGGTGTCCACCCCAAACACAAAGACACTAAGTGGAAAGGAAACCGGCCCTCTGTGCCCACTGCCCACTGTTCACACAGCCCCGCTGGACGCACGCGGAGGGCCCAGAGGCGGACGAGTGAGCAGCTCGAGAAGTGGTTCATATACACCACGGACCACCACTCGGGGAGCAAGAGGGAGCAGCCAGGCCGTCTGCGGCCGCACGGCAGCGGAAGGGGTCCACGCGTGAGGTCAGCCAGAGGAGAGGCCCACGCCGGACGGGTCCCTGCATGTGGGAGGGCGGGAACCCAGCGGAGGAAGGACAAAGACAGGCTGTAAGACGCTCCCTGGAAGCCGGCCGCAGACCGGCACTCAGCCGGAGGGGGCGCTGGGGAGGACGGGTGGACTCAGCTGGGTCTGTGGGCGCCCGAGTGGGGCGACGCCACAGTGACTGCCCCGAGGGGGCCCTGTCCTGCCAGGACGCCAGCAAAGATGTAAAACAGTTTAACAAGTTAAAAAGGTAAAAGTTTTAAAAAATAAAAACATCTGTCACCCACTATTGTGCTGCAGGGCTTTGAGGGCTGAAATGTCAAAGGCCCAGCGCGGGGAGGGGACGGTCACCCCCGTTGGTCAGGAGCAAGAGGACAGCCCAGCGGAGGGGCCGCAGGCCACAGCTGGGCTCTGCCACCCCAGGCCCACAGCCACCCGGGGCCGTGGCGCTCCGGGCGGCGGGAAGCGTGAAGCCCACTGGGCTCCGGCCACATGGTCCCCACAGGCACACCACAGGGGACCGCAGCGGCCTTGTCCAGTGCCAGAGACACTGGCCCTCGTCGCTTCTCCGACTACACAAACTGATGAGGGCAGAGCTCCGAGTTCTTTGCTGGACAAACTGCAGGCTGGATACGAGCTCGGCGCTGTGGCTGTGACCACTGTCATTACCACCGTAATTAATGACCTGTCTGCTGGGACCAGCTGAAACTGCAAGGCAGGAAGCAATATATAAAGCAGAACAATTATCTGGGGCCCACAAAGACCCCGCCCTCGGATGCGAGCAGGAAGGGACCTATTTCCGGGGCTGGGGCTGCTTTTGAGGGTCAGCCCTTAAGTTCAAAAGAGGCGTCAGCAAACGCCCAACAAAAACTTCCCAAACGTATAAGCCTTCCGGCCCAGACAATGCTGAGATAAGCGGCCCAGCGCTCTCTGGCGACACTCATGCGCGGTGATGCCACCGCTTTCCAGCCTCACACTGGCGGCCCGGCCCAAGACCCGCCCGGGAGCGGCTGAAGTCACGGGCCCAGGGGTCGGCGGGCTTCTCCACCTGGGCCATGGCGCGGTCTCTGGGCCGGATGGCCCGCTGCTGTGCTCAGGAACAGCCCCGCAGAGCCCACGGGAGGCGCGCCTGAGGAAACGTCGTTCTCGATGCAGGGAACTGGCCGGTGGTTCCCAGCCCTGCTCCAGGGAGCCACCACTTCTCTCGGACGCTCTGGGACGTGTGATGGGGAGCTGGCACCCAGGCATTATCAGCAGACAGAAGGACCCCCAGAGGAGAGCTCAAAGCCCCCAGGACCTAAATCTGCCATTTATTTCAGCAAGGAAACGTCTTTCGACGCTACACCTGCTGTTCCCCCCGAACGTGCGAGCTTGTGCCGCCGAGTTCCTCGGCTCTTGGCACAAGAGTCCAGGTCCTAACTTGTGAAGACTGCAGCGATACGGACCACCCAACCCGCGTGTCCCCTTCCGTTTCCAAGCACTTCATCTTATTTGGCAGAAGAGCCGCTAGGGCGCCTCCCCGCAGCCAGGCTGAAGGATGGACACCCCGAAGGTTCGAGAGGCAGCGGAAGAGGCGGCTGACTTTCCTCTCCACGTGCCCTTCACCCTGCCCTCTCGGCACCGGACGCCCCAAAGCTCAGTGCCGAAGTGCCAGCACTCAGGCTGTTTCTGCCCAGAGAGGCCAGGCGTTCAGACGTCCCCGAGAGATCCGGGGTCACGAACCTGTCAGAACAGGTGCACTCAGCACGTGGGCACACCGACCCTCCCCTTGGACCCCACCAAGCACCTCTAGACCGCCCTGATCCCAATTTGCTCCACAGTCTCCTCTACGGTCTCCAAAAGCCCCAGCCTCCACGTGCATTTGCCGAAGTGGCTACTGTCTCCCTGAAACCCTCATCTCCAGGGATCTTCCCCCTGCACCCCACCGAGAAGACGGAAAGCCGATCGGCATCACAGGATGGACGCAGCTGTGTCAGAGTCCTGGGCTTGCAGAGCGGCACATCGGGAGAGAGGAGCCTGCAGGCTCGCCAGTGTAACTGGGGAGGGCGCAGCGCAGGGCGGCAGGTGCACTTCACGCGGTTCCTCTACCAGCACTGCCCTGGACGAGAGAGCTCAAGCGCACCTGGCAGGGCGAGTGCAGCCCACCTGCAGGACACGCCTGAGAGAGACGCATGGGGTGCAGACGGCGGGCTGCAGAGCAGGACAGGCACTCGGGAACGGCTTGGCAGCTTCTCACACACTTCCACACGCACTCTGACCTTACCGCACAACCTAGGGCCCGCGGCCAACAGACGTGCTCCCTCGAGACCCATGGTGAAGGTTCCACGGCCACTACGTCCGTGACAGTCAAGGCCAGAAACAACCGGAACGTCCCCAGTGACGAGTGGACAAGCCAAGGGCACGCAACGGCCTCTCCGCCCGTCAAAATCCCGCAACAGGTGTGGCTTCCATACGGGCTGGCAGAGGGCAGGAAGCCCGTCCGGAAGCTCCACGCGCCCGTGCACCCACGTGACACCGTGCTGAGAGCAACTCCGGGGACAGAGGACACGTCGGGGGTCACCAACGGCTGGAAGTGGAGAAGGGCTGGCTGCAAGGACGCCAGGGAGTTTGGGGAGCACAGGCCCCTTTCTGTGCCTGGACCGCGATAGCAGGTATCCAAACGCATCTCTCAGGCAGAGTGCACAGAACTTTACACCAATAAGGGCGAATTTTGCTTCACGTAAACGACATCCGGAACAGGGAGAGGAGGGGAATAGAGCCCCTTTGGAAGGGGGACACAAAATGGGCCTGCACGGGTGCCTGGGGGGGGGCCAGGACCAGTGGGGAAGGCAGCAACCTCCTTCGTGCCGGTGCCGTGAGTGTGCGCGCCTCCAGAAACAGGCAGCTTCCTGAAAATACGCTCTGAAGCCTCCTGCAGACACAGAAGTCTCGGATCAATTCACAGTTCCAGCCCGGGTAGATATTCCAGTGGCTGCCGCGTGAGAACAACGGACCTGCTTTGAGCTAATTATCCCTCGGGACAATTAAGTCTTATTATAAAAGCAACAGTCAAGCAACTGAATACCAAGTACGATCCTAGAAACTGGGAAAAATACGACAATGTAGATTTACCCAGGACTGTGGGTTAGAGGGTCCATGTTCTTTTTCTGATTTTGGTCACTCCGCTGTGGAGCGATGAGAGAATTTTCTCGCCCTTAGAATACACCCCCAGGAAAACACACCCTGGATTTGACTCTCCGGTGGCTCAGAAAAACATCACTGTGTGTCTAACGTGTGCACAAACACACTGGCAACGACGAAGACAAACAGTAAAAGGTGAAAGTGGGTGCGCCCAGCTAGGACACTTGCAGCTTGTCCACCTGAAAATTACCTCAACACAAGAACCAACAGTTTATAGCAAACAGGGTCAACCTGGAGGGTCAACGCCAGCGCCCAACACAGCCCCCCTTGCCGCCGACCTGCGCATGGGTCTAAAAACATAACCTCTTCGTTTAGTTAAAACGAGGTTCTTTCTAAGTTCAAATCAAAAAATACATTTCAGTCTGACTTTCCTAAAGGAAGAAGCTATGTGGACAGACAAAACCAAATCCTAAAAAACAGCATCACACATTTCCAAGCAGGACATATGTTACTAACATTGTGTTGCATTTCTTTCCAAAGCCCTTAGTTTAAAAAAAAAAAAACTGAACATTTATTATTCCAAAATTACTGCTTTCCAGCAATTTCCAAAGGGAACAATTACGTCATGGGCCAGCCTTCACCGCAGTGCCCCGCGGCTCTCTCTGGAAGTGTGAATTTTATAAACTCCTTAAAGTAATTTACTTCATTCCCACTCAGACTTCCCCTCCCACGCCCACTGCGGTCCCCAGCAGAAGTCGGGGCGCCAGGAGCCCGGGGCGCTGGGGTCTCTCAGCGGGAACCTTGCGAGAGTTGCTGGGGGGCGGTGGGGTAGGTGAACGTCTGACAGCGGGGGGTCCCCAGAGGCCTCCGGCGTCCGCGATCCCAGGGGGCTCGCCCCTCGGAGCGGCCTTCCCCTCCCGCTCCCCTCACAACCCAAGCCCCGAGCGCCCACAGATTCGCTCTCTGGGCGCGTGCGGATTCAAGCTGCGGGGCTCCTCCAAGAAATACGGCGCACTCGCGCCCCCCGCCCCCTCCCACCATGGCAACCTCAAAATGTGTTGATTCCAGATGTGCGCGCGCGTGTGCGTGTGTGAGAGACGTGTGTGCGCGCGCGCGCCAGCCCCGGCCCTCGAGGCCCCGCCCCGCGAGCCGCCGGCGTCCGCGCTCCACAAAGGCCGCGGCGCGCTCCGCTCCGCGGATCCGGGCCGGGCGCTGGCAGCAACCTCCGCGCCGCCCTCACGCTCAGCCAATGGGCGGGCGTGCTGCGCCTGGCCCCGCCCCCCGCCTCGCGGGCTGTGCCCGCCGCGGGCCACCGGGCGCCGGCCGCCTGGGGTGGGCGCGGGGTGGGCGCCGGGTGGGCGCGGGGCGGGCGGAGCGCCCCGACGGTGCGGCCCCTCCGGGCGCGCCCGCGACGGGCGGCGCTCCTGGGAAAGTTGGAGAAAAGGAGACAGAGTGCGCGGCCACCGAGCGCCCCGGGGGCCAGGGCGGCGCGGGAGGTCGGGGCCCGCGGGGGCACCCGAACGGGCAGGGGCGCCCCGACGAGGGCCGCGCTCGGAGGCGGCGGGGCGCGCCGGGGCCGCTCGGCGAAGTCCTACGTTGGGGGTCGGGGAGAGGGGCTGGCGATCACCCCTCGCGGAGCCCCGTGCGTCCACCCGCCTGGCCCGGAAAGCCGAGGACATAGAGACTGTCCGCGGGGAAAGCCGACAGGTGTCGCGAGGCGCCGTCCCGCGAATGCTCGCCGTGCACTGGCCCGCGTGAGGCGTGGGGCCGCGCGCCTGCAGCGCCAGAGACCCGGGGCTCTTGGCGTTCTCATCCTTAAACACCGCCCCTAACCCGCGTGGGTACACCTTGGAGCCTAGATGCCATCGGCACAATACAACGTTCAATCCAGAATCGGTCCACAAGCTCTTACTGACCCTATTTTTCGCGGCCATCTCCACTGCAGATGGGGACGTTGAGGCGCAGAAGAGCTGCTTTGCTGGGGCAAGTTCAGCGAGCAAGCAGCAGGGCCAAGACTCACACGCAGGTCTCTCGGAAAGACGGGCGCGTCCGCTGTCCAGGAGGTACACTGGGAGCTGCTCACCTGTCCCCACCCTGACTCGCCTGCATCCTGTCCCACCTGGGCACCGGGAGACAGAACTGGATAGACACTGTCTCTGCTCTCCTGGGTGGGCAAGAGAGACAGGTGAGCCCTGTGCAGGGCCGGACCACATGTATCTTCTACATACCTTCTACATTGCGCACAGTAGGTGCACAATAAAGCTCATAGGGGGGAAAAAAGTGGAGGGATTAGATAGCCAGCTTTATCCCAGCAGGAGGGACAGTCAGTACATGCGAGTGCAAATGCGTGAATCATCAGGGCTGCCTGCAGGAACTATAAACAGTCCAGGGCAAAGTACATGGGGAGAGGAGAGGGACATCAGGCCCCACAGAGGGACCTGGACCCGAGGGGCCTGGACTTCAAGCTGGGAGGAGCTAGAGAGGGGCATCTGGTCCCCACCAGTCCTCCTTGGGGGGCATCTCCTGACGCTGGCAAGGAAGGCAGGGGAGGGGGGAAGCCAGGGACAGGTGGCGTCCGAGACCACCAGGGAGGAGGAGCCATTGGGACTTATCACCCAAGTTTCCACTGTGGGCAGCTGGACGCTGCGCTCGGAGGAACCGCACACAGGAGGCACAGCTGAGACGGGCAGTCTGGGTCTGAGCCGAGCCGGATGCCCACAGCTGCGGGGGGCCCAGTCCCGCCTCAGCCCCCAGCCTGCCACCCCATTTGTTGGGGCCCCTTTCAAATTTGGGATCACTTACCTATGTGCTACCTACACATTTTAGGCAATGAACCCCAACGGTAACTTTTTTAAAGCTGTTGTATTTCAGCTTGCTCAGGTCTTTGGCTCCTGGAGCCAATGTAAGTTTCACTGGCTTTTTAGAAATGAATGACGGCAGGAGAAGGAGGCTTAGAAGAAGCAGGCAGAGCTATTTTGGGAGACACTCAGGGCCTTCATTTCTTGCCGAATATAATAATGTAAATAATGAATCTATTTTCATAATATTTCTAAAACGATTACCCAAGCTCTTTAACTTTATGAGATCTGACAGATGATTAATTTTCTTAAGGTCAAGGGAAGGGTGCCACGGATTTGTGATGGAAAGCCGCCCGTCACGTGACCCATATTTTTACAGCTGACACTGAGCTGAGGGCGAGGGGAGCCTGCTGGCAGAGCGGGCCTCCCTGGGACACAGCCGGCCCAACGCCCCTGCTCCCACGCTGGGCCCCGGGAAGGCTGCAGCTGTGTCCTCACTGCTGAAGAGTGGTTACGCCTAACCCCAAACATGACCCAGAAAATGTGGCAAATGGGAACAAGAACAAGGAGCGAAGAATGTAGAAGGCACCGGGCACTGTTAGGGAGAAAAGGAGAGCGCCTGGCGCTGTTGGGAGGGGCGGCTCTGAGAGGGCAGGACAGAGCTAGTGGTAGGGAATGCGAGGACAACCAGGAAGCCTTCCAGGAGACTCACACAGCCTTGATTCTGTCCGATAAGCCTGAAAGAGGCAACAGGCACTTGGATAATACGGTTAATAAGATCACGGGAACAGATAGGGACTGAACTTTGTACTCTGCAAACGATACACACTCAAAAGTGCTTCTGAAACATTTAAGAAAATGAATCATCTGTCAAATCTCGAAAAATGAAGAAAAGAAAGCAACTGACTAAAGCAGGCAGGTAGGGCGGGGAAAAAAGGCAGCCCGCGAGCGCTTCGCTCGCAGACTCACAGCCTGGGAAGCGCGGAGAGAAGCGGGCGCCGGTCAGCCGCACACCTGGCCACCTGGCGGGAGCCAGTTTCTGGACACAGCCTCTCTGCTTCCCCGCCGCATCGGCGCCCGCCAGGCCCGTCTCCGGTCACTAGTATTCGCAGGGGCCTTGCTTCCGCACCGGGGAGGGCCTGGGAGCCCTTTTGCCGCCGGCAGACAGGCTCTCTGGCCGCAGGTGCCTAATGAAGTGGACCGGGCAGCCTGTCACCGTCCTCCTCCGTCCCCAGCGCCAGGCTCCCGCCGAGGAGGGGGCTCCGAGCACTGGGCTCACACTGGGGCTGGGCGGAGGAGGCAGGACCCGGTGTGGGAGCTCAAGGACACTGGGTCCCAGCTGGGCGCGGGCAGCTGCAGCCCAGCAGCCACCCAGGCCTGCGGGAGAGACCGCAGCGCGCCAGGCTGCTCGGTTAAGGCGGCGTCTTTCTCGCGGGGAACAGCCAGAGCCAGCATCCCCAGCCCGCTGTGCTCTGCCTCGCCCGCCACGGCGCTGCGGACAGCGAGCGCGGACAGCCGCTCGGCAACGGCCAGCCAGCGGGCTGGGAGAGCCACTCCTGTCCTCTGGGCGCCCCTGCGAGCCTGGAGTCCAGTGGGCAGCTGCAGCAGGGGGCTGGGGCCAGGCAGACCGAGTCCGAACGCACAGACCCGCTTCCCGCGCCTGCCCTCTGGGGTCTCCCACAGGCGTGCGCAGGGGCGTAGCACCCCTCAACGCCGCCTCGGGGAGCTGCGCAGAGCGGCGTCCGTCTCCCAGGACACAGGTCTGAGGATCACGGCGATTTCTCTCGGCCCCAGACTCTGCCGAACCGCAGAACCACCTGCACCTCCCGCAGCCGCGGAGCGTGAGGAACCGGCCGCCCCGGAGCTTCAGTTTTCTTCTCCCTGAACGGCTCTTGGGGGCTGCCCCGCGTCCTCCTCGCAGCAGTGGGGCAGCAGTGGAAGGCGCCTTGGCCTGCTGGTGACCCTCCCGAGGCGCGGCCCGGTGCTGCGTCAGTTCCCCCAGCAGGTGCCAAGGCCCAACCCGGGGCCCAGCGCACCTGGGGGTCTGCTCGGACGAGCCAGCCTCACCCGGTGCCGCCGCCTGGCGCTCACGCTCCCCACTGCACACAGCCGAAAAGACTGTTCAGGGCCCTAAATAAAACGCATCTGGGCTCTCCAAAACCCACATGTGTCATAAAACAAGTGCACTTCCCGACAATGCCTACACGGCCTTTAGTGCCTGGAAGGTTCTAGAATAGCTAACCCACAGCAGCGGAACTCCGGAGACTGAACGGAAAACATGAGATGTTTCCTCTGAGAAGTCAAGGTGTACTAGACTCGAAGGACACCCTGCTTGAGGGCCCTGGGCGAGCTCAGCCCAGCTGCGGCTGCGGAGCTCTGGAAAGGCTGGGCACGTGGGCCTTGAGGGACTTCGGGCTCGAACTAAAATAAGGCCCAAACCAAGAGGTGTAGCTGAGTCCGTGCGTGGACACAGAAGCACTGAGAGGAGACAGATGAGGCTCAAAGAGATGAGAAGGAGAAGTTCTCATGCCGAGACACAGAGCTACCATCTCAGCTGGAACCGAGTCCGTCCAGCCGCACCCGGCTTGGACAAGGAAAGAAGGGTGCAGGTTGGCCCCGGCCAAAGGCAGGACTCAAGGTGAAGACCTGCCGTCCTCTCCTGCCCTCGTACCCTGAGCGTCTGCTTCTTGGCACTGGTCTAAGGCAAAGACGACCCCCCCAGTGCCAGGGCCTTGCACCTGTGACCCTTAAGTGCCGCCCGGAGGAGCTGCGGGCTTGGCTTTCCTACCCCACCCATCCGCAGCACCTTGCGCTTCCCGAAATCCAAAGATCAAAAATGTGCCTGGTACCCAAGGAGCTAACCCCCGAATCTCCTTCCTGTCTGTTTTCTTGGCAGCCGTCCCCACCGCCGGCTTCTCAAAGAGTCGCACAGGATGCGAAGATGAAACTGAATGCGCCTTCCTTAGCAACCAAAAGAGAAAAAAATTTCCCTTGGGAAATTTAACAGCAAATACCCAAAAAGAAGCTTGGCTTCAGACAGACGAGATCTCCCTCCTCTCTCTCCCTGTGCTGCCCTCCTCCCCACACACAGGTGCGCCGAAACGCGACCAGCTACAGAGAACAGCCTCGCACGGATGCAAAGCGGCCCTCAGTGCGGAGGGCCTGAGATAACCGAGGGCGGGGCCAGGTGAATGGCGGGAGGGAGAGCTCAGTGCTGGCGCCTGACTCTGCAAGAGAGCAGAGGAGGCTGCTGTCACCCGGAGGGGGTCTGGTGAGGCAGCGCTGCCCTGACACCCCACACATGTGGCCTGCACCCCACGTGGTATTCTCTGTGGGCTGGGGCAGGCCAGGGGTCAGAAGCCACAACCAGAGAAGGGGCCGAGGTGGACTCTGCCGCTCCCTGGCTCTGGGGCCTTGAAGTCAAGAACCTTCACTGCTCGGAGACTCGGTTTCCCCTTTTGCAAAGCGGAGCTCACGAGGCCGCCGCGTGTTAGCACTGCTGTGGGACTCACCGTGAGCCCCGGCGGTGGCACAAAATGGCCGGGTGACGAAAGCCTATTCCTCAGCGCGCACCAGGCCCTTTCCGGAATGGCACTTCGGGATTTGAGGTGCAGGTCTGTGCACCCCGAATCCACATGGCTCCCAGCTCCCAGAGCGCTTTCCTCATCCTTCCGGTCTCCACTAAAGTGCCGGCTTGGCGGGGCTCCCCAGCCCCCCTAGCCACAGGAGCCTTCACCCCACTGTCACCATCCCGCCTGGGGTTCCCCGGAGGGCCTTTGGGTGCTGCCTGGGTGCCAGGGCCAGGGGGTCCTTGGCGGTCTTTACCCCCCAGGCGCACAGCAGCACAGAGCGAGCGCCTCACCGCCTCTAACGACTCCTAAACACTGTCCATCCTGCGTTCCGACCTTCACGCTGACCTCTGAGCACACTGCGTAAGGCGCCGCGCTGACCCCAGGCCCCTTAAGTTGGTGCCCAGAGACCTCGAAGTGTCCTCCGGTACAGGCAGGTCATCCTAGAAAAATGCTTCGCCCTGGGATCAAGTGGTCAGTGCATTCAGCAAAAAGCTGAATTCTGTCTGCAGGAGATGGTCCCGGCATTGAAGCGTCAGCCCTTCTGTTCCAGGGGCAAAGTTTACCCCATTCTCTGCTTCTTCCAAAGTCAGCCTTTGGAAAGGATATACGTTCGCCGAGTTAGCTCAGTGGGCTGGGGCTTCAGGGCCACATAAATTTCGGATTGTATTAGTAACAAATTAAATTGACTAACAGGACCTCCCTCATGGCACAGGGGTTAAGCACCGCACTATGAAGCATCCGCAGCCACTGCAGCATGAGTTCAATCCCTGGCCAGGGAGGGACCCACAGGGCGCAGCAGACCTCTCCTGTCTTCCGCTGCTCCCCTCTTGAGTGTGTTTCAGTGGATCCGCCTGTTCTGCAACCCGCTCTGTCTCTGGTGAGTCCTCTCACCCCCTGCATCTCTGGCCTGCACCCAGCTCTTGTGTGCATAAATAAATCAATCTTTAAAAAATAACAATCATCATAAAGTGACTAACAATAAAAGGAAAGCCAGGCCCCGCGACCCTCCGAACAGCAGCTGCGCATCTCCCGCAGACAGAGAGCCGGGGCCGCTGCGGCACCCACGCCGTCTGGAACAGTCCACAAAGCTCATCAGGGGAGAGACCCTGTGCAAGAGACAAAGCGCACGCGGCTGCCAGGCAGCGCTCCGGAGGAAACGCGGGGCCGTCCGAGGCGAGACGAGCTCGGCCGCCGGCGCCCCCTCCCCTCCCATGCCCACAGCACCACACCTGGCATCTCTGCTGCGGTCCCAAGTTGCGGCTGGGGCAGTCGTTAGGCTGGTCAGCCCACCAGTGCTGCCGCTGAGGGGGTCCCCGACTGGGACATCGGGGTGATGCTGTTCCAGGGGGAGGCCGCCCCGCCCGTGTGGGGCACTGGGCAGCACCCCCAGCCCCCTCCCCGAGCTGCCTCCCCCACACTGCACCCAGACGGCACTGGAACCGCCCTCAGCTGAAGCCGCTGCCGGGTCAGCACAGGCCGACAGGGCGATCGTGGCCAGCGTGGCAGAAGCGGCTGAGTCTGTCCTGCCACCCAGCCCCGACCGAGGCTCCAGCTGCCCGCGCCCAAGGCTCCCTCCACCCCACGCCGCTGTCGTCGACCCCACAGCGCCAAGTCAGCGCCAGCCGTGCACAGCTGAAACCCGCCGCGTCTGCGCTGCGAGCCGGGCCACGGGCGCCTCCCTGCAAGTCGCCTGGACGCTGCCCGTCCAGCAAGTGGGCAAGGCCAGAGGGAGGCTGCTGCTTGCTGCGCGCCTGCCTGCCCCTGTCGGCCCGGCCCGTGCGGGCGCCCAGGGTCCTGCCCCTGTCGGCCCGGCCCGTGCGGGCGCCCAGGGTCCTGCCCCTGTCGGCCCGGCCCGTGCGGGCGCCCAGGGCGGGGGGCAGAGGCGGGCAGGTGGCAGCGGGGGCACTGCCGCTCGTGTGTACATGAGATCTGGGAGGGCCGCGAGGACAGGCAAACCCTCAGGGCGCCGGGCGAGGTGCAGAGCCAGGGCTCGGCGCCCGTCTCCCGAGCGCCTGCACAGGGGACGCTCAGACACGTTCTCCCTTCCGGGGCCTTCGTTTATCGGAACGACACCGAGAAAGGAGACCTCAGAAGCCGAGGCTGCGAGCCACGCGCTCACCCTCAGACTCGAGGCGCCCACGGTGCGCGCAGAAAGCGCCACCACCAGCACCCCAGGGCGGGCAGGAGAAGGCCGCAGGCAGGAGCATCCAGCAGCGAGCGGAGCCGTCAGCGGGCGGCGAGAGGAAGGAAGTGGGGCCTCCGGGGGCGGCCTCTCTGGCGCGTCTGCAGCGGCTTTGCTGCCTTGTGTCCTTCCATTCCCCACGGCCGTCTACGGAACAGGCCGAGCTCCAGAGAGGGGCTCACGGGGGGCACCGCAGTGGGCTGCCGACTGTGCACGTGCGGTGGAGAACCGCGCACGGCCCCCAGCCTGGGCACGCAGTGCAAGCCGGCAGCGGGCAGCTGGTCGCAGGCCCAAGGAGCGCCATGGACGGACGGGGGGCCAGGTCGTGGCAGGTCCAGACAACACCAGGCACTGCCCAAGAGGAGGAGGTCCGACACACGAGACAAGCACGAACCCAGAACACAACGGTCAGGGCAATGGGACACACCAGGACAGACCCTGCCATTCCACTCCACGGGGTGAAATTCAGAGACAGAGAATGTGGGTGCAGGGCCGGGGTGGGGGTGGGGCCTGGTGTTGAGCAGGCGTGGTTTCAGTCTGGGAAGATGGGAAGGTTCCAGAGACGATGGTGGTGACGGTGACACAAGTGTATTTAATCCGCTGCGCTGTGCACGTAACAACGGTGGCGGCAGTAAAACCTGTGTTCTGTATTAGTTCCCCGCAAGAATGAAACAATAGCCCCGGGAGCGACGCCGGAGACAGCCGCACGCCAGCACTGGCTGGCGGGATCTGCAGCCACTGACCGCCTCAGGCACGAAACCACCCTGACTTTGCACGTGAGGAAACAGGACGTCCAGCGATTTGCTCTGAGTCCCAGACCAGGACGCAGCAGAGGCAGCCTGGCCTGGAGCCCAGCAGCCTGGCCGCGGAGCAGACCCTTCGCTGTCCGCACCACAGTCTCAGCGCGGGCCTCCCGATTCCCCTGCGGTCCCCGCTGCTCCCGGCAGACGCCTGCCCTCCCGTGCGCACGGGGACTTTCTGCCAGCCCCGACATGTGGGCTGTGACGATCACAGGCTCCCCGGCCAGCCCACACGCCCTGTCGGCTCAAGTGGCCGCGGCCCTGGGGCCCCAGGGAGGCGCGAGGTCTTGGAGCTCAGACCCTGAGCCAAGCGGCCCAAGCCCTGCAACCACTCCCGCTCTGACGTGAGGCTGGCGCGGGCGCCACCCCGCGGAGCCCGGTTTCCAGTCTCTAAAACAGGATTCCGGCAGAGCGACTGGTGGGAGAGCGAAACACAGAGGCCTCCCTGGGGGCGCAGAACTGAGCGCGCACTGTGAAGCCTCCACAGCACGGCAGCGCGCATTCGATCCCCAGCAGGGGGGGCCCACAGGGCGCAGCAGGCCTCCCCTGCCTCCCGCTGCGCCCGCTGCTCCCCTCGGGATCTCAGCCGGCCCGCCTGTTCTGTTCCCCACGCCGTCTCTGGTGAGTCTTCTCAACCCCCACACCTCTGTCCTCACATGCATAAATAAATATTATCTTTTTAAAAAATAAAGACACTAAAGCCTGAGAAGCAACTAGCCCAGGACCTGGAAAGGCAGAAACCCTCCCTCCCCAGAAGTCGCTACTACTATCTCCCGTCACCAAGTAAAGCTGAGACTCCCAGCGGGGCCAGCCCGCACCTGGTGGCCACATCGGGACACCTGTCTGCTCCGCTCCCCGCTGCTGCGTCTGTCCTCGCACCCAGGCCTGCAGGCTCCTGGACACCCGCAGAGCCGCCCACCGGGCTGACGCGCCCCTCCCCGGGGCCGCGGGTGGAGGTGAGCCCCGAGCGCCTGCACACTCGCGGCTGACCACACGCTCACAGCGCCGGGGCGCCGTCAGGGAGCAGAGAGCCGGCGGGCCGAGGGAGCGCGGGGCCCCTCCAGAGACACGGGGGCTGCATGGCGGCGCTCCCACACTGGTGGGCAGGGCCGGGCGCTCACCCCGCACAGCGCGGCGGCCCCACGGAGCTGGCGGCCCGGACTGTCCGACAGGGCGCGCTGTCCAGGGCGAGACCCGGCCCCAAAGCCGGGATGAGTCAGCTCGCGGGGACGGCCCCCAGCAAACCTCTGGCCGTCCCGCTGGAGAGAAGCGGCCCAGAGAGGACGCAAGTCCTAGAAGTCAGGTTCCCTCCACGCACCCCGCTCCCGGTGGCCCCCAAGCCGCAGCAGCACGGGCAGGAGCCCCGCGAGGCCGGCGCGGCACACGCCCCGCCCGTTGGGCAACACCAGCGGCGCCACTTGGACGCGGGGAATATGTGCCAGAGGAGACTTGTTTCGCTAACTCCCGGCAGTAAACAGTCCGGACCTGGACTGGACACAGACGGCGGCGGGTCCCGTGCAGACCCCGCGCTCCCGGCCTGGGCGCCGAGGTCGCAGCCGCTCGCTGCCGCAGGGACTGCTCTCCAGCAGGGCCTTCTCGTCGGGCTTTCACTTATTTATGTCAACAGCCGGCTGCGAAAGATGGGGCAGCCGGAGAGGACACGAGGACACCAGAAAATGACCGCAGACAGACAGCTGCGTGGTGAACGGCCCCCTCACCGCCAGTGCACGCTCAGCACCTGCTCGGCTCCTGCGCCGCTCCCGCCCAGCTTGGACAGTCCCTGTGTCCACCCCTGCTCACCAGGAGGACCGGCGAGGGCCGCGCGCCGGTTCGTGCATCCACGGCAAGCCCTCCGTCTCGCCACACGGCCCCTGGCCAGGTGGACACTCCAGCAGCCACACCGCTGGGGTTTGGTTCTGTTTCCTGGAAAGTGGCATCTGCCTCACTCACCCGTCTAAAAAGCGCATCCTGAAAGGTGTTTCCGCGTCTTCACACACCTAGGGCCGGTCGCCCCAGCCCCGCTCCGTCGCCCCAGTCCTGCTTCCACACAGGGGCCGGTGGCCTCACCGTAAACAAGCCTCTGCAAACTTGGACCGACTCTCCCGCTCACAGCGGCACTTTCTCTGGCCAGCTGTGAGGACAGCGCTCAGGTCTGCCCTGACTTCAGCGGACGTGGGGACCCCAGCCCCGAAAGCCCGCTAGACGCCCCCATGAGGGAGTCGGCCCGGGGTCGGGTGGCCATTTGGTAGGAAGCAACACCCCAGCATTCCAGGCTGCTCAGAAATGGGGGTGGGGGTTTCAAAGCCACTTTAACAGCGTCACAGCGTCACACGTCCACTCCGCTGTCCTTACGAACGGACAAGCGCCATTTGCAGCTCTGGGACCCGTGAGACAGTCAAGAGCTCTTGATCACACCCCATTTACTAAGCGAGGATGAAAACAGGGAGGCCAGGCGTCTTAACGATCATATAACCATCCTCTGCAGGCAAATAATTGCAGTCCACATGCCAGTCAGTGAGCCCAGCCGAGCACACGCCACGCGCGTTCCAGTCCAGCTGCGGCAGGGCTGACAGTGGGGCCGCGCCATCGGGGCGCGGGCAGCAAACTGCCGTCAGCAGCAGATGCTGCAGTAGAGCTGAAAAGGATCCGCGGCAACAGTAAAGTCCGGTAAGCGGGCGGGGGACACACGGTCCTGGCGACGGTTCTGGGAAATACACTTCTAGTGCTTGTTAAAAACCACTCTCACATTGGCTGGCTGGATGGGCGGATGGACAGAGACATGGATGGGTGGGTGGGTAGATGGACACATGGATGGATGGATGGATGGACAGAGACATGGATAGGCAGAGAGATGGATGGATGGATGGATGGATGGATGGACGGACGGACGGACGGACGGACGGACGGACGGACGGACGGACGGACGGACGGACGGACGGACGGACGGACGGACGGATGGATGGATGGACGGACGGACGGATGGATGGACGGACGGATGGATGGATAGGTGGGTGGGTGGGTGGACGGACGGACGGACGGACAGATGGGTGGGAGGTGGGTGGCTGGGTGGAAAGCCAGCCAATCTAAGAGCAATGCTCATAAGAATTAGATTCTTCCTGGCCATTTCCCGACCAGATTAGATTAGTTGACTCTTCGATTTTCCCTTAGAAAAAAACCATAGAACATTTCTAAGAATAGAAAAGAACTCTTGGGGAAATGCAGTAAATGTTGTCAAGACGTCACAAGACGTCATTCTCTCCAAATCAGTTTATGGGCTTAACATACCACATGAAAACCCACAAGACACCGCCAGGCCTGTTTTTTCCTTTTTCTTTCTTAGAACTCAATTACCTTTTCTACATTGAAAGAAGAACAAAGCTTCTGACATGCTTTCAGACAATAGGAAGTAAGAATTACATGGGAGATATTTTTTACGATCATTTGACCTTCACTCTAACAGGACACGAAGGCAGAAAGAAATGCGGAGATTGGTGGCTTAAAATAAGTAGCTTTAAAAGGAGACGTGCCACACAAGTGCACAAACACAAATCACCACCAGCACGGCGACGGGCCCCACCTGCCCACGCAGAGCGCCGGGCGCCCACACTGCTGAGCACATGGGGTTTTGCCACACTCCAAGCTCCCAGCAAATTGCAGTAAACCCCAGGTGTGTGCGAAAAGCAAAACCCTGGCTGTGCGACGGTGGAATCACAGATCGGAGGGCGCACGACAGCACAGCCCAAACTGAAGAGACTCAGGAGTGTGAACACCAGACCCGGCCACCTGGACCCGCCAAGCCCCGCGCTTACCCGCTGGGGCCGTCATGGACCACAGGCTGAGTGGCTAGGACATCACACAGCTATCACGCCTCAGGTTCTGGGGGAGAAGCCCGAAGCCAAGGCGTGGACAGGGCTGGTTCCTTCTGACGGCGGTGGGGAAGGACCCGCCTGCCTCTCCCGGCGGCTGACCCCGTCCTCTCTCCTTCATCTTCACATCCTCTTCCCTCGCGAGCGTTTGTCTCTGGGTCCAAACTTCTAGAAGGACACCGGTCACGCTGGCTTGAGGCCCACCTGACTTTATCACCTCCATAAAGAACCTATTTCCAAGTCAGTCACATTCTGAGGTTCTGGAGGCTGAGACTTCACAGATTTGGGGGGACACAGCCCACCCCATCACAGAGTCCACTGGGGCGCTGAGTAGGGTCCCGGGAGGGGCCTATGCCCGCCCTGGCCCACAGCAAGCCCACATGGGGCAGAACACAACACCCGCCCTTCCCCCTGCACTGCCCTGAACGGCGCCCACTTCCCCCTCAGAGACCCCAGCTCCTCAGCCAGCTGCCGAGTGTCGCCGGTGCCTGCCAGGCCGAAGACGGCAGAGGACGAAACCACGCAGCTCTCCAAGTGAGACAAGACGCTCCCAAGTCAGCCAAGTGCTCTCCGACACCGCGGTGAAATCCGGCTTGTCCCGGGGCCTACAGCTCATCGTCTTCTTGTCATTAATTTTTAAACCGGTAAAACATATGTAACAGGGCCCTCCCTGGTGGCGCAGTGGGTTAAGCAACGCACTATGAAGCAAACCGCAGCTACTGCAGCATGAGTTTGATCCCTGTCGCTGGCCGGGGAGGGGACCCACATGGCGCAGCAGACCTCTCCTGCTGTGCCCGCTGCTCCCCTCAGCAGTGTATTTCAGCTGATCTGCCTGTGCTGTTCCCCACTCTGTCTGGTGGATTCTCTCACCCCCTGCACCTCTGGCCTGTACCCCCGTGCTTGTTTGCATAAATAAATAAATCTTAAAAAAAAAATATGTAACAGAAGTTGCCATCATGACCACTGTTAAGGGCCCAGCTCTTTGGCATTAAGGACACTCACGTTGTTGTGCATCCATCATCATCCATCCCCAGAACTTTGGCATCTTCCCAGACTGAGACTGTCTCGTTAAACGTAAGCCCTCCACACCCACCCCTCTCACCTGGTACTAACCAGCCTACTGTGTGTTTCTATGAACTTGACTTCTCTAGAAACCTCATATGAGTGCAATCATGTAATGCCTGCCTTTGATAGGCTTATTTCTTTAGCATAGTGTCCTCAAGTTTCATCCATGTTGTGGTTTGCATCAAAGCTTTCTTCTTTTTCGAGGTTGAATAATATTCCACTGTGTGGATATAATTTGTTCATCCATTCATCTGCTGGGGTATTTCAAATGGGTATCTGAATTGTTCTGCTGTGAACATGGGTGTATACAAACATCTCTTCAAGTCTCTGCTTTCAATTCTTTTAGGTAAATAACCCAAAGAGCTGGATCAGATAATAATTGATGTTTAATTTGGGGGTAACTGCCACAGTTTTCCACAGTGATTGCACCATTCCACATTCCCATCAGCAATGGGCAAGTCTTCTGGTTTCTTCCACATCCCCGGCAGCGCTTGTCACTGCGTGTTTGGGGACAGCATCCTCCAGTGGGGTGAGGTGACACGGCACGGGCCTACAGCGTGTTAACAGCAGCCATCCCTCCCCGGTGGGATGTCAGGCCCATGAAAGCTTTTCTCGCCCGGCCAACCCTCGGAGCCTAGAACAGAGCCTGGTATGTGATAGGTGAATTGAAAGCAAAATCCAAAATAAGGAGCAGCTGGGGCAGGGAGGAAAGACCTGACAAGGGAAGACACTCCAAAAGGAGTTAAAGCACCAGGACCAGGTGACTGACTAGGCAGAGGGACAAGAAAGGTCTCCAGCTCCAGGTCAGAGTAACAGAGTACAGCTGCAGCCCAGCTTGGGGCAGCTGGGTCCCTGGAGCAGGCGCGGTTCTGCTCCACGAAACAGCAATGACAATGGGGTCTCCGAAGAGCGGGTGAGATCATCCGCGTGTATGCAAAGCATCTCACGTGCAGCGTGCCACCCGCCCTCCCTAAATGCCACCCCACGGCCTCCCCGAAGAGAGTGAACCAGCCTGCGCCTCACACAGGGAGGCCTCCAGCGTGCCCGAGGTCTGTGCAGAGAGAAACTATCTAGGGAATGTGTTTTTCAACCCAGCGGACGCCAGCGGAACACGTGTCTAACAGCCACAGCTATTGGCCTTGGCGGCGTCCAGCTAAGCGGCTCTCTGGGCCGGTCCCAGCCCCACGCGGCCTGGGAGAAAGAGCCCGGAGCCGCCAGCCGCATGATGCGACGCGCCGCCGACCTGCCGGCCGAACGGCACCGCCTTCCTGCAGAAAACACTGGACAGCAGGGAGTGTCCACGGGACGTTCTGGGTGCTCAGCCAAGAGGAGAAAACGTCCCTGATCCTGAACTTGCTTCCACAAACATTGTTCTGGGTCAGGCGTTTGGTGCTGTCTCGATAAAGTTCAAAGCCGCTCCTGTCCGGGGTGCCCCGGGGCCTCCCACTGCTCGGGGGAGAGCCCCGGCCGCGGCGTTAAACCTCAGCTCCCCAAACACCAGGACCCTCTCCAACTCCCCCCTCCACACTGCTCTCAGGCCCTGTCTCGGCTCAGCGTGCATTTTTTCATGAAAAGTCTGAGGAGTCTTAAGTGACAAGAATTCCTATGCGGGCCCACCCTTCTCCCGGCCCCTCCCGCTGAGTGCTCCTCTTTTTGAAAAATACACCGAACAACAGTCCCTGATAAGACTCATCTTACAGCCCCGGAGGGGGCAGCTGGAAAGGGTGCAAGCACACGCCCCAGGGTGACAGCAGAGCCCTCTAGCTGGTCTGTGGAAACACACAGACGGCCTTAGTCAGACTTGAGAAGGAAACACTTAAGATCAGTGCATTTTACGGTCTATTAAATGTCTCCATTTTAACCCTGATTAGAGGGGTAACACAAGGCAACACTGACACATTTGTAACTACCATATAACCACACAGCAGCAACAGCGCAACTAGCCTGGCCTGCCAGGCCCTGTCTTATCGAGTCCGACCCTCTGCTGATGTGTGTTTACCCCGGTTACAAATCACACATCTGAGGCTCCCTGGAAAATTCCAGTGACCCGCCCGGGTGCCACAGCTAGTGGGTTACAACCGTACAGAAAACGTCCAGAAAACAGGACTAGAGCGAGCAGCACTCCAGTGCATACTTGAAACAGGCCAAGAGGGTAGATCTTAAAAGTTCTGGCCACAGGGCCTCCCTGGGGGCGCAGCGGGGTGGGCGCCGCACTGTGAAGCATCCGCGGCACTGCAGCGCGAGTTCGATCCCCGGCCAGGGAGGGACCCACAGGGCGCAGCAGACCTCTCCTGCCTCCCACTGCCCCCTCAGCAGTGGATTTCAGTCCATCTGCCTGTTCTGCTCCCCACTCTGTCTCTGGTGACTCCCCTCACCTCTTGCGACTCTGGCCTGTGCCCCAGCTCTTGTGTGCATAAATAAATAAATCTTTAAAAAAAAAAAGTTCTGGCCACGAGAAAAAGAACTAACAATGGGTGGGGCTGCACGTTCCCCAGCCTCACCCCCTCGCCCGTCACTTCATGTTGTCCTACACCTGGGACAACGGCCATGTTGTATGTCCATTATACCCCAACCTCAGTGTTTACAAGGTATGTCTTAGAATTTAAAAAAGGCAGTGTTCTGGCATGTCCACGTGCGACTTCTTTCTCCACCCACTCCCTGGGCTGCCCTGGGCCGCGGAGCCCCGCTGGCTACCTGCTGAACGCCTGACGCAGGCGTCTTACGGCCCACGAAGGCGCCGGGGTCCTAGCTGACCTCTCACACGGGCGAGAGCAGAACCCTACGGGGCGATCGCCCCAGAGCCGCGTGACAGCAGCTCGAGGCGAACAGCCACCCCCCTCGACGACACCTCCTCGAATGTGGCCGCCAGCTGCTTCCGGCGGCAGTCTTGACAGCTTGATGTTTGGGGCCACTCTCCACTGACGGAAAATCCTGAACGACCTTGGAGGCAGAGCTGCTCTGCTCACCTGCATCGCGCTCGCGGCCGCCCATCGTCGCTGGGGTTCCCGGCGCCCTCGGCCAGGCGTGTGTGCCTGGCGTGTGGCCCTGTCATCAGGCACTGCCTACGCGGGGTCCTTCCGAGAGCCGAGGACCTGACAGCGCAGAGCCGCAGGCTGTGAGCCCGCCCTGGGGAGCGGGCGCGGCAGCGGGGGCGGGAGCCGGCCCGCCAAGGGGTGCATCAGCCTCTGCTGTGACAAGTACAGCCCGGCCCGCCAAGGGGTGCATCAGCCTCTGCTGTGACAAGTACAGCCCGGACGGTTGGAGACGCAGTTCTGAGGGAGGAGGGACTGGGAAGAGGCAGGAGGACCTCCGAGGGAGCCCGACGACCCACTGCTGGGCAGGGCTTGACGCCGCAGCTACCTGCCGAACCGCAGACCTGCACGCGCCTCCCTGGACGCGCGCTTTGTGCTACACACAGTCGAGAGGGAGAGAGAAGCCTTGGGAAACTGAGAATAAGATTTCTTAAAAACTGACTTTCAAAATCAATCAGAAGGAGAAAGACAAATGCTGCATGGTGTCACTTACAGGTGGAATACGAGAAAGCAGACAAGGGATCAGATAAAGTCAAACTGAAAACCAGCCCTTGAAAGCCACTGTGGGGGGGAGGGGAGGGAGGAGGGAGAGAGGGAGGAGGGAGAAGGAAGGTAGGGTGGAGGGAGAGAGGGAGGAGGGAGAAAGAAGAGAGGGAGGAGGAGAAGGGGAAGGAGGAAGGGGAGAGGGAGAAGGAAGAGAGGGAGGAGGGAAGGAGAGGGACGGAGGAAGAGGAATAGAACAGAGGGCAGGGCCACAGGGTCTGTGGGGTGCGCTGTGGGTGCCCTGGCGGGGGGTGCCCCACGGCAGCCTGGCCGGAAGGGGGAGGGGCGTGTCCTACATTTCTCCAGTGGAAAACAACAGTGTAAACTAGTATTAACTCGGTAAAGCAAATTTTTTCAAACTCACTTGCACCTTTTCAAGTCATGGAAACGAGGGAGCTGTTCAACGCCACAGTCCCTGAAATCGTCCCGAACCAGATTCCCCCCCACAGTGGAGACACCGCGCCAGGCTGGGGCCCCCCTCACTCATCGCACCTGCTGCCTTGGGCCTGCACGCAGCCTGCAGCCTCCGCCCCTAACAGAGACAGGGATGCAGGGACGCAGGGACGCCCCCAGGCCCGAGAGGGTCTCCAGCTGCTCCGCCTTGCCCTGTGCTTGGAGAGCAAAACCGCCCCGAAGCCTCTGCCCCGGAGCTCACCCCAGGAGAGCTGCTGCTGCTCTGAAGAACAAACTTCTGCGGGGGGGGGGGGGGGGGGGGGGGGGCAGAGAGCGGGGCTCCGGGGCCCCAGGAGTGGACTCGCGTGCCCGTGGGGCTGTGTCCGCACGGACAGGCGCTGTCAGGCCCGAGACGGGACGCCGAGTCGACGGGATGCCCGTGACGCCGCGACGCGTGTGGACGCCGTGTGGACGCCATGTGGACGCCGTGTGGACGCCGTGTGGACACCGGCTCCCAGCGCTCATGCCCGACACCCCCAGGAGGGAGAGGCGGCCCGCAGGGAGGCAGGGCTATTTTCCACGTTCTGCCCGTTTCTGGAAGCCGCAAACTTGCCTAAAGCAAAGTCTGTACACAAACAAAAAGAAAAATATTCTGCGACACCGGTGCTTGGGCTGGAGCTTCTGGAAGAGCCTCAGAGCTACGACTCGGAGCTCATTAAAACAGTAACACCCTTCGAACCAGCAGCTGCTCTTCAGACGCTGTGGAGGAAGCAGAAGAGCCAAGCCCCACTGAGAAAAGCCTCACGGCCTCGCTGTGCGACCCCTCCAAAATTAAGAAAACGGGCGAGGGTTGCACAGTCTGCAAAACCCTCGAGTGGCCGTGCCCCGGGGGTAGACTGCCCGGGACGGCCCTGGACGGCTAAGGCCGAAGGGGCGCGGCCTGACCAGCTCCCCGGCACACCCCACCTTCCTGCTCTTCTGCCGGGCATGGGACACCGAGGAAGGGGCACCCCAGACCCACCCGGCGCAGGTGCCCAGGGGCTGCGTGGTCGGTGCAGAGGGTGCACATCGGTGTCACGGTGAGGCTGCCCTCTCCAGCCTCAGGTCCCCAGCTGTGAGATGGAGACACTAAGACCTTTCACCCGAGGGCCGCCGTGAGGATGAGTGCGACCTCTCGGGAGAAGCATCTGGGGGCTGGGGCCTAAGCCTGCCGCTCTGGACGTCTGTCGGAGAGGAAGCCGTGCTCCCAGCAGCGCAGACACGAAGGCCGTAGGCTGTGCCCGCTGACCAAATCCAAAACAACTGAAAGATCCCCCAGCTACGGGGGGAGGACAGCCGTCCACCAGGGGATGGGGGAGAAGAGCCGCACAGGCGCCACCCCACCCGTGCAGTGGGAGCTGGCCCCACCGCCCAACGCCCAGGGAGACTTAGCTGCGGTGACAGGGGCAGAGAAGGGGTGCTGAAGTCAGCGTGGGGGTGACCCCCAGAAGCACAGGAGCCTGTAGCGTGTGGCAGAATGTTCTACGTCTTTGCCGCAGCGATGGTCACCGGGGCGTGCGCTTCCATCCAGACTCATCCGGATGGCCCCTTAGTGTGTGTGTTGTGTGTGTGAGTCTGTGTGTGTGTGAGTACAGCTGCCCCTAGGACAGCCCGAGGGCCTCCAGGGCGACCCCGCAGCGGCTCTCACCAGGCGCCCAGGCAGCCCCCCTTGCGCTCAGCCGCCCCCAG
The DNA here is from genome assembly GCA_019455555.1 of Galemys pyrenaicus. Taxonomy (NCBI): domain Eukaryota; kingdom Metazoa; phylum Chordata; class Mammalia; order Eulipotyphla; family Talpidae; genus Galemys; species Galemys pyrenaicus. The sequence goes on along the minus strand of JAGFMF010011614.1, from coordinate 9,524,948 downwards.
GGCGGAGTGGCCTGTTGGAGAAACACAGGCTGAGACACCCTCCAGGGCCACCTGCTCCCGTGGGGACTCGCCCGGGACCCCAGGACACAAGGACAGGGCACCCACTGCAAAACCCAGAACCTCGGGCAGGGAGGCCCCGAGAGCCCGCCAGGTGCCCAGGCCATCAGCCTTGGAGGACGGGCTCCCTGTGACACCGCAGCGCAGACCCGCCTGGGCCTGCCGCACCAGGGCCTGCCTGGCCAGGCCGCACTCGGGGCGCCCCTGGGCCCTGCACCCCGGCCCTGACAGCATTGTGCAAACTGTACTTTGTTCCATCAGAAAGAAAACAAAATGAACCAGAACAGAAGCCCCGTCGGCTCCCGCCCGGGGCACAGGCGCTCACAAGGCTGTAGCCCTGGGGCCTCGAAACTGGCCTGCACCGGGGCCAGCCCCACGGGGGTCTGCCACAGGCAGTGGTGGCCCTGCAGGGACGAGAAAGGGGCGCCCCAGGCCCGTGGCCGGTGCAGCTGCCCAGACGGGTCCGACCGGTGCCACCGGGAGGCTGCCCTCTCCGGCCTCGGTTTCCCCTCCTGCGCGACGGCGACACTGAAACCACTCACCCAGGGTTGTCACGAGGATACTGCTTCTTAGCACACACTCAGGTGAGCAGTGCAGTTGTGAGCCCGCTGCTTTGTTTTTTCCTCTGGACGTCAAATCCTACATAAATCCTTCCACTCCCAGAAGCCCCAGCAACCACGGAACAATCTCACAAAACAGAAGGAAATAAGGGAACCTGTTAAGTCACCTTCCCGGAGATCCCACGGCCAGGCTAGGTCGCCAGGCTAGGTCTGGCCCACCGGATCGGCTCCCTGGGCAGGGAGGGTGGTTTCCAGCTCACTTCAACACTCCCGGGGCAGCAGGAAGTGAGTGTCCAGTCCCAAGCTGGGCTAGGGGGTGGGGGACCAGACCCAGCTGAAACAGGTTAAAGGAGTGACCAGCAGGAACTGCCCCTAAGATACATCCAGGGGAAACTAATGTTCAAGTCAGAAGTACTCAAGGACAGTCTTGTGGTGGCGCAGGGCGTAGTCTCAGCGCTGGCCCAGCCATGGTGCGAGTTCGAGCCCCGGCCAGGGAGGGACCCACAGGGCGCAGCAGACCTGTCCGGCCTCCACGCTGCTCCCCTCAGCAGTGTGTTTCAGCCCATCTGCCTGTTCTGCTCCCCACCCTGTCTCTGGTGAACCCTCTCACCCCTCACTCCTCTGGCCTGCACCCCATTTCTCCTAGGCATAAATAAATCTTCAAAAAGAGGGCACGAGAGAGCACATGCTCCTGCCCGGCCAGGGGGACGGAGAGCCCAGGTGGAAGCTGAGGGGCCGGTGGCGGGGGCCGTTGGGAGGTGAGACGCTTCGAGACAGAGGAATGGGGCAAAGGGGCCAGCGCCTAGTTCTGGCAGCACTCCTGGTGCAGCTGGCCTGACCGCAGACCCCGAGCGTCGCTGTGCGTCCTGGACACGGGACAAGGGCTCAGGGGCACTGGCCCGAGAGCTCAGGGGTGCGAGAACCAGGTGAGGAGGAGGCTTCAGCTGCCGGCCCTGCAGCTGGGGGCTGCTCGGTCTCTGCGCCCCACCCCTGCTGTGGAGTGGGGAGGGCACCCGAGGGCTGAGCGCCCAGGAGAGCCTGGTGCCAGACGGGGCGAGCTTCCTTTTGTGCTGCGTGCAAACGCCAGAATTCATGCTGTCACCCGAAGCTGACACAATAGCCCAAGTCAATTATGTGTCAATAAAAAATGTCAACGTCATGGCCTGGCAGGGGAGGAGCAGAGCTGCAGCTGAAAAAGACAGAGGATGACATGAGTGCGGCAGCAAACAGGCAGCGGGAGGGGCTTTGTCAGGGGCTGAGGAGGCTGCACTCGCCGTTGTCCTCCACTGTCACCCAAACCAGAGCGACTGATGTTACTAGTTTGGGGGGGGTGACTTTTATTCGCTACTAATATGAGTAGAAATCAAGAATTTTTTCCCTGCTGATCACCTAAGCAAGCACACCGCCCGCTTGTGTCCTCTCTGTGCTCACCATTTAATTTAAGAATGTCCACCTTGTTCTAAGTCTGTTAATGAAGACAAGGCTTATGACATAGGGCTGTGTGACTCTGAAGTAGCTGCATACTGTGTGTCGCAGAAGTTATTAAAACAATAGACTTCGATCTTGAAAAGGGACTCTTTAGGAGTCATGCCCCATGCTACGTGGGCACCCAAGACAGAGAAGAGGCGGTTCAGGGTAATGGAACGCGTGCTTCAGTGTCACCACTATCACTAGACGCGCCCCAAACCGCACTTAGGAACGATTAAAAGTGCAAGGGACACAGACTCTAGATGGCAGATGAAAAGCTTTATTAGATTTCAAACAAAAACTCCCACTGTAATGCTCCTAACGTGCTAGAGCCCTGTAAAAATAAAGAGGAATCACGGGCCAAATGAAAGGAGAGGCTTGACTTCCTCGTGTCACAGCAAATCACACTGACTTCCAGCGTCCCCACACTGAGACACAGCCCAGAAATAGACCGGAGGCCAAATGGCAGGGCAGCCCCAGCCCGGCCCTCTCGCCCCCGGCCGGGATCACAAAATCGTAGCGGACAATATGAGGAGGAACAAGAAAGTACATTTGCAAAAACCAGTTCCAGCTGTCATAGGAGGCAAAACAGCTGGGCTCACCAAGCCAACGTGGAGTAAGAACTGCCCAGAAAACACTTCCTCAGTGGGGAGGACGGACACGCTGTGCCAGCCAAGTTAAGCCGCTATTTTCACACGCCACGTGCCTGTGTCTCTATCCTCCCAGCCTCCCTGCATTTACAGGCATGGACCCGTCACTCAGCTACCAAGAACCCACAGCAACTTTAAAATGCAAAATCTCTCCAAGTCACAAGTTCGTTTTGTTTTGTTTTTTTTTTTCCCAAACAACCCATTAAAATAAAAAGTTAATTTTTTTTTAAGCCCTAACAACTAGTGATTAAAACTCACTCAACTGGAGAAGCAATGTAGCATAGTCAAAAAGGCACATGGCTTAGAATCAAAACAGATCATGGACTAAATTCCAGTCCCACCCTACCCCCACACCATTATCTGCTCGACCTTGGGCCAGCCACTTAACCTCTACACGCTCCAGTTCATTTGCTGTTACAACAGATTGCAAAACAAGAAGACTTCCTCAGGTGGCTAGGAAAAGTAAATGTGACCATTTATGGGGTATGACTGAAAGATAGGCATCAATGGTTGGCATGATGATGATTATCAAAAATAATAAATCAAAATTATCTCCTCAGACTGTTCAGAAAACAAGAATGTTGCACGGCCATCCTGGGAGCCCAGCCAAAGCCATCTGTAGGGGCAAATTCGTGGCCTAAAGAGCTTTAATTGTATTAAAGGAGTGAAATTAAATTCTTTATTCATTCCCCCAAATTATGCCAAAAAGGACTCGGGTATCTGGTGAGAAATCCAGATATTTCACACCATGGCAGGAAGGGCAGGAAGCATGGCTCAGAATAATCTAGAAGTGAAAAATATTAAGGTAACAGTAATGAGCAAATGATGGGGAAAAGAATTGATAAATAAATCTGACGTTTGCTTTTCCAGAAAAAAAAAAGTCAGAACTGGCAAATCTAAGTAAGGGCAAACAAGAGTATAAAAACAAGCTTATAGCAAACAATCCAGAGAGCTATTAAATCTGAAAATCTCAGTGAAATGATTGCTAAATCTCTGGAGTCTGCAAATCTTGAAGTTGCCTCAAAAAGAGCCTGGTGGCACAGGGGGTTAAGGTTCAGCACCGTGAAGCTACGGGCAGCCACTGCAGCGCGAGTTCGATCCCCAGCCAGGGAGGGACCCACAGGGTGCAGCAGACCTCGCCTGTCTCTTCACTGCTCCCCTCAGCAGTGTATTTCAGTAGACCCACCTGTTCTGTTCCCCACTCTGTCTCTGGTGAATCCGCTCACCTCCCGCACCTCTGGCCTACACCCCAGATCTTGTATGTATAAATATATAAAATAAAGCTAAAAAGAAAAAGAGCCTACCAGAAATTTAAAAATGTCTTTATTAAATACTCTAATAGCCTACAATTTTCCTAAGTTATCAAAGAATTACTTCCTCAAAAGGTTATAGAACTCTATGATTTCTCCAACAAATGGTCAGTTTTCCAAGGAAATGTTTATCCTGAACTATAATCCTAAAACATGTTAAATGGAAGCCTGGCTAGTTAATTTTATGGCGCTAGACTATTAGGCAATAAACTCTGATGAAGAGATTGCAAAATGGAACAGACCAAAACCATCGCACAGTTGCACTTATGGACACAGTTGAGAAAATTTTTTTTAAAAAAAGCAAACCTAGTAAATCAAATTCAACATTATACTAGAAGAATAATTCATCACAACCAGGCAGGGTTTACCGCCGGAAAGCAAGGATGATTTTCTATTAGGAAATCTATTAAATATGGATGTCAGGTAATACCACGTCTAAATATTTAATACTAGTTCTCAAGTCCCAGGCAATAGAGTAAGATTTAAAGCTTATAGGAGCGGTACTGTGGACAGACGGGATTTTTTTTAATGACCAAATTTCTCGAGGCTAAAACTGCACACAATGAGCAAAAAATGTGTTTAACTGATTAATCAATTTCACTAAAAAACCTGGATTCAGGATTATTCAAAGAAGCAACAACTAACAATAAAAATTCCCCAACATAAGAAGCAAGAATTCATCACAGCAAGAAATATACAGGATAAACATTTTTAAGAGAACAGTATCAAAAGATTAGGACAAATGGGAAAAAAATCACATATATGCATGGAAAGGAAAAACACTAAAGTATTGATTCCTCAAATTAATTTAGATAAAATGACATTTTTAAATCAAAATCTCAACAGGTTTTCTGTACACGAGAGAAAGTATGTCTGGAGATTCTTTAGTTCAACCAAAAAATTAGTACTTTGGAAAAGTCTATTAGGGAAAAAAAATGGATCTACCATTAATAAAACATATTCTAAATCTATAGTAATTAAGTCATTATGGCATAAGGGTAAGAAAAGACCAATGAATGAAACAGACCTGCTATCCCAGAAGCAGTCAATGTGTGTAGGTTGAATTTCATAAGTGAAGAAAACATCAAGAGCCACTGAGACAAGAATACATATTCCTCGATGACTGGATTTCAGGAAATGAAATTACTCAGAAACATTTTTGGTTCTCAGTTACACCATACACAGTCTCGGTGTTTCTCTGAGCTCTGAGTCCTGGCTAAAATGTTTCATGTCTCCCTTTGTGTTCCCTGCCCTGGGGATGGCAACAATGGCTACAGAGTCTCCAACCTATCAAACAGAAGAAGTCATCATCCCCGCTCTGCTGCCATCTTGCCTTAGTCATGTGACTTGCTTTGACCGATGAGACATTAGCACACACGATGCAAACAGATTACTGATGGGGGAAAGAACTAATTGTGCGCTGGTGCTTGGTCTCTTGCCTCCCTTGGAGCCGCAAGACCATCATGTGGTGCAAGTCCAAGCTGGCCTGCTGGAGAGTGAGAAGGAAAACGGGAGCACCCCAGCTGACGACCAACCCTGACCACCTGCCATGTGGTGAGGCCATGTTGGATCACTCAGCCCCCACCACGCCACCCCCACCTGCCAACCCACAGGCTGATCGTGGTGAGAGAATCCGGTCTGTGTCTTCCAGCAGCTGCTCCACAACCACCATTTACCTCCTGAGCAAAGTGAATGCTGGTTGTGTAAAGACGTGACGTCTCGGGAAGGTCTCTTACGCAGCAAAAGCTAGCTGGTACAGACCCAAGCGCACACTGTGTTGGGTCCTCAGGGCAAACCACGCCACCGTGCTGTCAGTGGAGCTGATTTGGGCCCCAGGACCGGCGACCCCGCGCTGGCCACGACACTCAACACTGAGCCAGGCGTTGCGGGCTGAGTTTGCGCCTCGGTTCCTTCCCGTCCTGAGTCTACTTCCTCTCTGCCCACACCCCTCTTCTGCCCAGGCTGAAACACATGCTGTTCCCTTTTCCCAGAGAGAACAAGCAGGAGGCCGGCACGGAGCAGACACATTCCTCACTCTGGTCACCTGCAGTCGAGATGACACTCTTTTCCAGTCAACACACCTGCTCTTCCTTGTTCCTCCTCTTGCTCAGCTGTATCTACAATAGCTTCTTTGTAGTGCTCAGCGTTCCCAAGTCACTCCTTCCTCTACTGCAGGGACTTTTAAGGGGTACAGAGAGCAGAGAGTGAAAAAAATCCAGTGTCATATTTTATATTTAAGGTGATATAAAATAGTCCCGGTATATAAACACTGTGAATATTTTATATTATATTTTATATTAATATTAATTAATTGATATTATATATTTTATATTTGAGAGAGGAGGAACAGGATTTTCATTTTTAGCAAAGGAGAAGACATCAGTTAAAAGTAAGGAAAGACGCTGAGGCCAGTCCCCTTACCATTCCTCACAACAGCTGAAGAAAACAGCTCAGAGAGCTCGCTGGCAGGCCCACGGTCACACAGCAGTCAGGACTCAGGCCCAGGCCCGTCGCACTCCAGAACTCGCCACAACCATGGCACTGCGTGGACATTTTAGAACGATGGACACTGCCTTCCATGGCGTCTCAATGCGGTGTGTGTGAGAGAGAAGCAAATGCCGGATGTTCGTTTGACTTAAACCCACTTAAACCTAAATAGCCACATACGGGGCTACCTTATTGGGCAGCCCAGCTCTGGAATCCCACTCGTTTGGTTCCACACTGCCACTAAAGGACCCCGACAGCCTCACCCCTTGAACCCCAGTCATCCACTCAGGAGAAGAGGCAATTCAGATCTTAAGGGGAAACAGGGTGAAGAAAACGGGATCACAAGCAAACACGGGAAAAGCCATCTCTCAATATTCTAACTCTCTCCATCATAAAATAACCCGTGCCATCTGATACTGACGCGGTCAGCAGGAACAGGCCCTGAAAACCCACTCCTGTGGCCCCTTCCTGGCCAGCTAGAACCTTTGCATGATCTCTGTCCCCCAGTGGGGACAAGCAGAGATGTGTGTTTGCCTGTGTGGGGGCCACATTTGTGTTGTGGGCCAAGGGAAAGCCCCACTTGCTGTTTTGTGACTTCTTTGATTCTGAGTTCAGAGCTCTTATCGCCTGGGTCTGCCTTGGCCTCCTTCATCCTGCCTCCCAACACCTCAGTGTCCACTTGTCCTTCATGTTCCAACTCCAACTTTTCAACGTCCCAAAAATTCACTGATGTTACGTGCAATTCCCATCAACAGACACTTGTGAGTAGAAGGCTCCCCATGAGCAAAAACCATGTCCCAAAATGAAGCCAAAGCAGGGACACTGCTCGTGGGTAAAACTGTGAAGAAAGTCCAAGAAGAATGGAAGGTTCTCCCACTAGAGGGTTCAACCAGCGCCTCCTCTGGCCACGCGCTGCTCACCTTTTGTCTTCCGCAGACACATCCCCCCCTTGGGAACTCATCCCTTGTTTGGATTCCCCTAATCCCCTCCTGACGTGTGTCTCAAGGTCTTCTGCACGTCCTGTTTTCTATACAACCAAGAATCCTAAGGTCAACTTCTTGTTTTTTTCCCTGCCCTTGTAAAATTCCTTTGCAAATGACCCTCATACCTCACTCGCTTATAAAATCATTTTCTTAGCAAAACTGGCCTTTGCAAAGAACACAAAGTTTCGCGACGAAGTTCAATCCATGCCTTGTTTATCATAAACCAAAAAGGGAGGTCAGTGAGGACTGTCTGACGATGTAGTGAAACTTTCCAATTTCAAAAAATAAAAATAGAACAAAGAGCACACCACTTACCACAGTCAAGCTCAACGGGGAGCAGCCAGAGTGACCCCCACCCCACACACAGTGACTGGCTGTGAAGGGTGCTGGGGCGGAGGTGGTACCAGAAGGACAGAACCAGAGTCTGACCCCAGCCCTGTGTCCAAAGGACAGAGGCCACGCCGAGCTGGGCTGGGACGCACCGTCGCAGGCAGAGAGAGTGGAAGGACCAGAGAGGGGTGGAGAACAATCTATGGACCAGGGTTCCTCAGCTGTGTGGACTTTTGGATCTGGGTAATTCTTGGTGGTAAAGGCTTTGTCTGCATTGTAGGGTCCTGGCCGCCCCCACCCAATTCCAGAGCAGCTCCCCAACTTGTAACTACCAAGAATCTCCAGACATTACCAAATGCCTCCTGCAAAATCACCCCCAGATGAGAACCACTGCCGGAGACCCAACAAGACATATCAGTCTATTTCAAGGGCAAGACTAAAATATATTGTTTTGCGATTCAAACAAATTTTATAATGATAAAATTATACCGAGAGACAGACTGACCTCTACAAAAGACAGGAAGAGGGAGAGGGGGACGGGTTGCCCACAAAGTGTGATTTCTCAGTCTAGGTAGGGGTTATAAGGATGTCAACCTTAGAGTATTCATGAGGTTATAAGGATGTCAACTTTACAGTATTCCATATGTTTTGTGTAGTTTTCAGAATCTGTGTTTTCATTGATACTAACATGACTTCTTTAAAAATAATACCAAAATTTAAAAAACAAATAAAAATAAACCTTGATCAATAAGTTAAACATACAATTGCCAAGTGACCCAGCAACCCACTCCTTGCTATAACCCCAAGAAAACTGAAAAGAGATATTCCAATGAAAAGTCACACACAAGCTGTGGTATTCACAATAGTGTAGAGGTAGAAAGAACTCAAATGTTTATCAGCGGGTACAGGAATAAGCAAGACATAACAGACAATGGAGTACTAATCAGCAATTAAAAAGGAATGGAGTCCTGATACAAGTTGCAATGTGCATGAAGCTCAAAATCTTGCGCTCAAAATCACCCCACAAAGAAACTCTGCCAGTCATTCCACACTCTTCCTCCAGCTACCCTCCAGTAACCATTAATCTGCTTTCTGTCTCTGGATTTACCTATTCTGGACATTTCATGTAAGTGGAGCCAATGTGTGACTGTTACAGCTTCCTTTTTTCACTACGCATGATTTTAAGCTTCTTGCCTATTGCAGCTTGTAGTGGGACTTCATTCCTTTTTCATTGCTGAGTAGTACTCCACAGATCTCCAAGTGAGACATTTCCTTCCACAGAGCCCCTGAAAACACTCCATAGATGAAGCTCTCTTTCTTGATGGTAAACACATTATTTGTTGGGACAAAAAGATGCAAAGAAATGTCTATAATAAAAACCTCAAATGACCTTCTACCCACAGCCTGTGGGCACGTGAGGTAGCTCCATCTGCCAGGTCCCGTGTGGTGCCAATCTGATGGCTCCACTCCATTCCCTGCTTTGAGTCCTAAGGGAGACCTCAGTCCACCTCCCAACCTGGAACAGAAGGACGTGGCCCCATCTGCTGCTCCTCTTATGGCCCCATCAGTGCCAGCCAGTGGGGGTCAGAGGAAAGCGACTCTTACTGTTGTTTGTTTCCATCCTTGACAGTATTTACCGCTGGGTGTGGGCAGACACTTGCCTGAGTTAGCGCAACTTGAGTCCAAGAGGGAGAGAGGGGAAGGGAGATGGGGGAGGGGGAGACAGCAAAGGGGAGGAGGGTAGGTGGGACAGACGGAGGTCAGGGACGGAGAGAGGAGCAAGACCGAGAGGAGGGAGGAAGGAGGCAGGAAAGGGGACAGAAGGGAGAGGAGGTAAGAGCTGCCATAAGGCGCCCTCAGCACCCAGATCGGGTAATTTCTGGGGAAGGGTGTGTTCTATGCGGCCAGGTACAGAGAGAGGACTGAGAACTGGGGGTCCGCAGCCTGGTGAGGGCTGAGGTCCAGGGCCACCCTGGGGCATTTTAGGTGCTCAGTCACAAAGAACAGGCTTGAATCCTGACAAAGGGGCTGGTGACAGCAGGAAATAACTGGTCAGTGAATTTTCACCAAGAGCGAGAGAGGGAGGAAAAGAAAAACTTGTCAGACCAGCCACCAAGTTACCAGACAGCCAAGGGAGACGCCTCCTCAGTTACGCATTCACCTCTACCCACCTCTGCCCAAGGAGGCGGCCACTCTACTTCTCTAGGCTAAAAGGGGGTTAAATCAGTGTCCCCAGGCACCTCTGGGAACTGGGCACCAATCTGAGCCCCAGCCCATGTCCCCTACGGCCATCCGGGTGAGGCTCCCCTCAGGACGGGCTGGACGGGTCTGCCTTTCTCCACGCTCCGCGAGCCACCCACCTGGCTTATGCCCCACAGTTATCGCCTTGACTTTCTCTCCAGTTCGGCTGGGGCTCTGGGGTCCAGCCACACGCCTGGCGCCGCACAGCCGTCCACGCTACGGAGTGCGGACAGCCGCCCTGACCACGGCCAGGGGCCTCTCCCTCACGCCTGCAGGGACAAGCCCCCGAACACAGCAGGGTCCCTCTGCCTGTCACACAAGGGGCAGCCGCCTGACTCTTGCCCAGCGTGACCTCCGACCTCCGTGCCCTGCTGTCCCTCCCCTGTAGAAGCCCCTCCCCCACCTCCCTGAGCATCCCTTGCCACCCAACCAAACCACAGCTTCGGCACCATTCCAGTCAGAAACCATCTCTCTCCCGGTGCCAATGCCATCGGCAACCCCGGGAGGGAGGAGGGATCGAAACACGCACACTCGCAAGCCCAGCGCCTCCCAGAGGGCAGGTTCATTTTAAAAATTCCAGTCATCTAGGGCCTCCCTGGTAGCGCAGCGGGCTGGGCGCTGCACTGTGAAGCATCCGCGGCACGGCAGCGCGAGTTCGATCCCCGGCTGGGGAGGGGACCCACCGGGCGCAGCAGACCTCTCCTGCCTCCCCGCTGCTCCCCTCAGCAGTGTATTTCAGTGGATCTGCCTGTTCTGCTCCCCACTGTCTCTGGTGACTCCTCTCACCCCCAGACTCTGGTCGGCACCCCAGCTCTTGTGTGCATACATAAATAAATCTTTAAAAAATAAATAAAATAAAATCTTTAAAAAAAAAACGCCAATCCTCTCCGTGATGAAGAAAGTACATCAGCGGAATGTTCTCAGCAGGAAGCTGTTATTCTCCCCTAGTCTCTAAAAACATTTGGGAAAACAAAAACAAAACAAAAAGGAATAAATATAAGGAAAAGCTCAAATGGCTCCCGGTGCCACCGCCTCTACCTTCTCCCCCNCTCTAAAAACATTTGGGAAAACAAAAACAAAACAAAAAGGAATAAATATAAGGAAAAGCTCAAATGGCTCCCGGTGCCACCGCCTCTACCTTCTCCCCTGCCCCCCCACCCCTGCGTGCACACGCTAGAATTCCCCATTTTCTGCACAGACGACCGTGACACACGCACAGAGGAATCTCGTGGGTCCGTATCCTGCCGTGTTATCTGGAGAACATCGTGATTCCCAGGTGCTGCAGCTCGAAACACGGCTCGAGCCAGCGGCGAGATGACTCACCGGGGCGGGGGCATCTGCTGTGACAGCTGCCGGCTGGCTGACCCCAGCGGACCGCCGGCTCCCGCTGCTCAACTCCCCGACCAAACCAGGAGCCACGAGGGGCAGGACGGCGCCCCAGACTCTGCAAAGGCGAGGACTGGGTCGACCTGATGCGGGCGGCCCCCATCTGCACGAGACCAGCTCTGTGCCCCCCAGCTCTACCGGGCGCACAGCAAGGATGGGGGTCAGTTTTTTTTCTCTGGAAGAGCCACAGAGTCTCTTTCGCAACTACTCCCCGCACAGAAGCAGCCACAGGCGACACGTGAGTGCAGGGGGCTGGCCGCGTCCCAGGGGAGCGTGACGCAAGGGAGCTGAGACGTCCACTTCCTACCACGTCACCCCTCAAAAAGCATTTGGATTTTTTGACCAATCATCTTAAAATGCAACGGACAGTACAAAACCACCGGGGTCTGGAACCGACGTGAGGGCTGAGGTCCGCTCCCTCTGGTGCAGGGCCTTCCGTGAGGCAAGTCTGAGGTCAAGTTGGGGTCCAGCGACATCTCCCAGAGTGAGTTTCTTAGCAACCACCCAGGGCGCGGGGTCCTCTTCCGCCAAGCAGAAGAAACACCCTCACGGGCGGGGGCACGGCTCCTGGGAGGCAGCGCTGCCAAGTTCTCGGCACATAGTAGGTGCCCAGTAAACACTGGTGCGGGTGAGTGGCCAGAAGTCACTGGCGAGCCACAGGACAGGTGCAGGGGTCACAGCGAGGCCCGCCTCGGCCCTGGACGCACGAGGAGGTGGTCTGGTGGAAGGGCAGCGGGCTTAGGGAGGGGCGAGGAGGCTGTGTGAGAAGCGGCAGGGATGCTGGAGGGGCGACACTCAGAGGCCCCCTCCCCACCCGCACCCCTCATTCCTCCGGTCTCTGCACCTCGCCAGCTCTCCACGATACGCTCAGGAAAGAAAGCACAGATTCTGAGCCAGAAACCTGGGCTCTGAGTTCGAATCCCACCCCTAGCAGTTACTAGTCACTGGACCCAGAGCAAAGGGCTCAGCTTCAGGGAACGTCTGTGGCCTCAGGTGTGAGAAACTGCCAGGAGCGCCCGACCCTGTGAGCAAAGCCCAGACAGCAACAGGCACGAAATGAGCACCTGCCGCTGAGGTGGTGCTAGGGGACATCAGAGGCAAAGGTAAGCGAGGAGGAGGAAGCAAGAGCTTTGATGTGACGTAGATCTTCCGCCTAAACAAACCTCCAAGAGCAGCCGGGCTTGCACTCAAAAACCAAGTGTCTCACATAAACAGAGACCCTGCCTGCCGGAGAAGCCGAACGCGAATGGGGGTGTGAGCTCAGGGAGGAGGGGCCCACCGCCCCCACTCCTGGCTCCAGATCCAGGGCTCAGCACGCCCGCCCCCCCGACCCCGCTCCTTGGTGGGTCTGACTAGAGCACTGAAGCAAACCCACAGGTTCCTGGCCCCCAGTACCCCTGCACCCCTGCACCCCGTGCACCCAGTGCCTCCCAGCGCCCCAGCCAGTGGCACCTCCTCTCTGCTCCGTCTCTTCAGACTTGGTCCCCCAAGGACATCAGCCTTTGGGGGGATGTGCTGGGTGTCTGCAGAGCACCGGCAGCGGAGGGCTCGGAAGCCAAACAGCCCTTCTCTGGGGCCGCAGGCCGGTCCCCATCCACCCCTGCGGGGCACGGAGAACCCAGACCCTGGCCAGAAACAGCACCCACAGGTAGTGACCCAGTGCTGGCCTGCCCATAGGGTGCCGGAAGCCTGGTGCTTCAGAGAAGCTTCCAGAACGTAGCGTGCAAGTGCCGGGCGAGGTGCAGCCCTGAAGCGTGTCATCCTACCCTAAAACACAACCAGCTGGCAGGTTCCATAACTATCCCCACGTTTCAGGCGGGGAGCTGGGGCTTGACCCAGCAGTGACCAGAGAAGGGCAAACAGGAGTGCGAGGCCAGTCTCCAGCAGTTCTCGTAACCTCTCGGAAGGGTCCCGGAGCCCGAGCGTCGGGCCTCGGTGAGCCTCAAACTGTGTGCCGTGGAAGAAAGACCTCGCCTGCCTCCCCCCGAGATGCAGCGGAGCTCATCGCAGGCCCCACCCCGGACAGCCCCGCCGCGCACAGGGTCTGCACGTGCCACCGACCGTGTCCTGGAGGAGGCAGGGCTCAGCCCGCAGGTGGCCTCGAGAGCCAGCCCCGCATACCCACCGCTCTTCGAGTTTTGCTTCTTCTGGCATCTTCACCCCAGTTAGTGCACAGGGTGACAGGGACAAGCAGCTCAAGCCACACCCCGTAATTTCCCTGCTTTATTTACCGTTAACTACTGAGACCCTTCCTTTACTCTGCAAAAGCATCATTGTTTTTTTTGGGGGTGGTGGAAGAAGGGACTTTTAGAGATTGGCGCTGGTTGTTCTGAGGACACCCAGCACATCCCCCCAAAGGCTGACGTCCTTGGGGGACCAAGTCTGAAGAGACGGAGCAGAGAGGAGGTGCCACTGGCTGGGGCGCTGGGAGGCGCTGGGTGCACGGGGTGCAGGGGTGCTGGGGCACAGGCGGTGAGCTTGTGTTTAGGGGGACAAAGCTTCCGCTTGGGAGGGTGAGAACATTCCGGAGGTGGCCGGTGGTGATGCTGGACGGTGCTGCAAGGCACATAAGGCCGCTGAACGGTCTCTTAAAGGATTAAGAGGGTAACTTTTACCTTACGTGTGTTTTGAGCTTTTACCAACACAAAAGAAAATTAAAACAAAAAAAGCCGGAGCTGAGTTGTAACCAACAGACAGGGCCCAGTGAACAGCCGTTTCTTGGCGTGTTACTGGAGAGGAGAGCGCTCCTGGGGGCAGCGGCAAACCAGGAGCGTGACGTCCACGCCGGTACCCAGAGCCAGCCCCTGGCGGGGGGGCCTCAGCCAGACACGCAGAGCTGCGCCTCCCTGGACGGAGCCCTCAGTCCCCAATGAGGCTGGGAGAAGTTCCGCCCGAAACATCAGGGACGAATGTACAGAGGGCAGCCCTCTGGGTTGTGTGATTAAAACCGACATGGGGAAAAGTCCACAGAGCAGTGTCGCACGGCTCAGATTCACGGGCCCGCACATTTCGAACAAACACCTAAATTTGGAGAACTCAGCACCGGAATAAGAAGGGCTGACTGTTTTCCTGCTCCCCAGGAGAAGCAGCTCCCCGGCCCCACCCCGCCCCAAACCGGCACACAGGCTCGCACCCTGCCTCAGACCTGGTGCAAATCCCAAGTGTCTTTTACTAACCCACGCGGACCGCGAGTCAGCTGGGACAGGGCAGAAGCCTGCGTTGGTGAGGTGCCACGTGGTTACTGGGATAACAGGCACCCCTTTGAGTCACACACATAGATAGACCCCGCCTGTCCTGAAAGAACGCTTTTTAAAAATGAAAATCATCAAAATCAAAACAGAAACTATGAGGGAAGCATTCATTTTATGGACAGAGAGGGTTCCCTAAGTGTGAAGTTAGACGAGGCGTGTGCAGGCCAGCTCTGCACCCCATAAACCTTGCAAGCATCTCTGGCGACTGAGCATTTTCATCACTGAACAGAAATATCTGGAGACACTGGCAGGGGTTAGCTGCCTCCATCTATGAAAACCGCACAGAGATTAATATTTCAAAAGCCACTAAGGTACTGAACGATAAATGGATAAGGCATAAGAACAGGAAGAGAAAACCAGTGATAAGCGTGTTTTAAAAGGTTCGGCACTGACAGCGATCAGAGAAATGCAAATAGAAGCAGAGACAACACACCAGCACGGCCCCCAAAAAAAGCACCAAAGGCTCTCCGACAATACACCAGCCGGCTGAGGTGTCCCTCTCAGGCCGGCTAGGAGAGGCCCGGGGCACCAGGTTTCCGCAAAGCGCCTTGTCAATCGGTATCAAGAATTTTGGCCCATCCCTGGTGGCGCAAGAGGGTAAGCACCGCACCATGAAGCATCTGCAGCCACAGCAGCACGAGTTCGATCCCTGCTGCCGGCCAGGGAGGGGACCCACATCGCGCAGCAGACCTCTCCTGTCTCCCCGCTGCTCCTCTCAGCAGTGTACTTCAATAGATCTGCCTGTTCTGCTCCCCACTCTGTTTCTGGTGAATCCTCTCACTCCTCTGCACCTCTGGCCTGTACCCCAGCTCTTGTGTGCATAAATAAACAAGTCTTTAAAAAGAAGAAGAAGAAGAATCTTGGCTCAGAAATTTCACTTCTGGAATGTAAAACCTAAAGAAACAGACGCTCCATAAAGCTCTGACCCCAAATTGTTCAATCTCCTGTGAAAACTTCAAATAATCACAGTACCCCCCAATGGAGAAGTTAAGCCCTTAAGGCCCGGCACACCAGTAGCTGGAAGCAGCCTCACTGACGGGCTGTCGGCAATGGACAGTGGGCGAAGGAGGCCGTCTTGCCTTTCCCCCTACATAATACTTTCTCCAAACATCCTCCATGAGCGACTTACATGGACCAGACAAGAAATGAATTTGTTTTTCTACAACAGAGTCCATGTCATCCACTCCCATGCCTGGACCCAGCAAAAGGAACATTAACTGTCCAGCACGGGAGCTGGAACTGGCCAGGCCACCTGGGTTTTGTCAATAAAGCTTTATTAAAACACTGCCCCGCCCACTCGCCGTGTGATACACGGGCCTGCCCTCCCGCCCCTCTGCAGTGCTGAGTCAGCGCGCTGCAGCTGTACGGCCTGCAGAGTCTGAACTAGTTGCACTGGACGGTGCAGGGAGGCGCGACTCCCCCCGTGCAGGACCTCCGGCTCCTCCCTAGCGAACAAGCCGCAGAACAAGGCGTGAGAACCGGCTTAGAACCCCGCATGCCGGGCTTACCTTTCTGGCAATGGCTGTGCGTCCAGCACCGCTCCACGAACTGCCCGTTGATGACAGTGGCCGGGCAGTTGGTCTTGCCCTTCGCGGTGCCCGGGCAGATGTCCCCACACTCCTCGTTGTCATCTTTGTTGAGCACAATGTAATTATCCTCCACGGAATCCAGGATGCGCGACCAGTCGATGGTGGCCAGGTAGCAAAGCTCGTTGTTCTTCTCGATTCGGACGGAGCCCCGGGTGATGTTCATGAGGTTGTACAGGCCGAGCTCCTTGAGGTGGACCATCTCGAAGACGACCAGCGCGTAGTTGAAGAAGAGGCGCGAGCCCCGGATGACTGTGAGGTTCGGGAACAGGTCCTTCAGGCTCTCCAGCCCGTAGACCCGGAAGAGCAGCAAGTAATCAGTGATCATGATGAGTTTGGGGAAACTGAGGTCTCGGAAATCCTCAGGCTTCGTTTTGAACATCAACAGGATCTGCAAATGTCCTTCAATGACGGAGCAGTTCGCCAGCTCATGCAGTCTCGTGAGGTTGTTCCGGATATCCATGCCGGGACACACTAGGGGACAAGCAGAAAGCAGACAGGTGAGAAGGACGACGTGGAAGGGCCAGGGACAGCTCCCAGGGGCGCGACACGCGTCCCGCCCTCAGAAGGGCCCTGTCCGCGGCATCTTTGATTCATCTTGAATCCTTAATCATTTTTGAGAAAGGGGCCCCACATTTTCACTCGGCACTTGGCTCCATAAATTCTACAACCAGCCCTGATTAGTGGCATTCCCTGTGTCTGTGCCTAAGTAATTGCCCTCAAAAGGCAAAGAAAATAATTCCTTTGGCAGTACCTCGTAGAAGCCTGAAAATCATCACATCAAATATGACGCAATGGAGACAGTGGGATTATAGGGGATTGAGTAATGCGGCAGGTGCGGAGAGGAAAGGGGCGCTCCCCCAGGGAGGCAACTCTGGAGATCTCCAGGAAATGGATTTAGGAGGATAAAGGTGCCCACATCAGAAATGGGGTGAGGACTGCTGAACTGCTTTTGTCAGTTCTCCCACCTTGGTTCCCCTCCTTCCTCACTCAGGCTCCTTCCAGGCAGTCAGCCAAAGCTTAATTACCTTTTACCTGGGTGTGGCAAGGGTTTCCCAGAAAGCTGGCACCAACACCCCACATGCCCATTCTCCGGAAGGTGGACCCTTCCATGCTCCAGCACCCTCCAGGGCTTCTGACGGTCCTGCCTGCTCACAGGCCTCCGGGCTCTGCCCCCCACTCCCTGCAGCTCGCTAAATCAGCCACCATCCCTGCCTTGGGCCAGCAGAGTGAGTGAAATCAAGCAGAGACCCTCCACACAGTGTGTACACAGCTAGAGTCGTCGGTTTCATTGTTGCTGGTTCCTCCCAAACATGTGGGACATTTCTAGACTCTGTGCTTTCATTTCTCTAGACTGGGCAGGGCTGGACAGACATGATTTATAAGAACTCAGGTAGTAAATATTTTCAGCCTTGCGGTCATTCTCCCACGAGTCTGCACTCTGCAGCCACAGACGATGTGTGCATGAGTGTACGGGCTGCATCTCAGTAAAACTTTATCCACAAAAGTAGCAGTGGGTGTATGGGACTGTGTCCCAATAAAACTTTATCCACAAAAGTAGCAGTGGGTGTATGGGACTGTGTCCCAATAAAACTTTATTTACAAAAGTAGCAGTGGACTGGCGTTTTGCCCTCAGGCTGTAGTTTGGCGACACTTGCCCTAGTGCAAGGCTGTCCAACAGCACTCCCTGCGATGAGGAAATGTTCTATATCTGCACTGTCCACTCTGGAAACCACCAGCCACGTGTGGCTCTCAAGCACTTGAAATGCAGCTAAGACGGAGGAACTGAATAATTCATCCTACTCGGGTTCAGGGGGAGTGGAAACAGGTGTGCACAGCACGTGGCTGCCGCTTCGGACACGCAGCGCTGGCCCCGGTGACTGCAAACCCTTCCGTCTCAGCTCCCTATTTCTGAATCCAGCTCATCATACTTTGAGTCCCCGTTCAGGGTTGGGGGAGGAACCCACACACAGTGGGTGCTGTGGTGGTGAGAGCAAGATGGGAGCAAACAGGGATGTCCACCGACATGACCTCAATATAAATAGACTAATTAATTAATCAGTGGTACCATTTTAAAAAATTCAGGTCAGATCCAGGCTGCCGCCTCCAGGAAGACTCCTCCCATCTCCTTCCCTCCAGGTGCCTGTTTGGACCTTTCTCTTCTCCTTGTGCCCCTTATGCTCAAACTGACATTCATCAGAATCGAACTGTCTGGACAGTTTCTTCCCATCAACACACACACACCGCAGCCCTCAGCATCTGGAAGAGGGGACTCATACAGACCCCACTTCTTTACTCCAAGACACAGAGCCTCCCCCCAGTATCTTTGAGACAAATAGGCTATGCTAAAGAATAAGTCGAAATCCTCTTAAAAGTGCACCCTGAGAACTACCTGTAAAGAAGCACAATCAGGAAGGAAGCAGAGCAAACTACGGGCGGAAAACCCAGCGGCCGCGCTCCGGGTCCTGTTCCGCACGCAGATCAGGCCAAATCGAGAGGCGGGGACAGCTTCTCGCGGCCAGTCACCCCGACAGTGCTCGCACACCCCGGTCCGCCCGGGCACCACCCCACGGACGCCCCAGCCAGCCTCGCCCACACCTCAGGGGACCACAGCGCTCCAGAGTCAAGGCCAACCCCCAACAACACACAGCCCCCACGAAAGGCAGGGTCACAGATTGCAGACGAAGACACGCACCACCCGTCCACATCTGAACTAAAGTTCACGTTTAACTCTGGCAGCATCTGGCTTAGAATTGGGCACTGCTCTGGGCTCCTCAAGCCTGGACCTCACACGCTGGACTTCACACACATACAGACACGCACACACAGAGACACACATGTGCGCACAGACACAAACACACAGACATGCGCACATAGTCACAGACACACGTGCACATAGATACACACATGCACAGACATACGCACAGACACACAAATACACACAGACAAATACACAGAGACACACAGACATGCATGCACACAGGCACATATGTGCACGCAGACACATGAGTACGCACAGACACACAGATGTGTATGCACACACAGATATGCACAGACACAAATACACAGAGAGACACATAGACATGCAGGAAAACAGGCACACATGTGCACACACAGACCCGTGAATACACAGACACATAGAGACACACAGGCGCACGTGCACACAGACACACATGTGCACACGTGAATACATGCAGTGACAAGACACGTGTGCACACACAGACACAGCGACATGCACACGCAGAGACACGCATGCACACACAGGCAGAGACACGAATACATGCACACACAGATGCACACACCGGCAGTGCTATTCGGAGCAGCCAAAGGGTGGAAACCCCAATGTCCACCCACTGAAGATAAACAGACGAACACTCCGTGCACCCAAAGGAAGAGGCTCCCGCCCCCCGCGGGACGAGGCGCCTGTGCCTGCGTCAGGTACTCAGACCTCGCGACGTCGGGCTGGGAGAAGGAGGCCGGTCATGAGCCGTGGGCAGCCCTGGGCAGGCAGCCCGTGGGACAGGAGGCAGCCCGTGTTTTCAGGGGCTGGCTGAGGGGGGGTGGGACGTGGCAGCCACGGAGTGCGGGGCTTCTCGGCGGAGGGAAACGCTGGACGCGGTCGTGGCGGTGACTGCCGAGAACCACAGGACCATTACGCCAAACAGGCGAACAGAGCGGTGCTGAATTATGGCTCCTAAACTTGTTATAGGGAGCCAGACAAGTATCATCACAGGGGGCATTAAAGAGCTGCCTTTTCTTAATCTCCATCAGCCTCGCTGGACTCACGGAAGCCGAAGGCCGCGTGTGCCCTAAGCCGTGGGCGTCAGTCTAGACAACAGAGCGGTTTGCTGGTGGGACAGAAGCCCCCGAGCATGCTGGAAAGAATGCCGGGGTGGATGAACCCCTCCCACCGGCCTGCAGAACTGCGGGCGGGGCCCCAGGGCGTGGCCCTCCGGCCAGTCACCTGCTGACCGCGCTGCACAGCTGGAAGGTGGCCTGCGAGGGGCCTGTCTGAGCACTTACAGGCGCACTCCCTGGGCCCCAGGACAATCCGAGAGGAGGTGCCTTCTCCAGACCCATTTTTGTAGTTACGCCCGGCCTGGCCATCAGTGCCACCCCAGGAGGTGAGGAAATCATAGCTCCACATTCATTCCTCAGAATACGCCTGAGAAGTGGGTGAACTCAGCTCAGCTCGGGAACTGCGGGAGCATCTGTGCTGACAACTACAGGGGCTCTGGGATGTCTTCCCGGGAGCTGTGCGGGGCTGCGTGGGGCTTTCTGGGTGCTGCAGGGCGAGGGGTCTGCCCTCGCGGGGATTAGCCACCACTGACTACGCACACCAACTCAGCATGTAACTGAGGAGGATGGGCCAAAGAGCTGCGGGCTCAGGAGAGAGCATCAAAGGGGCTATTTGGCCCAGTTTGGAACAATAAAGGGGGGCTTCCTGGAGGAGGTGACACCAGGATTAAACTCTCCAGGACAGTGCAATAAAAATTATTCAGCCATGCATTGAAAGGTCAAGGATGACAACCGAGTGTAGCCCGTTGCTGTGGGTGACGTGGGCGTGGAGGCTCTGAGGCAGCACCATCCAACCGAAACATAACATGACCCCAATGTCCATAACGTGACCCCAATGTGGCAGCTTAAATTTTCTTTAACAAAGTTGAAACGGAGGGGAAAGGAAAACAAAGAGGTGAAATCAAGCCTATTTTATTTAATCCAGCATATCCCAAAACTTTACTTGAGAACGTAAGCAATACTGAAAAGGATACTCTGGGAATCCTTCCACGCTGTGCCTCCAAAACGTGGTTTTGCAGCATGTCTCAGAACGAACTTTCCATCAGCAATATCCAGCCTGCCTCTGTAGTTCTCACCCAGTGTGTCACTGAACGCATCATCAGTGACACCTGACTAGAAAAGATTCCAAACATACTAAAGGGGTTTCCGGTAACAGGACAGTCTTCTTTTCTGTGCCTCTAAATGAGCCAAAGTAAAAAAACTTTTCACTTGCACCTAAATGAGTTAAAGTTAAGTAAAAGCAAAAGCTCAGGCGCCCTGGCCACGACATGACAAGGCCGCGGGAGAGCAGGAGCCGCGCCAGGCAGGTAACAGGACGCTTCCGGAGAAGCAGAATGTCCGTCGGGCAAGTGCCGGCCCAGGGCCTCCCACGGCCAGTGCAGTCCAGGCATCTGCGCAGAGAGGTTGACAGCAGACCGCCTCGCGAAGGGTCCCATCCCCCCACGGCCAGCGAGACGTCTGGGCGCCCGGGACACGCTTTCCGCCCCCAGTGACGAGAGCCCTAATCTCAACATTCTCCCAACGCTCCCGGTGAGCTGTTTTGGGGTCACATGCTCCCCTCTGCATTTTTTCCAGGCTTAACCACGCTTCCTCCTAAATCCAGGGGTCCCGTGCCAGCGAGGGGCCGGGGCCCGGCCTCCACCCACAGCAGCTTTAGGGAGGACCAGAAGCCCACCCCAGCACTCCAGGGAAATCCCGCCGGGAATCCTGGCCACACGGCAGTCCCTGTGCACCTGCTTCCACACCTGTGACCCGACATCACTCGACAAAGCTCCGGAGCACAGGAGAGGCCTCTGCCACGCTAGCCCCTCACGCTGACGTGCATGGGGCCCTTCCAGCTTCACCAACTTAGTCACTCGGGGTGACCAGACGCCCCTAAGGCTCTCCGTGGCTGGAGGACGGACTCTTAAAATTGAGTTCCGCAGCGAAGCCCTGGAACACAGCAGCAGCAGCCCAGCTGGGCCCCAACCCAGCTCTGGAGCCGGCGCAGCCGCCACACAAGAAGCAGCCCTTTCCACCCAAGTCTGCTGGGCAAGGTGACTCAGGAGAGATAAGGGGCTCAGGAGACGCTCAGTAGAGATCAGGACAGATAAGGGGCTTGCAGCGACAGAGGGAACAGACAGAGGGAACAGACTAGCTTAAAGCCAGAGCTGCACAGCCCAGCTGCAGAGCCTGGGGCTGGCAGCCGTGTGACCTCAGGCAAGTGACTTCACCTCTCTGGCCTGCACTTGGCATGCTGGGGCAGGAGAGCAGGTGGGACAGGAGTGAGGGGGAAGGGAGCAGGATGATGTCACGGGGAGACGAGCACTGACAGACCGAAGGGTCTTCAGGAGGCCCCGGAGACCCGTGCAGACTGCGTGGGCCGGAGTGAGACATGAAACCACCACTGAGGAGGGGAGGAACAACTTATAAATGCGGGTTCCCTTGGACCCCAGGGCCTGGTCTGCAGGTAGCATCGCGCCTGCGCTGTGAGTGCGTGGTCATTCAACCCAGACTGTCCACACAGCCTGACCCAAACCAACACAGCTGTGCAGCTCAGGCGGGCCGGCGCAGCAGATCCTGGCCCGGCTGTGCGACGCCGGGGTTCTCAGCAGGCACGGCCAGCAGCACTGGCCTCGCCCAGGCACAGAGGACATGTGAGATGCTCAGGTTCCCCTGGGCTCCCGGCCAGAAGTTCTGGGTGCAGGGCCCAGGAATCTGCATTTTACCACACCCTACAGGTGACCAGATACATTCTGCAGAGCAAGAATGTAACTTCCAAAAGGGCCAAATAGTAAAATCTCCATTTTGTGGGTGACAGGGTCTGGGCCTCAACGACTCAGCTCTGTCTCTGCAGCACTAAACCCATGCCAACAGGCATAGTTGTGCTCCAATAAAACTTTATTTAGAAATGCTCAAATCCAATCTCATCTAATCTTTGTGTGTCCGTGAAATAACAATAGTTTTTGCTCAACCATTTTAAGATGTAAATACCATTCTCAGCTCAGGAACCACACAAAAGCTGGGGTCCTACCCGATCTGACCCCCTAGTCTGCCAACCTCTTATGGGGTAGAATACTATGCAACTGTGAAAAGAAGCAAGAAGTCTCCTTATCGATGATATGGAAAGCTATCTGGGATATCCTGTTAATCACACACCAGTCTGTGTGGTAAACTATACTATCGCTTATGTAAAAACGGGGAGTGAGAGGGAAGGAAATAGATATACGTATTATCTTTACATGCAAGCACTATATTCTAGGAAGTAAACACACACACAAATTATCATGCTGGTTGTTTCCAGTGAATAGGTAGAAATAGGTAGCCAGGGGTCAATAAGGGAGAAAGAATTTCACGGCCAATGCCCTTCAGAGCTGTGAATTTGGACTCTGAGACTTGATCTCACATTCAAAGAGTCACCCACAAATTAAACGGGAGTAAAAATGAATAAAAAGCAAGGAAGTGAGACTTGTGAGTGAGGTTTGTTAACCAAACACTGGCAAGGAGCATGGGAGATGTGGAAATCAAAGAAAATCCTGGGGAGATGTAAGCGAAGAAGCCTCCAACAGCTTCTGTGTGCGTGGATGGGGGTGTCTTTGCCCCTTGGGTCCAGACGCCACCTTCCCCACACGGCTAGTGGATGCAGGGCCGCAGTGCCTGCGTGTCGCGGAGGCCCTGGAGAGAAGCCTTGGTGCCAGGCTGCTCTTCCTGAGCCCAGGCAGGGGCCACTGTCTCACCAGGTGAGCCACGCCAGCCAAAAGCCGCAGGAAAACTAGGGGCCGAAATCAAACCTTCTTCTCACCAGTCTACCTGGCCTTGCGTCCGGTCTGCATTTTGCAACACAGAACAGCAAGTCACGCTCGCTGGAAATTCTGAAACTTTCAAATCTGAGAGCCACTCCCAGCACCGACAGAACCCGGGGACCCCTCCGTGAGACGCCAGCTGGGCTCCCGGGCCACGCCCCGGACTTTCCCACAGGCAACCAGGTGAGCACAGCCCCGAGCGGTGCGCGCCAAGGGGCTGTACGCGGCACCGGTAAACCCCAAACCCGCACACTCAGACCACGGTGATAGGGAGCCACCCACAGACTCGTCTCACTGCTTTCGGTCACCACGTCCCACAAATTCCCCTGGACGCCGGTTAGCAAGTCTCGCCGCTGCCCTGGGGGACGCAGGGCCCGTTCCTGCGAACTGCTGGCCACAGCACGTCCACCAGCCGTCAGCACGTGACTTTGTCCTGCCGCGTTTCTCTTCGAGGCGCCCCTCCCAGCGCACTCGCCTCATGCACGCTGGAGCAGTCGCGGCGCCGAGCCCCAGCCCACGCCTGGGCAAAGCCTGCCGACTCCTGCACGCTCCCCCTGAGGCCTGAGGCCACCTCCTGCCCTGGGGTCTGGCGAGCGCCAGGGCAACACTTTCGCGATAGTTTTAAGCGGCAAAGTCAAAAAGAAAAAAGTGCAAAAAAAAACACAGCCCCAAACGTAACCACAAAGAGGACACTTGTTTTAGCCCCGCAGGGCAGGGTTAATCCACAGTGGGAGCAGAGGCAAGAAGGCTGGGACGCGGGCAGGAGATTCAGACTGCTCACTGCTCTGGGCATACGCAGAAGTGAGCACCTTCATGTATTTGGGGGTTCCAGGAAACTGCAACAACTAGGGAGTTCTGGAATATGGGATCTGATGAGTATTTAAATGTAAACGTTTGATTTTAAGAACATTAATCCAATTATAAGATATCTTTAAAATCTAGAGAAGGCCACAGAGATGGAGAAGTGTGAGGCTGGGTGGAGACGGTATAAAGATAAAGGGGCCCTGGGGGTGTCTGCAGGACGGAAGGGACTGTCCTATCTTCTTTTTTTAAAAAGATTTATTTATGCAGACAAGAACTGGGGTACAGGCCAGAGGTGTGGAGGGTGAGAGGACTCACCGGAGACAGAGCGGGGAGCAGAACAGGCAGATGGACTGAAACACACTGCTGAGTGGAGCAGCGGGAGACAGGAGAGGTCTGCTGTGCCCTGTGGGTCCCCTCCCTGGTGGGGGATTGAACTCGCACTGGCTGCGGATGCTTCACAGGCTGAGATTTAACCCCTGCGCCCCCAGGGAGGCCCCTTCCTGTATCTTGAGCGTGCAGGTGGCCACACATCCCTGTGCGTGGGTCAAGGTATAAAACTGTACCCCTCAAAAGTGAATTTCCCTGTAACATTTTTTTAATGTAAAGAAACACAGGCCAAACTGACAGCACAGTCACCTCCAGGACAGAGACAGCAGGGCTTTAGAGACAAATGCTTGGTTTTTCCTCGCAACTCTTATTACTTTTTATTGCAATGGGAATATATGACTTGTTATTTTAATTTGAAACCATAAATACGGTTCAATTGAAAAGCACCAGCCAAGCCACCCCCGCTGTGTCTGCAACAGAAATTAATACAAGGGGTAGCGAGAGGACTCTCACAGCCATCACCACTTCTTCTGGGTTCTGGAGTCACAGGCAGAGGCTCGGGGGCCTTCCTGGTTGGGCACCGCACTGTGGGCATCCACAGTCACTGCAGCGTGAGTTCGATTCCCGGCCAGGGGCTAACCCACAGGGCGCAGCAGACCTCTCCTGTCTCCCCGCTGGTGCTTTTAAATTGGACCCCTCAGCAGTGTATCTCAGTTCATCTGCTGTTCTGCTCCCCACTCTATCTCTGGTGAATCCTCTCACCCCCACGCCTCTGGCCTGCACCCCAGTTCTTGTGTGCATAAATAAATAAATCTTTAAAAAAAAAAAGAGTCAGTGGCACAGATCCTCATTCAATGCCCAGACAGCTCTAAAATCGCCCCCACCGCTTATGAGGGGGGTTTCTCACCGCCGAAACCCACGTATGCAGTGCAGCAAGTGATGTAAGGGGCTTTTGTAGTCTCCTCTGTCGAAGGGAACGTGCAGTGCCTGGGGGCGCTTCCCTTAGCTGGACGCACAATCGTGGCACCGGGGACCAACAAGCCATCAGCCACGTCACCATGACCCCCAGGAGTTTGTCTAAGGCAGGAGCCAGCAAACGTTCCCTGTCGAGGACCAAAGTATAAATATTTTTGTGAGCCCTGGGATTGCAAGCTCGACTCTGCCCTGAAGCTCGACTCTGCCCTGTCCGCACAAAGGGAACCGCTGATGATGTACAAACAAGAGGGCGGCCTGTGCCAATAAAACTTTATTTACAAAAGCAGGTGCCATTTGCCCTCAAGGTGAGGTTTTCTGGCCCCTGCTCTAGAGGAAGGAGTTTGACTAAATGTAAATTAAAAAGTGGGCAGAGAAAGGCCTGGAGCAGGGGTTGACCCTCCTGGAGAAAGGGCCAGCGCTACAGAGGGCACAGGAAGGCCACGCACAGGAAGGCCAAGATCGGTGAAGCCTGGCCCGTGGGAGGGAGTAGGCAGCGGCAAGCGAGCGGTCAGCTGGGGAAAGGCTGCAGGAGACGCAGCATTGGTGACAAAGCACCTGGAGGAACAGGCCAGGCCGTGGGCAGAGCAGCGGGGGAAAGGTGTCCAGGGAGGCTGGACAGAGAAGCCGAAGGCGGCTGGGAGCCATGGGCTGAAGGCGTGGGCTCCAGGGGAGTGCTGCGTGTTCACGGCAGGAGAGAGAAAGGCTCTTGGGTGCACGGAGGTCCCCGAACAAAGAGAAGAGACAGCAGGGCCCCGGGCGGTGTCCACAGCCTTTCTGGTTGCCGTGGAGAGGGGGTGCTCAGTGGGTACAGGCCAGGGTGCCGCTCACACAACAAAACACAGGACAGTCCCCCCAAACCGAGACTTATCCAGCCCCCAATAGCAAGAGAGCTGATGTTGAGAGGCCCCACTCTGACCAATGCAAGAATGGAAATCCTAAATGATGGGGTGTGGCGGGTGGGCCCCCCCAAGACTTCTGCGAGTGAGTGGGGCAGGGACCAGGGCCACAGGGGAGAAGCGAAGATCAGAAGTAACCCGGAGAGGTGATGGAGCAGGCAGAAGTTCTGCTCTGAGGACCCCAGTACACACACACACACACACACACACACACACACACACACACGAGAGAAGCTTCTCACACCCTAAGAAACCGGGGCACACAGAAGCAAGCGGCACACACTTCAATTAGCCAGCTCACCGGGCTCCCCCAAAGGGCCGTGGGTTTGCATCTTAATTACCCCACACTGCCCCCCCTGGCTCCACGGTGCCACAGGCGGCCCCTGGTCACCCCGGCCGGGCAGGGGGCAGAGGCTAGCCTTGCCCAGCCCCAGGAAGCGGCAACGAGCCGGAGAATGAAGCGGGGTGGTGCGCCCCACCTGACACTTCCTAGAAAGCGTCCCTCATTCCTTAAAAATCCCACTGACGTACACCACCACCCCAGCCGAGACGCCACGAGTTGTCAGAGACGAACAACACATAAAAGTCTCGCTCCTCCCGCACCCTCAGCTCATCTGTTCGATAGGATTCTGTCACCCACCACTCAGGGCGGGCTGGGCGCGCAGGCCCAAGAACCCCAAGAACCCCGGTCTCACCAGCGCGCTGAAGTCAGAGTAGCAGAGTCCTAACCAAGCCACGTCTCCCCACCTGCGACAAGGGGCCGGCTGCCTGCCCGGGGCGGTGGTGAAGCAGACGGTACACCCACCCACCCCCAGGTCTGCTCTTACCACTGCTCGTGGGAGCCAGACAGGAATAAAGAGGCCGCGGCTTGGAGCACAGGCGAACACGCAGAATTTGAAAAACATATTTACCAAATGCCTGCTGTCTATCGGGCGTTGTTCTAGACTCTGAAAATGCAGCCGCACATGGATGAAGCAGAAGCTTCTGCCCTTGTGGAAACTGAACACGTCAAAAGGGTAAAACCAGCCCCTGGCCCTGGAAGCCCAGACGCATGTCCACAGTTACCAAAGCTACAAGGAAAAGAAGAGTGGAGAGCAACAGTGCCCCCCCACACACACACAGCCTGGCCTAGGTCTCACGCTCATTTGAGATTTTCCTAACAAGAGCCTTCGTTGAGCGCCTACTGTATACCAGGCGCTGGGTGCCTTCAAGACGGTGCACGGTCAGACAGTCGCTCTGCAAACCGTGCTTATCAACTCCAGCCCGCAGCCCCTTCCCTGGCCGACCCCTCCTCAGAGCAACCGACTTCCTTTTATGGAGAAATCTGCAGTAACTCGAGATATTTTTAAGGCAGGGCCTCAGACATCCCGGTGGGGAACTCCTGCTGGAGCCTCTTAAAAGGTTCTCCAGTCCTATCCCACCGCAGGGGGCAGCTAGGAAGCCCCAAGAGGCCAGGAAGGGGGTACCTGTGCGCTGCCAGCACAGAGAGACCCAGCAGGGAGGTCCTGCTGGGGGCGGGGGCAGGAGACTCTCACCCAGGCAGGGCTGGCAGCCCTGCCTGACCGGTGGGAGTGGACAGAGAGGGAGCCTGCCTGCCGGGCAGGGACAGGGCAGCCGCAAGGAGCCCGAGGGAAACCACAGAGTATGGAGACCCGCTCCGCGCAAGCGAGCCATGCCTCCCCGGTGGCTGTTTCCACTCCTGGAGAAACAGAGGAAGAGCCCTATCAGCCTCCAGGGCCACCGAGGGTCCGGGCAGATAAGCGGGCTGGTCCGCCAGGGACACCCACGACAACAGTTGTGATAAAGCCGCCAGCGCTCTGCTGCTCCCACCGCTGTTGCCAGGGCGCTGGAGTTGGCCTCGGGACATCTGGAAACGGAACCCAAAAGCGTAAACATGGAACCTGGAGTCCAGGGTGGCCAAGGGCCCAGCACGGGACGGGAGCACCGCAGCTCCCCGCGAGTCCCCACCAGCAGGGGACTCCCCACACCCTCCTCTCCGGTTCCAAAACGTGTGTGCCCGGGGAACCTGGTGGCTGCCGGGGCCCGGTGACCCCCAGCTCTCGAAGGCCACCAGGAGGGGCCGTTCAGTCCGAGAGGAGCAGGGGCAGAGGGTGCCGCGGCGGGGGTCCGAGGCGCGCAGAGGCGCCCGGGGCGGGCACTGGGGCAAGGTTCCTCCAGCCCCACGCGGCACGCGGGGTGCGGAGCCGCGAGCCCAGGCGGGCAAAGGCCAAGGTCAGCGGCTTCCGCCCCCCACGAGGCCAGAGCCGAGGCCCGGGCCACCGACCCGCGCCCTGCGCCCCTCGGAAAGGGTGTCCGGTGCCCCGCGGGGGCTCCGCGTTGGCGGGCGCCCGCTCCCTGCGCCGTGCTCCCGCCCACGCGCACCCCACACTCACCCTCTCCGGGGTACAGGTGGCCCGCGGCGCCCACCAGCAGCGCGGCCACCGCCACCAGCAGCGGCGCCGCCGCCCCCCGCCCGCCCCGGGCGCCCATGGCCGCGAGCGCGGGGCCCGGGCGGATCAGAGCGCGCGGCGCCGGCCCGCGGGGGTCATGCTCGGGGCGGCCGCCCGGGCGGCGCTGGGGGCGCGCGTCCTGCTCCTCCACGCCGGCGGCCCGCGGGCCGCAGCCCGCCGGAGGCCCCGGCTCGGCCCGCAGCGGCTCGGCCTCCGCGCTGCAGATGGCGCGGCGCGCTGGACCCCGGGCCACCAGCGGGCCCGTCGGCGGTCGCAGGGCCCGAGCCCCTCGCTGCGCCCCGCTCCCGTCGGCCGCGGGGGCGCTCGGGCCGCGATCTGCGGGCGCCGGACACACGGACGCTCGGGCGGGCGGGCGCGGCGGGCGGGCGGGCTGGCACCTGGGCGGGCGCGGGCGCGGGCGGCGGGCGCGGGGCTGCTCGGCCCGTAAACAACGCGGCCGTCAGCTGGGCCCCGCGCGGGCCGTGGGAAAAGGCGGCGCGGATCTGCGCTGGAAGGGACTCGGCGCCGGGAGAGGCCCGGGAGGGGCGGAGGGGCGGAGGGAGGCCGGCGGCGGGAGGTGCGGCCTCGCCCGCCGCCGCCTCCCCGCCCCGGCCCTGCGCGCTGGGCGGAGCGGGCGCCCCGAGCCTGCCTGGCGGGGTCGGGCCCTGCCCGCGACTCCGGCTCGGCCCGGGCTCCCGGTGCCCGGCCGGACACGGCCGTCTTCACCCTGTTCCTCACAGTGTGGCGTGGGGGTCGGGACCTGGGCGGCCGCGTGGTCTGTTGTCTCTGGATGCTTCGATATCTGTGCTCCCTTAGACCTGCCCTCGCCGCACCCTTGTGCACCGGCAGCCGGCTCTGCTCACGGCCCGGGGTCCTGGCCCTGCGCGCCCACCGGGCAGCGGCCTGGGAACGCGCGCTGGCCGGGCCTGGGACTCGGTGAGAGGAGTGACCCCAAGAGAGCGCGCAGTCCACACGCCGGAGACCCTGACCACGGCCAGGTGGACACGCACGACGTCATTCGAGCAGAACCCACGTCCCGAAGGGTCTGAAGCGGGCGGCCTGGGGGCTCGGCCCCCTCCCCTCACTTCCTGTGTGACCTTGGCCTAGTGGCCTTGGCTCTCTGGGTCGCCTCACCTGCCCCGTGGATAGGACAGGCCTGCGTGACAGCCCTGGGCAGGGCGCTGGCGGCGCCGCGCTGGGCCGGGCATCCCGTCTCTCACGCCTTTATTAGACAAACGCTAGTTTGCCAGGAGCTGCGCCAACCTGCTCCGGCCTCCAGGCCTTTACCGGTTCTGTTCCCCGGCTGGAAGCTTCCTAGGTTCTCCGCAGCCCGCTCCACCTCTCTGTCCCTTCCCTATCACTCTTACAGCTCGATGTCTCTCCCCCATTCTTGATTCTTTCCTGGTTGTCTCCCCACTTTAAAGGGAGGGATCACGTCAGTCTTGTTCAGTATTTTAAACCCAGCACCTGACATATCTGTTGCTTCATAAATATTTGTTGAGCGAAAGAATCAACATGCAGCGAGCATTGGGAATCCAGTGAGCAGAATAAACACAGCCCGCTTCCTTGTAAAACCTCCCAGCCGAGTCCGGGAGAAGGCCATTATGTGCTGTGGCTATGAGGGAGGTGCACAGGTAGGCATGAGCCCTTCCAAAGTGACCCAGAGCTGAAGTCTGTGGGGGAGGATGCCAGGCAAAGGGAGCAGCAGGTACGTGGTCCAGGCAGAGGGAACAGCATGTGCTAAGTCCAGAGGGGGACAGGCAGGTGACCCTGAAACAGAACCAGGCGCTGTAGCTGAAGCACAGAAAGAGAAGTTGGACTCAGGGTGCACGTAGAAGGGGCAGGACCTCAATTACACCCCGTTAAGGCGACCCCAGCCCTGCCCCTCTTTATCCTAAAAACAATGGGGAGGTCTGAGAGGGTTCACACTACAGGGTTGACACAATCCGATTTCCTCTCCGATAACGTCTCACTGTCGACAGGGGGAACAGAAAGGAGGCGGCCATGGCCTCAACGGGTCGGGGTCAGTGGGTTTCCTAAGCCCTGACCCCTTCTCGTGCAGATCTGCAGAGCGGCCAGCTGCCTTCTGACCCATGGACACTCCAAAGACCACCTCAGCGCCAGGCGGGCAGCCTGTGCTGCAAAAAGCAGGAGAGGAAGCAGGCTGTCCTCTGGAACCTTCCGCAGCCAGGGCTCCTGTGACGGACGTAGCCAGAGGACCATGTCAGCTGTGGCTGCTGGGAGAAAATCAAAGCAGCACCTCTTGCCAAAAACCTTATTACTTCTTTTGTAAACCCCCTCCCCAAAACCATATAAAAACAGAAAGTCAACTTCTGCCTTTTATTGAAGAATAGAAGTTGGAAATCACCATGTGGGAATCTCCAAAGTAAGTGATTCGGGCGAGACCGTCACTGAATGTTAAAGCTTGGGCCTGGGACTTTCAGCGGAGGCAGGAAACCTCTGTAGTCTCCCGGTAGCTCCCTGCAAGATACTTTTCGTTACCGTTAACAGAGATGACCGTTGCAACCGTTCTAAAGGATACAGGTCTGCACATTAAAAAAGCCCCACATTTTTCCATGACCCCAAACAGAAGCACCACACCCCCTAAGGCATCACTTTTCATGCCTGTCCCCTCAGGCCCTGATGCTTCCTGCCTGCGTGGGACTGCCTTGTCTTCTCCTTTAAATGGAATCGGTGGCGCAAGGGGTGAAGGTGCAGCACTAGGAAACATCTGCAGCCGCTGCAGCTCTGAGTTCGATCCCTGGCCAGGGAGTGACCCACAGGGTGCAGCAGACCTCTCCTGTCTCCCCGCTGCTCCCCTCAGCAGTGCATTTCAGTAGATCCTCCTCCTCCCCACTTCTGCTCCCCACTCTGCCTCTCATGACCCCATCAACCCTCCCCCCATACCTCTGGCCTACACCCCATTTCTTATGTGCATAAATAAATAAAATAAATCTTAAAACAACAAAAATAAATGTACAGTTTCTGCTTAAAATGACTAGGGGAAAAAAGTTCTGGGAATTTGCTGAGAGTAAAATGCATTGAGCCCCTTTACGTGGGGCGATGGGTGCATTCATTGTGGCAGTCACTTCACAAAACATCCATGTGTCAGACCATCGCGTTACAGTACATCTCAAACACACCACTTCACCTTGCCATGACCTTCACTGGCGCTAAAGAGCATCCTAGAGTGGAGTGGGTGGACACACGATATCTGTTTGTATTCATTTAAAGTGCTGTGTGTGCGTATTTATGTATATTTTACCGTGATTTTTTTTAAAAGCAAGACACGGGGAATTTAAATGTGTATCCCCAAGTCACAGAGCCCAGTATGAAAAGACTAGTAGCTTCCACAACATGACACTCTGCCAGGGGCAAAGTCACAGAGCAGTAAAAGATCCGAGGCACCAAAGGTTGTTGGAGAGGAGGGAGAGGAGGAGGGGCACGTGGACATTTTAGAGAAACGGCATTGAGCAGGAAGCCCCTTTCGTGCTTCTGGTTTGCTCCAGGTTTTCCAGGTCTGACCTTGAATTCCACCCCCTCACGTGCAGTGTTTAGGGGCTGTCCTGCCCCCAGACACCCTGCTGTCTCCTCCCGGCTCCCGGCTGCCTTTCAGCACCTGTCACTTAAGGTTGATGATGGATGTGGTCTCCGCCGAGCCCCGAGGACGCCTCTCTGATCACTCACTGCACAGGTGTTCACGGGGCATTGACTGATGCCAAGTTGAGTGTATGTGTCTCCTGTTGCTGCTATAACAAAGTACCACAAACTTGGTAGCTTAAAACAAAACATTTATTAACTTACAGTTCTGGAGGTAAAAAGGATCCTGGAGGTATCTTTGGGGTATCTTTTGTCTTTTCCAATTACTAGGGACCACCAGTCATCTCCCCGAGTTCAAAGCCACCAAGATCAGACCGAGTCTCTCTTAGGCTGACATCACTCTATTTCCCTCTCTCTCACCTCCCTCTTCCACACTTAAGCATCTTTGTGTGATTCCACTGGGATCACCCAGCTAATCCACAATCATCTCATCTCAAGGTCAGCTGACTAGTGGCATAAATCCCCCTTTGCCATGTAACCTATGGCATTCGCAGATTCGGGGGTTAGGACATAGAGGGGCCATTATTCTGTCTACCACACTGTGGAAGTGACCTTAGCTAAATCAAACAAGATCTCTGCCCTTGTTGGGAGAACTGAAAACAAGTCATAAAGATGTGGCGAGGGAAAGCAACAATAAAGACAATTGCAGATAGCAATGAGGGCTGTGGGCAAAATAAAACAAGACCTGATAAGAAGTAATGCAAATACCAGGAGCCGGAGAGTCGAGGGAGAACCGGGAGCACACTCCACAGTGGGGTGCCGGCGTAGTCGAGGGGGGCAGATCCCAGTCCTTCAGCATCACGCTGCCACCACCGGTCTGCAAAGAGAAAGCAGGAAGACTCGTAAGTGAAACCTTTGAGGTGCCACTGCCGCCACTATCCCTGATTATAAAGTAGCTCGGTGAGAATTAACTCAGTAAGGTCCTGGGCAGAGGCCAGTGTCGGGGTAGATGTCCTGGTTATTTCCCAGACATTTTAACAGGGCAGATTTAAGAACCACGGGTCTGTAGCGAGAAGCAGGCCCCCAAATGGCGTCCACCAGCATTGCTCTCTGAATGTGAACACGAGCGGCCATCAAAGGACAGCCGCGGACAAGAAGAAAGGGTTTCCCCAGCCAGGAGCCGTGTAACTCCCCCACACTCTGGCCGCTGTTCAGATGCTGGAGAGTGTGTGGCGTGAAAGCTAGAACGCGTGAGATCTAGAACAAATCTGAGACGTTCTTGAGTTCTTGTAACCAATGACAACCCAGGAGCTTTACAAACCCACACTGAAGATCACAGTAAGCGGAAGGGTTGGAAAGCACTGCCTTCTAGAAACTGTGTCTGATTTACAACACACAGAGTAAATCATCAAAAAGGCAAGAGACACAAGGCAAGAAGAAAAGGGGGCCCTGGTGGGAATGGAAATTAGTGCAGCCACCTTGGACAACTGCATGGAGGTTCCTAAAAAAGTTAAAAATTGACCTAACATCTGACCAGCAATTTCGCCTCTGTGTAAGTAGCTAAAGAAAATATCTCAAAGAGATTGCTACATACCAATGTTCATAGCAGCAGTTTCTACACTAGCCAAGCTATGAAGGCTGAGTGTCCATGGGCAGATGAATGAGTGAGTGAATATGTATGCACACATGTTCGTAAAGAACATTTCCTTTACTCCTACATATTCACATATATTAGATACCACATGATGGAATATTACGCAGTCATTAAAAAGATGGAATGTCTGTGGTATGAATGGGTTTTGAGGACATTATGTTGAGTGAAATAAGACGGACAGAGAAAGATGCACATGGTGTGATTTTACTCAAATATGTTCTACATAGAAACCAAACAAACAGGTGAATTAAATGAAACAAAAATAAATTTTGTACTGTAAGACCTATTAGTGATTCCCAGAAGGGCTGAGGAAAGAGGGGTAGTTGAATCAGGAAAAGGGGGGCAGTGGTTAAGGATAGACGTGGACCTGGACGTGTACCTTAGTGTAGTATATGCGGGTTGCGTTTCCACAAAGAACACTGTAGCAATTCAGTATCACTTCAACTTTAAAAAGTGGTTCATTTTGTCATGAGAACTTCAGCTCAATTTTTAAAAATACACACACTGTGTCTGTATCTGTAGCTACCTCAAACTGCATTCAAGGTTCACTAGTAGCATTCAATAAGCCTTCTTCCATGTGGCTCCAAGTTACCAGGTCACAGCCCCCCAAAGCAAACACCCCTCAGTCTCACCCTGGGGTCTCCTACTGAAGAATCCGGCCTGGACTACCCCGCTGCCCGGAGCGCTCTCTGCCCTCCCCGGCCCAAAGAGCGGTGGCAGTCACCTGGCCGTGGCTTGCAGTCCCACCGCAGGTCCCCGCTGACTCTAGCTGCAGCACTGGAGCAGAATCTGAGCGCTGCTGCCTGGGTCCTCAGCCCCCAGCTCGCATCAGCTCTCCCTGGACAGGGAGTCTCCAGGGGCCGTCCCCACCCTCTGGCTTCCCCGCTGCAGCCAGCAGAGGGAGCCCGTGAGCACCTGGTCGGTCCCGGTGGGCCTCCCGGGGCGCAGGAGCTTTGCACCTCTAGCACCGCACGTTGCAGCCACTGCGCCTGCTGTTTCTTCTGGCTCCAAAGCTCGCTCCTTCCAGCCCATTAATCGGCCCGTTAACGCCAACCCCTCGGAGAGGCCTCCCTCACCACCGAGGGCGGCAGCCCCCAGGTGCCGACCCGCTGCGCTTGCGGCGCCCCCGGCTCCCCCACGTCCAGGTGCTGTTGCCGCGCTGGCGCCTTCATCCCGCTGGGTTAGTGAGCGCAGAACGGGCATGTGTAGTCTTCCTTAAGCCTCGTCAGCTGCCAGTGTGAGGAACCCCAACCGGAAGTGGCTTAAACCTTAAGAGGCCGGCCTCCTTGGTGGCGCTAGGGGTTAAGCTCCGCATCATGAAGCATCCGCAGCCACCGCTGCACGAGTTCGATCCCCGGCCAGGGAGGGACCCACAGGGCGCAGCAGACCTCTCCTGCCTCCCGCTGCCCCTCAGCAGTGCGTTTCAGTCCATCCGCCTATTCTGCTCCCAGCTCTGTCCCTGGTGCATCCTCTCTGGCCTGCACCCCAGCTCCTGTGTGTGTAAATAAATCAATCTCTTTAAAAAGTCAGGAGGGGCTGCAGGAGGCAGGTGGGGAAAAGAAAGGCGCTGACCCCCAGAAGCCCCAGCTGGTCTCAGTCTGTCCGTGGGGAGCTCTGGCGACACGCATCGCACACGTGCCAGCCTCTGTGGAAGGAGTGAGGTTTGGGGTCACTCAGAGCCCAAGCTGACGGCCATGGTCCGGCGCTGAGCCTGAAAGTGGGGGCCTCAGCTGGACACACAGAGCGGTGAGGGAGCTGGGCGCGCTCACCTTCAGGCCCACTGTGCCTGGCGTGTGGGTGCGGCCCCAGGGAGCCCCTCCCCGGGCCTCAGCCGTGAGGGCACCAGTCCTAAGAGCACGTGGACCTTGTGCGTTCCGTCCAGAAACACCCCTGAGCACCTACTGTGTGCGCCACCGTGGCCTAGAGGTGAGCAGAGCAGCTGAAACGCCCTCTCTCATGGCTCCGGAGACACACACACAACGTCTACCAGACAGGGCGTGCCCGTGAAGGACACTGACATATGACAGAAGTGACCGGTGAGCGGACAGGGTGAGATCCCAAATGGAGAAGCCTCACATGTGGCGACATTTGAACAGCAGGGAGTGGGAGGAAAGCAAGCCGGGGCTGGAGGAAGCGCATTCCAGGACGCAGGAAGAGCTGTGCAAAGGCCCCGAGGCAGAATGACGCCGAGGAGCTGGGACCCAGCGGCTGTGGAGGCTGAGTAGCCTGAGCGTGAGGGGCGATGACAAAGAAGGGAGGCTAACCCGCCACCGCGGCCAGCCCAGGGCCTGAGAGCCCGCTCCTAGGTCTGTCGTGGGGAAACAGGAGACAGTACAGGTCAGCACTGACACAGGCTGGCACGTAGCAAATGTTCATCGAACTACCAGGGATTTCTAAGACCAGCAACAGAAGCGAAAACAAAGCCTTCTGCAAGCTGCTGTGAAAAGGAGTCCCCGCAAACGGCCCCCGCACCTCCCACCACCCCCACCGAATCCTCAACAGCCAACAAGCCGCACCCACTCAGCTCGAGCCTCCGGCCTCCCGGTCTGGCCTCAAGTCTGCTCCCAAGGAGAGGGTCCAGGCTCGTTCCCAGAGCAGGAGCACAAAGGTCAGCTCTGAAGTCACATCCTCCGTCCACCCATCAGTCAAGGCCAAAACAAGCAGCCACTGATAAGCCAACTCTATTCTGAGCAGGTTCCCACACCCGGCCGGCCCAAGTGGAAAGAGATCTCCCGCTCCTGGGCTGAGAAACGTGTGAACTCAAAGCACAGGGGAAAATAAGTGACTTCCTCGTGCCGGGACGAGGCTTTGTTGTTATGGAGGGCCGTGCGTCGGCTGCCCTGCGTCCTGTAGCAGAATCGACGGCCTTCCCTGGCCAGGTGCCAGGAGCACCTTCCCTAGCCGTGCCTGTCAGCGGTGTCCCCTGGGACACGAAATGACCCGTTCACGGGGCAGCGCGGGCTGCCCCAGCTAAGAGCCCCCAGTGACCTCAGCTATGTGACCATCTCCTTCTAGAAGGCCTCAGTTTCTACATCTGCAAAACATGTGTTTGGGCTGAGGGGTAGTTCAGGGTCACATGTCTCCGGCTAGTCTGGGATCTGCTGCTGGGGCTGATGGGACATGGGGAGAATAAAGGAAAGAAGCCAGCTGCCCGGCAGCAGGGGGTGAGATGAGTTAGCACTAAAGACCATCCAAGCCATGGACGAGCATCTGATTTTGTTAAAAAAAAAAAAGTTTTATGGGGCCTGCCTGGTGACCAGAGGGTTGAGTCTCGGCATTATCACTGCAATGGCCTGAGTTCTATCCCTGGCCAGGGTGGGGATCCACAGGGTGCAGCAGACCTCCCCTGTCTCCCTGCTGCTCCCCTCAGCAGTGGGTTTCAGTGGATCTGCCTGTTCTGCTCCCCACTCTGTCTCTGGGGAGTCCTCTCATCTCCCACACCTCTGGCCTACAACCCAGCTCTTGTATGCCTAAATAAATAAAATAAATCTTTAAAAAAATTATTTGCATGCAGCCACACCTACAGTGGCAGCAGCAGAGACTAAATATTTGCTCTCTGGCCCTCTCTGAAACAGTTCGCCACGTCCTGCTTTGGACTAGCACATCGTCTTCACAAGCACATGCTAAATCTTTTTTTTTTAAGATTTATTTATTTATGCATACAAGAACTGGGGTACAGCCAGAGCTGTGAGAGGTGAGAGGATTCACCAGAGACAGTGTGAGAACAGAACAGGCAGGTTGACTGAAGTACACTGCTGAGAGGAGCAGCAGGCAAGGCAGGAGAGGTCTGCTGCATCATGTGGGTCCCCTCCCTGGCCAGGGATCGAACTCGTGTTGCAGTGGCCACATTTTGCTTCACAGTGTGGTGATTAACCCACTGTGCCACCAGGGAGGCCCCAGATGCTAAATCTTGATTATCAGGTAATAACACAGAAAGATGGTCCTCCCTGGTGGTGCAAGGGGTCAAGCACTTTATTATGAAGCATCAGCCACTGCAGCACAAGTTCGATCAGGGAATGACCCACATGGTGCAGCAGACCTCTCCTGCCTCCCACTGCCCCCCTCAGTAGTGTGTTTCAGTAGATCTGCCTGTTCTGCTCCCCACTCTGCCCTTGGTGACTCCTCTCACCCCCGCGCCTCTGCCCTAGACCCCAGCTCTTGTGTGCATAAATGAATAAAATATTTTTTAAAGATTGATTGATTTATGCATGCAAGAACTGGAGTACAGGTCAGAGATGTGGAAGGTGAGAGGATCCACCAGAGACAGAGTGGGGAGCAGCACAGATGGATCTACTGAAACACTCTGCTGAGGGGAGCAGCAGGCAAGGCAGGAGAGGTCTGCTGTGCCCTGTGGGTCCCCTCCCTGGCCGAGATCGAACTCGTGCTACAGAGGCTGCAGTTTGCTTCATAGAGCGTTGCTTAGCCCACTGCACCACCAGGGAGGTCCAAATGAATAAAATCTTTTTAAAAAATGCACAGGACACGACATTTCCCATCCTGCCCGTCTCGAAGCACTCACTTCAGTGGCACTAACCCTGCTCACCCCACTGCAGCGAGTTGTGCAACCGCCACCACCATCCCACCCCGCGGCTCGTCTTGCAAAACTGACCCTGGCCCTGCCCCCAGGCCCTGATCGCCGCTGTCCTGTTTCTGACCCGATGAGCTGGACATTCTAGGAAGTCACACAGCTTTTGTGTTCTTGTGATTGGCGTATTTTTGGGTTCCGTATGTTGTAGAATAACAAGGTGGTCGCCAGGGAAAGAGGAGGTTCCAGTTCCCCTACCCCACCCCAGGAAGGGTGGGACTGAGCAGGGAGGGGAAGCTGGAGAAGACCTGGCTGGGAGAAAGCACAAGATAAGAAAGAACACATATGACGTGACTCCAGTTATGGAAAATACTAGAAAATGGAAGTTAGTCTATAGTGATGGCAGGCGTATCTATCATTCATAGGGTTTATGGTATTGGCAGGAGGTGGGCGTGGAAAGGAAAAAAAGACAGAAAGACAGAAGGAGAGATGCCAAGGCGCAGTCGGGCATGGGGAGGCAGGTGGGCATGTTCATTATCTTAATCGTGACTTTGTTTGACAGGTGTGCCCGGAAGCCCAAGCTCATCCGATGTTTTATTTTAAATACGTGCAGTTTACTATATGTCAATTGTATCTCAACAAAGCCGCTGATAATTTAAAAATGAAAGTAAAGGAGTCCCATTCAGTCCAAAGTAGTTCTGCTACACACAAAAGACCAAGCAGGTTCTCTCTGGACCTACGGCTCCTACCTGACCCAGCAGCCAGCTCCCTGACTACCCAGCGTCCACTCCTGCCCCTAGAGTCCACTGTTGGCACTGCAGTCATGATGGGCGGGGTTCCTTTATTTTATTTTTGCTTCAGCTTTATTATAAAAGGAAAGGACAATGACGTTCATCTCTAGAACATAACCAATTTTCTGGAATGTCTCCCTCGAAAATGTGACATTTAGGCTCCAAATACACCCCAGCGTGTACACAGCTGCCAGTGCTACCAAGTAGGTGAGAAGCTCCCCCAGGTCTGTGGTCTGACTATGCGCACGCAGTCAGTTGCCTGCACAGCTTCTCGGGTGTCATTACTTTTTGTCTGCAGTTCTCCAAGCTCTTTTTTTTTTATCAGCAATCAAAGATTTGAGCAGATTCACCAAGAACTGTCCTTCCTGTGTCAAAACCAAGAGTGTGCTTGTCTACAGCATCGGGCAAGCCCTCTGTTGTTCGATTTGCTTTAGCAACTGCATTCGGTGTCAGCTGCTCCTGGACCAAACGCCAGTTGCCATAAGCGCCACCAGGTAACAGTCCTGGCGCTCACTCGAAGGCTGGCCAAAGCCTTGCAGTCTGGACGGCGGACATCCCGGTTGACGAGACGGCCGTGCATTTTGAGCTGCGTTTTGGGCATTCTCCTGTCGTTGCCGAGGGTCGAGTCCTTGTCTTCTCAGCATTACCTCCAGACTCAAGTGTCACTGCCGACCCCAGGGGCCAGTGGCTTCTCGTCAGACTTGAACTTGAAAGGACAGTTGACATCTCTGAGATGCTTTCAAAGCGCTTGGGCCAGGCACGGCTGTGGGTGTCTCTTCAGTGACCTGCCATGAAGGTCTTCAAGACAAACAACAACGTTTCTAAATTCTGTTTTGTCTTTGCAGCTGAAGCCAGTTGGGTTGTACTAGTTGGGGGGGGGGGTGTCACGTGGTCCCTGTTTTCTTGATCTTGCCCCCCACACTTGGCCAAGGGAGGCGAGGGGGCTGGAGCCGACAGGCTGGGTGTCTACTAGGCAGTGAGAGGGGCTTTATTTTAAAGATAGCATTCCTGGGTCCTTCTCCCCTCCCTGCAGGACTGTGCCTGCCAGCCTCCCACCCCGTCCTCTGCCTCCACGCCGCAGCCAACCCGGGTCCTCCAGCGCCCGTGGTCAGCCCCAGAAGCCTCTGCCCACGGCCCTGACCGCAGCGCCTGGAGCAAGGCTGGCCAACCAGCGGGTGTCCCAGGAGCTCACTGTTTCCTCAATAAACCTTCGTGGGTCCCCGTTTGTGCCAAGGGCTGAAGTCGGCACCGGAAGACGGTGGTCTCTGCCTCCTGCAATGCGGAGTCCAGGCAAATACCCGGACAAGGGCCTCCCTGGTGGCGCAGTGGGTTAAGCAACACACTATGAAGCAGACCACAGCCACTGCAGCACGAGTTCGATCCCTGCTGCCGGCCAGGGAGGGACCCGCATGGTGCAGCAGACCTCTCCTGCTGTGCCCGCTGCTCCCCTCAGCAGTGTGTTTTGGTCAGTCTGCCTGTTCTGCTCCCACTCTGTCTGTGGTGAATCCTCTCACCTCCCATGACTCTGGCCTGTACCCCAGCTCTTGTATGCATAGATAAATAAACCTTTAAAAAAAAAATACCCGGACAAGTAAGCAACAAAATATCACGGCAAACGGAGGGCTGTGCCGCTCATTTGCCATCCAGCTAGTCACGTGGCAGTGATTGTTTTTATGATTGTTTATTTTATCTCGACATGAAAGAAGTGGGGTGTAGGCCAGAGGTATGGGGGAGCTGAAAGGATTCACTGAGACAGGACGATCTTTCCTTCTTTTTTAAGATTTATTTATTAATGCATACATAAACTGGGGTACAGGCTGGAGGTGCGGACAGTGAGAAGGTCCACCAGACACAGAGTGGGGAGCAGAACAGGCAGACTGACTGAGATACACCGCTGAGAGGAGCAGCGGGCCAGGCAGGAGAGGTCTGCTGCGCCATGTGGGTCCCCTCCCTGGCCGGGCATCGAACTCACGCTGCAGTAGCTGCGGATGCTTCACAGTGGAGTGCTCAACCCGCTGCACCACCAGGGAGGCCCCAGGGCAATCACTTCTAGAACACGGATGACCTGTCATCCCTCTGTGGCCGCAGGGTCTGGCTGGAAAGAGCCTCCACCTAGAGGACGTCACGGTCCAGCCAACCCAGCCTCACGTCTGTGTCCCCAGCTCTGCTCTCTCCCACGCCGCATGAAATGGACAAGTGGGTACTGTGAGAATTAATGAACTGCTGAAACTTTCAATTCCACAATCAGAAAAAGAGAAATAAAACAAGCTGTAGAAAGAAGCTGAGCTAGGCACATAGGTAGCTAAAACACATAAAAACATTAGAATCAAAAAAAGAATTTGGAAACAGCTACAGATCTAGCCAGTTTACTGAAGAAACATAGAAAACAAATGCAATGGTCTGAAACTAGAAATTGAAAAGCTGTATTTTTATAAATTCACAGATAGTGTTTTATTAATAAAATAGGAGGGATAATCTTATGTTAAAATATTTTAAATCTCAGTGAAATCAATTCTCTACAACTACATCAATTCAACATGAACTAAAGTAGAAATAGAACATCCTAACGAATAGATAAATAATGATGGAAAAACTGAAGATATTGTCAAAAGCAACCTCTCCCCAAAAAAGCCCATCCTAAATGGTTATGTCATTGTTCAACCTTTAAAAGGTCAAGAAATAGGTAAAGAGTTCCAAAAGAGATGGAAAATTTCCTAACCATTCTAAAAACAGCCCAACCCTGATATAAAAGCTGAGAAGCTAGAAAAACATTTTAAGTCAAAGTTCACCAAGAAGACAAAAAGAGCAAAAGTACTAATTTAAAGAAAAAAACTCTTCTCCATAATTCTGAAAAACAAAGGCTCTACAAACTGAATTTTGGGGGTAGGTTTGACACCAAAAGTTGGCAGCCATCACTCTGAGTGATGTAGCACTTAGGACACAGCATGTGAGTATTTTTGTATTTTTTTGCTGTTAATGCACTTGATGATAAGCACCTCCCTCACATCTGACGAGAAATAGCAGTAAAGTGTTGATATGCCTGT
This sequence comes from Galemys pyrenaicus, assembly GCA_019455555.1. Taxonomy (NCBI): domain Eukaryota; kingdom Metazoa; phylum Chordata; class Mammalia; order Eulipotyphla; family Talpidae; genus Galemys; species Galemys pyrenaicus. The sequence goes on along the minus strand of JAGFMF010011614.1, from coordinate 9,482,054 downwards.
TGTATATGTGTGGGTATAGCAAACTGGAATTGCAAATACAAATCAGTGCTGGTAGCTGAGTCAGGAGAACCAACAAGAGATGTTGACTCTCCTCCCAACTCCTCATTTAGGGATATCACATCAGTAACTTAAAATCACGTTGTGCGGGAGTATTTACACCACAGAAATTGGCAAAATGCTTCGGGACATTTTTTTCTGTTTATAAGCACTCTCCTGAATATTGAAGTCTCTTAAATAAAATTCACCATCAGTAAGTGAAAGAAAAAGCAATACAGATTCATCCCCAAAGAAGTCAGAAAGTTATTTGATAAATCCTGATCCAGCTCTGAGACCCAAACTTCGTTGGTTAGTAATAGAAGAGGTTTTTGTTGTCCAGAGGGTGTTATAACACTTACACAGACTCAGAAGTTTTACTACCTGTGTTTCCATCCTGATTCTTCTTGGGTTCTCAGAACTTAAGTTCTTCCTATGTAAGTGAGAATAACATTAGTACCTCTTTCTGAAGGTTGAATGAAAGAACTCAAGAAAACAATTCTATAAAATGTGATTACTTTCCTAACTTAAAAAAAATGGTTTTATCTCAGCCAACTATCATATTTAAAGGGAAACACAAGCATTCTATTACAATTAAGGAAAGACTATTCTACCATTATTAGCAAGACTATAGTCATTGGTAGTTAACATTTGAATGTTATAATCATCAGAGTATAACAAAAAGAGTAAGAAGAAAAAGGAGTATAAGAGAAAATATATTTTTTTTTACTCTAGAAAATCTAGTTTAAATGTGATTAGAGTTAATAGGAACTGAGGAAGTTCAAAACATCCAAAAAATACACAAGTATTAATAGCTATCCTGTAGACCAGTCATTACAGAAAACATAGCAGGTAAATAACTGACTTGATAACATTAACCCAAAATATATATTACCTAGGAATGAATTTTGTAATAACTTTATAGGGTTAATATGAACACCACAAGATTTTCAAGGGATAGAAAAACCTAAACAAGGACATATTCCTGGATGGCAAGACTATTACGATGATATCAGCATTGGTCAGATAACAAAAGAGAGATTTTTTTTCGAAAGAACAGAAAGTTTGAAAATAGCCCCAAACACAGATAATGATTTCTTGGTGACATTCTACACGAGGGGCTTGCAATCAGAATGCGGATGGATAGTTTTCAATACATGGATCTGCGGCATCAGGAGAAAAAACTAAGTGTGACCTTCACTTCAACCCACACAACCAAATCAATCCCAGCTGGATAAAAATGTCAAATGTTTTAAAAAATTGCAATAATACATCACTAGAGGAAAATACAAGATGTCTATTTCCAAAGATAGGAACAATAAAGACTAACAAATTTGACTAGATAAAAGGTCCAACTCTCTAAACACCTAGTTTGTTCCCCAGCAACCAGCCCAGCCTGAGGTCCCCGAGAAACATTCCAAAAGTCCCCTCATCAAAATAAAAGACACTAGTATCACCCTACTGTTTTGAAGAGTCCTAAGGTTTTAGGGTTCTGTGCTAGGAACAGGATGAAGACCAAATGGATACTTGGTGCCTGTCACCATGATATGCCGCACCAAGCTGGTCAAGTTGTCGCCTCCTCCAGGAAGCCTCCCCTGGTGCCCAGCGTCCCTCCCATGTATAGCGGGTAGAAGTGCCTGTTAGCATTTCCAAGCTGAGCTCAGGCCCTCCTCAGAGACCAGCACAGCCTCTGTGCTTTCTGCTTCCCACCCCACTCTGTCCACACTCTGACCCCAACCTCCAGACCAGGGAATTCCAGTTTTGCCACCGGTCCTGGCCCAGGTGACGCACTCACCCTCAGAGACACGGGAAGCTGGAAGGGAGCCCGCAAAGCCGAGACACGACACAGCCCAGAATAGCTACGGCAGTTTCCCAGAGAGACGGCACTCGGGGCGGCGGAGAGGGGTTAATTCCCACTCCGCGGGCTCCAGGGCTGGCTCCCCAGAGTCTGAGCCCCCAGCAGCAGAAATGGCAGGTTTGTACAGGCGCACGGGAAACTTGCCACCCACCATGTCAGCCTAAGCACATCCATCAGAGCGCAAGCATCTTTCTTTTTTTAAGATTTATTTATGGGCCCTCCCTGGTGGCGCAGTGGGTTAAGCAATGCACTATGAAGCAAACCGCAGCCACTGCAGCACGAGTTCGAGCCCTGCTGCCGGCCAGGGAGGGACCCGCATGGTGCAGCAGACCTCTCCTGCCTCCCCGCTGCTCCCTTCTGCAGTGGATTTCAGTAGATCTTCCTGTTCTGGCCCCCACTCTATCTCTGGTGGATCCTCTCACCGCCCACACCTCTGACCTGTATCCCAGTTCTCGCTTGCATAAATAAATACACCTTTTTTTTTAAAGTGTCATAAATGTAACAGAGAGAGTTGAGAGCCGTCATGGGCAGTGATGGGACAGGGTGTTCCCACTCCACAGGGGGTGTGCAGGGAAGCCACTCTGAGGAGGTAGCTGGACACGGGGTCTGGAGAACTAGGGGGCCAACTGAGCAGCTCCAGGAGGGAGGCCTCGGGGAGCAGTGCCAGCAGGTGCAAAGCACCGAGGCCGCAGAGCTCTGTCCAGGAAAACAGAAGAGGCGCGTGGCCCACATGGCTCCAGGGCCCTGAGCGGGGCTGAGGGGTCCAATTTGTTGGGAGGATGATATAAAACGGGGTTTATTGCACCCTCGCCCTGGGCTGGCGCACGGCCAAGCCTCAGTAAATCCGACAATTGTTGTGATGCACTCAGAGGCCGGCCGCCCTCGCTGCCCCGGAGGCTGAACTTGGGACTTGCCAGATCCTCAGACGCGGCGCTCGCACCTGCCCGGAAGACTCGGGGTGCTGCAGGAAGGCCCGTGGGGGTGTCCTTCCTCGGGTCCTCAAACTCGCCCTTCACTCACCCACCCCGCGCGCCAGGAACAGGTGACTCACCCCTTTCAACACAATAGCCGTGCCTGGGAAAGGAACAGCTCGACCCCCAAGAAAAACAAGGAAGAAAAAGACTGTTCGCAACTCATTTTATTCCAGTAGAGGGAATAAGGACAACCGATATACAAATATTTGTACTCGAAATATTTTCGAGCGTCAACTGCATTTCGGTTATGTGGTGGTGGCGCAGCGGGCTGAGCGCCGCACTGGGAAGCACCCTCGGCACAATCGCGTGAGTTCGATCCCGGCCAGGGAGGGGACCCACAGGGCGCAGCAGACTCTCCTGCCTCCCGCTGCCCCCTCAGCAGTGTGTTTCAGTGGATCTGCCTGTTCTGCTCCCCGCTCTGTCTCTGGGGGTCCTCTCACCCCCGCACCTCTGGCCTGCACCCAGCTCTCGTGTGCACAAATAAATACATCTTTAAAATCGAGCACACGCGCCCTCATCCGTGGGCACCCCATGAGAACACACTCAAGTGCACACAGGGGCGTGCCTGCCTGTGTCTGGGCACCCCTGGGTCATGCGCTCACTCAGGGGCCCCGGCACTGGAGAATAAAGAGCACAGGTCTCGACCCCCGGGAGTGTACAGACCAGAGAGGAGCCTGGAACCCCAAACCAGCAGCCGCCTGCACGGCCCGGAACTCGTTCCTCTTTTTTTATTTTTCTATATCCCCTTTGGAAATAAACCTCGTATGGTTGCCTCTGTGCCCAAGCCATGTCCTGCAGTCGTGAGCACGGGTGAGGACCCCAGCTCTGGTGCTCCCAAGTCTGCAGCTCCGTCTGCACAGGATTGGCCCTCCAAAGTGCCCATAATCCCACCGATTTCCCTCTCCCGCTGCCTCGCCGTGGCCTGCCGGCGTCACTGCCCAAACCAGCACTGGCAGCGCCCGGCCAGGTTCCCACCGTCCACCACGTCCCTCTCCCCTGCCACACACACAGTCCGTCCTCCCCACTGCAGCTCCTGGACGGTGTGCCCCTCTGCTGCCCACAGCCCTCCAGGGCTCCCACCTCCTGTGGGGTAGAAGTTCAAGTCCTCCTGCGCCCGCCAGGCCCTGCACAACCTGCCCCAACCCCGCCCGCACGGCCTCCCTCTCACCCTGCTCCCTCTGTTCCCGCCACGCAGGCCTCCCGGCTGTGCTTCCAAAGCCAGGCCCCGCCTGCCCCAGGGCCTTTGCACGGACCCCCTGTCCAGGTCACTGTTCTCCCTGGTGTCCCATGTCTCGCTCGCTCGCCTCCTTCGGGATTTTGCTCAAGCATCTCTGTGACACCTTGGCACCGCACCCCCCCCTCCCTGGGCCTCCTCCCGGCGTTCCTCCACAAGCTCGCCTCATTTGTATTCTCTACCCCCTGCCACTTGAAGAGGTCAGCCAAGCAGGAGTGTCTGTGGCTTCACTTTCTGAGGGGGCCCCAGCTGCAAAGGGCGCACAGCGGGTGCTCCAAAAATACCCCTGCGACCTCTCTGGTGTCTCTGCGCCACCTCTCCTGGGGGCCTTCTGGAGACAGACACCGTCTCCCTTTCTCCAACAAGTGATTATTGAGCACCTACTGTATGCCTGCCAGGCAAAGGAGAGAGACAAAAGCCCGTCCCCCAAAAGCACCTTGCACCCAGAGGCTGGAGGTGTGGCGACACGCACCCTCGAGAAGTGCTTTCAGACCACGGTGCAACGCAGACAGTGGAGGGCACAGCAGAGGCGGGGAGGGGTGCTGTTTCGGCGGAGACAGAGCCAAGGGCCGCATGTATCCCTCACGCCAGCTGCACCGGCAGGTGAAGGCAGGACGGGACGGGACGCAGACCCCCGGGCCCTGCACACCTGTGTCCCGGTCACCGAAGCCCGAGTGCCCGGGCCCCGCAGACAACGGCTTCCTGGCCCTGCGGGCAAGGGCGTGGGAAGACGGCCGGGGCTGGTCCACTCTGCCCTTCCGCCGGGCCCAACGCCCTGGCACAAGGCCCCTCGGAGGAAGAGGAAGAGCGTCAGCCCGGGCGGCCCTGCCTTCCAGCCAGCTGCTGGGGTGGGGGCGTCTTCCCGGTCCTCTCCCTCCGGGGGCCAGAGGCCCGCTGGGGAAGTCCAGGCACAGGAAGGGGACAGCGGAGGTGCCACGCCACTGCAGCAGCAGGGGCTGCCACGCGGGTCCAAAGTGCTGGTCCTGGCCCCTGGGGAGCCATCCAGGACCCCTCCCCCCCGCCATCCCAGCACATGCACCCCTTGTCTGTTTGAAGCCCAGCTCAACCGCCCCCCAAGTCCCACAGCCACCCACGTTTGTCCCTCCCCTGGACCAAGCCATCACCCCAACCAGGGTCAGGCCTTCACTCTCCGTCCACCGCCCACACCCAGCTAGGGGACTTTCTCACACAGCCCCAAGCCTGCCAGCCTCTCCACAGAGACCCCCCTCCCCACCCCATGAGCTCCCGGCAGGGCCACTGACCCCGCTGGCCTCCTCTGGCCCTCCCATGCCCTGTGCTTGCCCCGGCCTCCTCAGACCACCTGCAGACACCCCCTGAGGAAGCCTCTGGCCGCCAAGGCCAGGCCACTGGCTCCACTGTCCTGCCCCTCTTCCCAGCTGACCAGCCCTGGGGCCGGCCGGCACGTGTGCGGCCCGAGACAGACGCCCCGCAGCTAGCGGGGTCCCGGGCAGGGAGGGGCTCCGGGTTGGGGCGGCCCGGACGCTGCTCGGCCCCTCTGCGGTGCGGGTCTCGGCCGCGCGCCCAGGCCGCGTTAGTGTCTCCGGCCTCCCGCGCTGCTGGCCCCCGCCGAGTCGCCGTCTGCTCTCAGAGCCGAGAAAAGCCTCGCAGTCCGAGACGTCAGCTCCGGTTTGGGACTGGGAGTCCAAGCCCCCTCCCTGGACGCTCTGGCACAGGGGTGCGCCGCCCCGTAGTTGGAGGACCCTGGGGTGCGGAGGCAGGGGCGGGGCCTCGGGGCACGCCCCAGCAGCGGGGAGGTGGACAGCCCCGGAGGGGGAGCGGGGCTGGGAGAAGACCCGGCGGGGCTGACTGGCGAGGGACAACCCTGCCTGGTGCTTTCGCTTTCCGGGGGGCTGGGGCTGAGCAGAGCTGGCGCTGCAGACAGAGACCGCGGACCCCTGCGTGGAGAGGGGCCGCCAGGCCGCGGGCTAGGGCGCAGGGCAGGCACAGCACACCCTGCGGCCGGAGCCGGCAGCTGCCCGGCTCCCACGTCTCCACTAGGCACACGTCAGGGGGTTCTGCACCCCACGGCCCCTGGGAGCAGCCGGTCGGCCTCAGCGGGTCTCCCGGGCCCCGCTTCCTCGTGTGCAAGAGGGGGCTGGCGGGACCTGCCTCCCGAGGACACGGGACGCGTGAGGCTCCAGTGAGACCGAACAGGCCACAGGACGGTGCCAGAGAGCAGGACCCACCCTCCGGCCGCCACCCGCCCTGGGGCCCAGCTCACGGCGCCGCCCGAGGGGGCTCGCGGGAAAACAACTGGGTCTCACTATGAGAACGTTGGGTTCTCGGGTTATATTAAGATGTGGTTTTCCTGTTGCAGCCTCTGAAGTCCCCTGTGGTTTCTTCGGGGTTCGCAGCGGGGAAGGGAAGGTCCTCAGCCAGGAGGGAGCACGAGACGTGCCCAGCCTTCCCCATCTGGACTTGGGACACTGGCCCTGGGGGCCAGAATCACCCCAAAGGGCCCCTAAGCGGGGTCACTGCGATTAGCAAATAACAATAGAGCCTGCCCAGTGCCCCATTCCTCTGGCAGCTCTAAGGCCACAGGTGTCCCCCAGGCAAAATCAGAAGGTGGGGTTTCCTAACACGCAGGGCCTGTGCGCTTTAGAAATCCAAACGCCCCGAGACACTCGTTAATCTTAGCTGGCACACACACATGCACGTGCACACACAACCACAGGGTCACGTGGTTCAGAGGGACCGGAAGGTTCCCACAGCGGGGCTGAGAGAGCAGAGGACCGTAGGCTAGAAAACAGCTCCTGCTCCTGCCCCAGGCCTCACCTGCATCTTGTCATCTCACCCTGTGCCGGAAATACCCAGGCGGGAGCCACAGCACAGACAGCCCTGGTCCCTGCTGCCAGCAGCCCGTCCCTGCCTCCAAGTCTCAGAAGCAGCCGCTCCGTGTTCTGCTGTGGCAAGGGGCCCTCACACAATGAGAGCACCACAAACAAACAGGAAAGGCTAAAATTAGTAAATGACAACACTTAGTACTGACACAGGTTTGGGGCCACCGAGACTTTTGAATGCTGCTGGTGTAAATGCAAACACGGTGCCTTTTTCGTACCACTTTGGAAAACGGTATAAATGTTTCTTATCAAGTTGCGCACACATTTACCACAGGACATAGCAACGCTGCTCAGTATTTTCCCAAGAGAAATGAAAACTCATGTTCACGCAGAAACCTCAACGTGAATGTTTACAGTGGAATTATCCAAGATGCCAGCGGCTGCCTGGCTACCATCGAAATGATCTTCGATGGCAAAGAGCGATAGTGGCGGGCCACAGAATGGAATACTATGCAGCAATAAAGAGAAAAGCACACATGAACACCTCCCAGTGTATCATGCTAAGTGGAAGGCAAACTTAGAGGCTGAAAACACCCTGATTCTATTTATATGAAAAGTCAAAACAATAGGGACAGAGAAGAAATTGGTGATTTGCAGGGGCAGGCAAAGCAGATGGCTGCAAGGGCAGGAAGGGACTGGGGGAGGGGAATGGAATTGTCTGTCTTGATCGTGGCTTTGGATAAGTGGCAATGGATGGACGAGTCAAACCTCAGAGAACTACCCACTGAAAGGATTACATTTTATGAGTTGCAAATTGTATCTCAAATCTTAAACACTGAGGGAGGGGAGGTGCTGTGTCTTTCGTGAAATCACACGGGAAATGGGCATCAAATCCCAGAAGGAGGCTCTACTTCCAAAACAAGGGACCCGAAGAGTTTCTAGTAAGAGGCAGTGTGGTCTCCCAGCAGCAGCTAGCGTTACTGTTGTGTCACTTCTCACGGTTTTACATACTTTCTCATGGTTGCTTGCACATCTTTGCTCAGTTTTAGAAAACATGAGAAATCCCGGACAAGTGAAGCCTGAGAAGATCACACATTTTCTGATTTCTGCTACAAGCGCAATAGCACCTGGGTCAGCTGTGACTCGTCTTTGCTGCCGGCTGCTCTGGGGGGAGAAAGCTGGTTCTCGGAGGCACCCACTCTCTCCAGGTCCTCGGGAGCCCCTGAGCTGAGAAGGGCCGTCCACGGTCAGGCTTCCTCTCGGGTTGTTTGTCTTCTTATCTACTTGGGGACACTCTTGCGCAGATAACGGTTGATCTTTACCCATCGGTTTTATTCACAATATTATTTCCCTGATGATAGTTTATCATAATCAGATAATTTTGGTGTTTTACCCACGATGTCTGTTTCCTGTCTTAGCAAGACAAATGAAAACAAAACAGGTTTTCAAGCCTAAGTGGAAAAACAGCCTAATAAATCCCTCCTAAGGCTTTCACTTTCTTTGTTTTACATTTTCTCTCGAACCCACAACTTTATTTTGGTTTTATTCCGCAGCACAGACATATTTCGCTCAGCCACACTTCTGCCAGAGAGGGAGAAGGCGGGCAGGCCTAGAGGCAGTGTGCCCCCAGCCCTGCCCCCTGCCCACTTGGGCCCTGAGCCTCTCCTTCTTTTCTGGGGTCCCTCCTGCCTTTTCTGTTTCTGCCGCTTCACTGGCTCTTCAGGGAAGGGAGACAAAAGCCCCGGGAAAGCAGTGTCCTCTAGTGGCCACTTCAGTGATAGCAGCTGTCATCTGAATTGAAAATCATCAGCAGGACAGCCGCACACACCCGCAGGTGGTAAACACCCCAGAGGACCAAAGGCCAGCACCCCAGCAAGGCACGTGCACAGCCACGTTCACACAGCACGGTCCGCAACAGCCACAGGAGGATGAGACTCAAGTGTCCGTCCCTGGATGACGGGCCAGCGGCCGTGAGGCATCACTTCGCAGCACAGTGCCAGCCCACAAGGGAGCCTGGCACAAGCCGCGTAGGTGACCTTGAGGGCGTGACCTTGAGGACATGATGCTCATCAATGCCCAGACGCACGGGCCAGTGTGGCTCAAGTTTACTTGTGCAAGCTCCCCAGGAGCGTCAAGCGCAGAGACAGAGCAGAGTGTGGGTGCCAGGGTGGGGTGGGGTGTATGGTGGGGACGGAGCTGCGGCCGGAGATGCAGCGGGCCTGGAAACGCCTGTGGACGCACACACGGTGCATGCACAGTGCTGGCTGGTGCGTCCTGCAAGATGAGCAGCTCACCCCGAGCTGTTCACCACCCGTAAGTGCAGGAAGGTAAGGCCAGGGCAGGGCTCCCCTCTGGAGGTGAGAGAGGTGCTGGAGGGGCGGACACAGCATCCAGGGAGCCAGCGGGAACCACAGTCCTCAGTGGGTGGGGCAGCGGGTGGGCTTGGCCCAGGCACAGAGGAGGAGAAACAGGACCGCCCGAGAGAGCAATGGAGAGACTGAGCATGATGAGCGCAGACCAGAAAGAGCTGCAAGGCAGAGCGATCAGCCCCTGCGCCCAGCCCTGCCGGTGATGTTGCTGGGGCTGGTCTCGGGCGCCTGTGCCCTCCGGCCATCTTCGCGGGTTTTTTTAAAGATTTATTTATTTGTGCACATAAGAGCTGGGGTGCAGGCCAGAGGTGCAGGGGGTGAGAGGGTTCACCAGAGACAGAGCGGAGAGCAGAACAGGCAGATGGACCAAAACCCACTGCTGAGGGGAGCAGTGGGCGAGGCAGGAGAGGTCTGCTGTGCCCTGTGGATCCCTCCCTGGCGGGGGATGGAGCCTGCGCTGCAGTGGCTGCGGAAGCCACACAGTGCAGCGCTCAGCCCCTTGCGCCTCCAGGAGGCCTCTGCTCGACCCCCCTTAAGCGCTGAAGTGGCACCACTCAGCTGCACTTGGGGCCCGCACCAGGCTGCGCAAAGCTGAGCTGTGCCAGTCTCTCCCCCGGCTCCTGCCCCCGTCCCAGCTCCAGAGTGGCCACACTGGCCTCTGCTCTCAAACACGCCGTCTCAGCCGGCTCCTGACCTCTGTCCTCGGGTCCCGCACCCAGCAGGCCCTGACCTGGGCCTTGGGCAGTCGGGGGCAATTCCCGTGGCCTCCCCGACGCCGCTTAGCTGTGTGGGGCCTCTCCGCCGTGCAGGCCTGCGCGGCAGCACCTGCGTTGGCCTCAAGCATAAACAGTGTATTGCACGGAGAGTGCATCTAATGAAGTGCCGTGACGCGCTGCCCTGGCGCCAGCTCGTGCGCTGGGCCGGTCTGCGTGGCCAGCTGCCCACGCGCAGAGCCCCTGGCTGGCACATCTACACCGGACTCTGCAGGGCTACACATCAGCGCTCTCCGCCCCCTCCCCTACCTCCCCTCTCTCCTCCTCCCCTCCACCTCTCCCTCCTTCTTCCCCTTTTCCCCTGAACTCCCCTCCCTCCTCATCCTCCTCCCTCCTCTTTTTAACCCTCCCTCTCCTCATCCTCCCCCACCTCATCTACCCCTTCTCTCCCCCTCCTCCCTCCCCCTCCTCTCCCTCTCCCTCTCCCTCCTCCTTTTCCCCCTCCTC
>JAGFMF010011614.1:9396547-9464403 GCA_019455555.1 Galemys pyrenaicus | reverse complement strand
ATCCACCCACCCATCCATCCATCCATCCATCTATCCACCCACCCATCCATCCATCCATCCATCATCCATCCATCTATCCATCCATGCCAGCATCCATCCATCCATCTACCCACCCATTCATCCATTCATCCATCTATCCACCCATCCATCCACCCATCCATTCACGCAACCATTCAACCATTTAACTATACATCCATCTAATCACCCGTGCAACCACTGCTCTCCCAGCTAGCCAGTCAACTATCCATTTATCAGCCCACCGGTTGGCTGATAAGCATCCAACCACCATCACCTGTCTGACCACCCATCACTGGCCAGCAATCCATTCAGCCATTTGCCAGGCATCTGCCCTTCACCAGCTCGCCACAGGACAGCTGGGCGTCGTGAGCCCCAGTTTTAAAGTCAGAGTCGCTGGGTCCGGACCGCCCTGCTGCCGCTCACCAGCGCAGTGTCCACGCGGGTCAGAGCGTGGCTCCTAAGGGGCAGAGACCAGATGACCTGCAAAGATGAGAAGAGTTACTCTGGCTTTTTACAGACCCTGGCTCCAGCCACAGGGTGCGCGAAGCAGGTTCCTCACCAGCCCCCACCCCGGCCCCGTAGCGAGGTGGTGTCTGTGCGACCAGCAACGCTGTGCCTTGTCTCGTGACAACCAGTCCCGACTCCGCATTCTTCTGTCCTCGCGCACACCCCCTTTGCTGCACCCCCACTTTCCAGAGGGGGTGCGAGAGCAGTCAGATGATGCAGACAGAAATGAGTGGGGCTGTGCGCCCACAAAGCTGCGTCTGCGAAGTCAGGCGTGGGCCGGACCGGCCTGCGGTCTCCGACCTGGAAGGACCAAGTGAGCCGGTGGCAGCTCAGCAGTGCTCAGAGAAGCGGCCCACAGTCGTCTGCCCAGACTCTGGGTGCAGGTGTCGGCCACCAGGCAGGGAGCGGGACACCGCTGGGAGCCGGGGAACGGCGCAGAGGATCCCGGACACGCCGGGCGGGGGTCCCAGGCCGAGCAGGAGTTGAGAGGGCAGGCCGGGGCACCCTGCACGGCATTCTAAGGGGCCTGGCGGCTACGGGGGAGCAAGAGAAGAGGAGCAACGAGGAGGTGTCCAGCCAGATGCGGCAGCCACCGGACCCACGGTGGCCGGCCGGAGGGTCCAGCGTAGGCTGGCGACCGGGAAGACTAGCTCTTGTGGTTGGCGAGTGTTTGGGTACGTGAACCCCAACAGGAGAGGAAGCTGTGTGGGAAAGTAATAAGGGCCCGGAGTGAAGACAGAGGGAAGAAGAGAAGGCAGAGAAATGTCCCATTATGACCCTGACAGACGCGCTGTCCCGGGGACAGTGCGGTCACCCCAACGCGGGACACGGGAGAGGAGCTGAGCTCGGTTCTGACGGCTGAAGGCCGGTCGGGCAGGAGCGCCAAGCCACAAGGGGTCAGGTGGGGATTTCCGCCCCCCACATCAGAGCTCCGTATGACGTCAGGGTCAGGGTTCAGCGTGTGACCAGGCTTGGGGACCAGCTTGAGGGGTTCGCCGGGATGGGGTGTGTGGAGGCGCGGGGGTCCAGATGCCAACACGATGCTGTCACATGCATGCTCAGGAGAGTTGCAGGGCCAAGGGGAAGGTGGAGGGGGGTCTGGGAATTTTGGGGGGCTCCATGCCAGAGTCTCAAGGCGGGAGTGAAAGGGGGACGGCCTCAGACAATAGCTCCCCAAGGGCCAGGTGGAGGATGAGACCCTCGTGTGGCCGGGTCAACGGATTTGACCTTCTTGCCTGCGGGGAGTCTGCAGGCAGGAATGACTGGTCTGCACAGCAGGGGCAGGGAGAGGGGAATGAGGCGCCGGCTCCTCCCACAGCAAGGGGTCCCCCCAAAGCCCAAGTCCACCCAGAGCCTCTCGTGACCTGGCGGGCACAGCAGTGGCCAAGCCCCCTCCTCCCCAAGGCCCTGGAAAGCCACGTGGTCTCTCCACCTCCAGAAGCGAAACTGCTCTCCGAGAAGCGCACCCCCACATGCGCAGCCCTTGGGGCAGGTGCAGACAGGGACAGCGAGGCGGAGGAAGCCCGACTTCCCTACCGCGGCCGAACTCCAAGTCACTGAGGGATGAGGCGCCCGGAGCTCGGCGCGGGGACCTGCCAAGCACGGGCAGGCCACTGACGCTGGCTCTGGAGGACCCAGCTGTCCGGTGGGCTTGGGAGCCGGAGCAGGGCGGCAGCCCAGGCCCGCCTGCCGAGCCCACGAGCCCAGCTGGTGCGAGCGGCCGCAGCGGGGCGCGGGGGGTTCCAAGCAGACAAGTGGCTCGGCAGGGAGAAACCAGCGACTGAACAGCAGCGTCTGAGCCGGGCATCAGGCCGGGGTGTGGCGCTCGGGTGTGGGCTTAGCTATCCCTCAGGTCACCCCCTCCTAACCCACGTTAGCGGTGAGAAGCCCACGTCCAGGAGCGGGGCCGGGCAGTGCCCAGAGCTGCCCAGCTCCCCGCTCAGCCGGCCGCCCGCCTTCCCGCAGGCTCGGAGCCCAAGCCATGCCTTCCGGACTTTGACTCGGCAGCTGCAGCCTCGGCCGCCCAGAGCAGCAGCGGACTCTGGAGGATGGAGCACCCCGAACTCCTCTGCGCCCTGGGCCACGAGCAGGCAGGTGTCTGGCGCTGGAAGGGCGGGAGCGGGCAACACCGGCGCTGTGCCTTCTGCTGGGCACCTGCCTCTGGTCAGCGCTTCATCTCAGGAAGCCCTCCCCCTGGGAACTTGGCAAGGCAGAAATTATGTCGTCCTATAGATGCGGACACGGGATCTTTTCTGAGCAAGAAGAGGGCGGGAAGGAGGGAGGGAGGGAAGGATGGACGGACGGATGGATGAAAGGAAGGACAGAGGAATGGAGAGAAGGAAGATTCTATGGGGTGGTGGGTAGGGAGATGCATGAAAGAAATAAATGGATGGAAAGAAGGATAGAGAGAGGGGCCAAGGGAGGGAGGGAAGGAGGGCGGAGAGGAGGGGGGGAGAGAGGGAGGGATTTTGGATTTCCCTTGTGATTTTGGATTTAGCTCCATTGACTGCTTCTAACTATAGACATTTGTTAAAATAGATTTTCATGTAAATAACGCAGGGTTCTAAGCCTGCTTTGGCCCGTGGTTAATCGCCAACCTGAGCATCTGCAGGGCTGCAAACCACGTGTTCTGGCACGACAGTGAGACTACTAAACACACTTTATTGCAGAAGAAAGAAACTAAATCTGAAGCATTTGCAGAATTTCCTAAAATCGCAGGACATTGAGGGCCAGGAAATCAGTGCCAGAGGGCTGCTGGCCGGGAGGGGGGTGGGGGGCAGTTCTCGCCACAGCAGGCTGACGTCTCCACGCAGGTGCTCACAAGCCCCCCGCCCTGGGCTGGAGGGAGGGGTCCTCCGTGCACCGACCCCCCTTTCAAGAGGCCGGCTTCACCGCGCATTAGTTCACCCAGCAATCCCTACGCTCCACAGACAGGAAGGTTCCAGAAACTTAAGAAAAAATTCTGAAAGACTGAGGCACAAACAGTGCTGAATACATCTCATTAAAGCCACAGTGTCTTTGGCTCAGTCAAAACAGGATTATGAGCTGATTCTCTTAAATCCTTCTTTTATTAGCAACTTCACGTCTAACCCCTGAAACCAGAATAAGTGCTTATTTCCATCAATTAAAAAAAAAAAAGAATTGGCCCGAGCACAGGACAGGGCCAAGGGCAAGGAAGAGAAGGCTAGGGTTCAAGTTCTGGCCCCTTCCGGGCCCTGGGCCTCCCGCAGGACCGGGGTGCAGGCCTGAGGCAGGTGAGCCGGATGAAGAAGCCATGCATGACCTGGGAGGAGGGAGCCCCCCGCCTGCGTGAGCCCCCACCCCCTGCCACCCAGCCAGTCCCTGCCTCCCTGTCACCGTCGGCCACTTGGCCACCGGAGCTGGGCAGTGGATGACGTCCCCTTGCTCTCCCTCCGCCCGGGGGCCCAGCCTGCGAGCCCTGCCCCTGGAGCAGGTCGCTCTGCCCAGCTCGGGCCGTGCTCACATGCTTGAGGCCCCTCGAGCTTCTCCTGGACCCCCTCCCAGCTCTGCTCTGCACGTAAAGACTGTCAGAAAGCATGGTGCGGCCCCAGCCTCCCTCACCGCTGTCTGCAGCTCAGAGACCAGATCCTCACACGGCCCCAGCGGGCCCGCTGGCGTCCCCCCCGCCCTCCTCCCAGCCCCCAACCCTCTACCCCCACCCCCACCCCAGCCGTGCCAGACACCCAGAGAGCTCCAGCCCGCAGGCCTCTGCACGTCCTGTTCTTTCATTGCCTGGAAGGCCCTCGCCCTCAGCTTCACCCCAGCCAACTCCTACTCATTCCTCAGGCTTCACTCTGACACTTCCTCCAGGAAGCCCACCCCTGCAATGTTTTTCAAGTTTTATTTTATTATACATTTATGGGACTTTTTTACTGAAAGTCCACTAACTGGAAAGATAGAGATCATTTTATTTGAAAGACATGAAACTTGACCAAATATGGCCAAGTCAAGAGCTCATTGACGGGTCACATGGAGAGCGCTGTCCATGGTTAGAAACAGGCTTTTGTTTGCTTGTTTGTTTGTTTCTTGTTTGGGTTTGGTTTGGGCCGTGGAAACTGGCCAATGATGGTCTAACTTTTGCTAAGTGAAAGTAGGTTTTTCACTCCAAAGATGATCCTTGTTCTTGTGCTTTTAAAAAGGGAATTTAGTGAGTAATATCCCAAGCCAGAATTCCTGTGCGGGTCTCTCCGGCCCCCTCCCTGGCACGTCCCATCATTGGCTCTCTTAATTATGATTATGGGGGTCACCATCAGTCTTCTCAGATTAGCCCCTCAAGGGCAGGGATCATGCTGCCTGGGGCAGTCAAAAAGGCTCAGAGAAGACCCCAGCTCCTGAAGCAGAGACAAATAACCGTCATACCTGCTCCCAGGGCTTGCACTGTGCAAACTGCATCTCGTTTAATCTGTCACAGAACTGTGACAGTGTGCCCACTTGAGGGGTGAGAAGGCTGAGACCCAAGAGGGTTAGACCCCAGGGCACACTGAGCTAGTAAGTCATACCGGGATGCAGATGTTTACTAAGGTCTTTCTGTCATCCCAGTCATTCAAAAACAAGCTACCCCCATACTATATCCTAATTTGTTTGAAATCAGCTACCTCTTCTACACGATGAAACAACTAGGAAAGCAATATGTTTGAAATTGCATTGGTTTGCCTTCTTTCCTAATCTACAATGAGATAAACAACGATTTCATTTTTTAACTTATCCATGTTCTAGCTAACTCTACACATGTCAGCACACAGAAGAGGGGGTATTTCTGGCACATCCCACCTGAGTCTGACCAGGGGACCCCATCCCCCAAGGCTCCCCATGGTCCAGGGGGCCTGGATTTATTGCATCTTCTCTGGGGGCTCAGGGCCAAAAGTACAGTGTTTAGTTAAATACCTGGAAAGGCCCCTGTTGGGTCTGCTCCCATCTCTCTCCTTCCAGAGGATGGTCTGCTCCCATCCCTCGATGTATCTATCCACCGCTGGGAGCTAAGACAGCCCATGCTGTAGCTATACACCACCCCTCTCTGACCCAGCTTGGGCCAAGTTCCCATTTCTGCCTCCAATGAGGGAGGCCAGACACAGGAGAGGGAAGGGAGGCCAGCCCGAGCCAAGAGGCTGTCCTTGCGTGTTTATATTTATAGAAGGATAAAAACCAGAGACACAAAGAAATCTTTCAGGCAGTAGCAGAGGAGGCAGGAGGCAGTAGAGGTTGTCCAGGCACTCGGGATGGGACTGGAGTGATTGGGGGGAGGGTGAGATTAGAAAGAAGTCTCTTGCTGAAGTCACAGGAGGGCCAAGAGAACCTCGGCCAGTGTGAGCCAGAGGTGTAGGTGTTTGGGCAGAGACCAAGAAGAGGGACCTTGAGCTACAGAAGGGAGGAGGAGGAGCCAGAGAAGAAGCAGCCAGGGAGGAAACAAGATTAATAGGCACCAGGGAGCGTCAAGAAGCAGGAAGCCGCAGACAGCAAAGCAGCAGCTCCTCCAGAAGTCAAGCATAGACTCACCCTGTGATCAGCAATTTCACTTCTGGGTGCATACCCCCAAAATGGAAAGCCGGGACTCAGATATTGGCACCCCCATGTTCCAGCATTACCCACAACAGCCAGAAGGTGGAAGAAAGTGGCTGGATAAACCAATATGGCTTTGCTCAGAGCCATACAATGGAGTGTTACCCAAGCTTAAAAAGGAAGGAGATTCTAGAAGAAGGATGAACCTGGAAAAGACTCTGAACTAAGCCGGTCACGAAAGGCCAATACTGTCTGGTATCCCTTATAGGCCGTCCCTGGAGGTGTCACATCCATGGTGACAGGAAAGAGACGGTGGGCGCTGGAGGAAGGGACTGGTGTTTCACAGAGGCAGAGTCCTGGAAAGGGACAATCCCTGCCCTACAGAGCCTGACACCTTATTAACCTCAAGGAGTCAGCAAGGCTGTCTGGTGGGCGTGCCAGGCTGGGTTTTGAAACATGAATAGGAGTTTTCCAGGCTGACACTAAGAGTACTAGAGAAAGATGTTTTCCAAGAAGAAGAGAAAGCAAGTTCCATTGGTGAAAAAGAGAAATGGCAAGAGAGTGGGAGGGAGAGAAAGGGTGGGAAAGGAGGCCGAGGAGGGCGGGAGCAGGCAGGGCTGACCCGTCCTGTGCTGAGACGCTCAGGTCGCCTCACGCTGGGAAAGGAGGGAGCCTGGCGCTCACATTGCAGGCTTCACAGCAGAGGCCGCGGGGTCCAGCGCCGATCCCGTCAAACTCTGCGAGCCCGTGCGCGGTGGCCTCGAGTCTCCTTGGGCTTTTAAACTGTAGCCTTAAAATACGCCTAGATTTTGGGCACCCCTTCCAGATGGTGCCCGAGGCAAGTGCCTCACTCTGTTCCTAGCCTGGAAGCAAGTCTCAGGGTCCGGGGGCCCCCAGGAGACACCCCAACAGCACGGGGCGAGTTGAGGGGCGCCGATATCATCTGAAATTCCACATCGAGGATTACCTACCCCAGCATTGTAGACAAAAGCGCGAGCGCCTTAACATGAGCCGGGTGCACGGGCACGACTTGGGGTTCGCTGTTTCATAAGACGACCACCAGAAACTCAGGGAGGGAGGTGGAATCCAGCCCCGATGTCCGCAGTCTCGACTTCTTTTGGGGAGTCCAGGTGGGACAGTGTGCTGGGCCACGGCCCCCCTCCCGCCCGTGTGGCCAGAGAGGGACGAAGAGCGGGGGTTGGGCAGAGGGGCGGGGGGCCTGGGGACGGCAGCAGCCCGCGGTGATGCTTCTCCCCATGCCGCAGGATGGCTTCCCCGGACGCCCCGGCGGCAGCTCCGAGCACCTCGGCCTGGACTTGGCAGCCCTTCAGGGGAGCGAGTACCTCCAGGACCTCGGCCTCGCACCCCCTTCCCACAGCCACCCTGGGGAAACCACGGGCCAATGCGCGCCCCAAAAAGAAGCCGGGGCAGATTCGGTTTTCTCCAGGTCGGCGAGGCCCCAGGCCCTGCTCCGGAGGCGCAGCTGGGAGAGGGCGAGAAGCTGCTCGGAGAGCTGGCGAAGGTCAGGGCCCCTTGGCGCCGGAACCCGCCGGGGGTGGTCCTGCAGGCTGGCGCCCCTGCGCGCACACCCCCTCGAGGGCTGCAGGGCTCCCTGGCCCCAGAGGCAGCGGGGCGCTGCGGGGCACACGCAGATGTACACGGAGCCGTGCACCAGGCAGGGCACAGCCGCCGGGACGGCACGCGGACACACCGCGCTTGCCCCCACCTGCCAGCCCACACGTGCAGTTTGCACACCTGGGTGCCCCGGTGCCCGCGGGAGCAAAACACAGACGCCTGCCAGACGCCCTCCCAGAGCAGCAGCAGCCCCAAACACAAGAGGGGCGCTTTGGCCTCCCCGCCATCGCTCAGGCCCCCTAAGAGTCCCCAGATAGAAGTCCGGGCTAGCGATGGCAGCTCTGTGGTGCTAATGTAGCCCATGAGCCTCAGCCAGGACCTTCTCTTGGGGATCCAGGCACCTCTCTGTGCCCCGCCCCCACCTCAAGGCCCCAGAGGCACCCGCAGTTCTCTCCTGAGCTCCCGACGCAGCTGGGTGGGATGGGGGGACCCGCAGGAGCCCCAACGCCCCCCTTTTCCGCCAGGCTCAGCCTCGACGCATCGGCTGTGAGCGAGGGGCCCTGCCTCCCTCGGACACTGGCCAGCCTGGCCCTGAACCTGCCGGAAGTGAGCCCGCAGGCCTGGACCCGAGGGCGTCTCTCCGGGGAAGGGACCCCAGCGGGCTGCCCAGGCAAGGTGGGTGAGGCGCAGCGCCCTGCCAGAGCACACGCCTGGCCAGAAGGCACCCAGTCCTGGCGGGGACCGAGCCCCTGAGGCCCGGAGGCTCCTCACCGCTGCAGGTCCAGAGCAGGGCCCGGCCCACGAGCGCTACCCACGGGCCAGGGTCCGGGAGCCTCTGCGGCCGCAGCCAGACAGGAGTGCGCGGGGTCAGACCCTGCACCCTGCACCCCGGGGGCTCACAGTGAGCCTGAGGGGCAGCTCACAGCTGGGGGGCGCGGCCTGTGGGCCTGTACGGCCATCTCTGCCCGCCCTGACCCCCCCAGGGAGTTCCTGCCCCCAGGAGCCCTGTGGCCCAGGGCCACGCGGGTCCTCGGCAGGGCTGGGCCGGCGCTGGGGGAGAGGGGACCCGAGCCTCGGTGGGGAGACCTGCCCGTGCTTTGCCCTCCTCTGGGGCGGGCCCTGGCCGGGGACTGGGCCTGCCGTCCCGCCCTGGCGCCTGTGCCCACCACGCCTGTGCCGGCAGGAGGACCGCAGCCCCGAGGGGAGAGGGAGGTCGCAGTCGGTCCCCGTGTCCTTCGGTGCGATCAGCTCCCCCGGATTCTCGCCGGCCGCAGAGGCGCCCGCTGCTCAAGGTAGCCTGGGCTCGGGCTCTGCCTCGCTGGGGGGGGGGAGGGGGAGGCGGGGGAGGCGGGGTCCTGAGAGCAGCCGGGGGGCGGGCACCTGGGGTCTCCGGGCAGGCTCTGGGCAGCGGCTGGNGGGCTCTGCCTCGCTGGGGGGGGGGAGGGGGAGGCGGGGGAGGCGGGGTCCTGAGAGCAGCCGGGGGGCGGGCACCTGGGGTCTCCGGGCAGGATCTGGGCAGCGGCTGGGAACCCACCGCAGGGGGGGGGGCTGTGACACGGCTGAGCCCTCCCCCATCTCTCCTCTCCGTGACTCTTTCCTGCTCGCCCCCTTTGCCTCTGAGTCTCCGTCCTAAGCTTGTGTGTGGCAGGTGTCGTGTGGCCGGTGGGGACACCCCGCAGCCGGACCCTAGTCGGCCCTGTCGAACAAGCGCCCCAGCCTCCGCTCCCTCCAGGCTCTCCAGGACCAGGAGTCTCCTGGGGCCTCCTGAGGCTCCCAGGCCCCATAGAGCACACCCCCCCCCGCCCTTAGAGACCCCCGGCCCCGTATAACCCCCCCAGGCCCCATAGAGCCCCCCCGGGCCCCATAGAGCCGGCCCTGAGCGCGCCGCCCCTCTCCCCCAGCTCGGCTGCCAGCTCCGGCGGCGGGTAAGGGTTGAGGGGCGGGGGCTGGCGCAGCCCGGCTGCCGGAGCCCCTCACTGCCGCCCGCTGTTGCAGGCCTGGAGCCGCCGGAGCTGCAGTGCGTGGAGAAGGACCACGTGGAGCCAGACCACGTGTGAGTGTCCGGCACGGGCAGCGGGCGGGAGGCGCCCAGGCCGTGGCTCTGCGGCAGCCAGCGGCTGCGGTCCCTCAGCCCGCCACCCCAAAGCGTAGTCTCCCCTCCCACGCCGTCTGCTCCCCAGAGAGAGGTTCAGGCCCCTCAGCAAGGTCCTTGGCAAGGGGGCGCGGCAGCAGAGGCGGGGCCCGGGTCTGGTGCGCCGGCCCGCCGACCAGGCTGTCTTTGCCCCGCCCCAGGTTGATGGTCCAGCAGGTGCTTCAGGAACTTCGACAGTACCACGGGTGAGTGGGCGGAGGGGGCGGGTGCGGACCAGGCGGAGGACTTGGGGGACACGTGGAGGCGTGCACGGTGTGGGCGCAGGCGTGGCGAACACGGGGAGCAACAGAAGGAAAAGGGCGGGTGGGAGGAGGGGACATGGGCGGGAGCGGGCCGGCACGTGGGCTGCAGTGGGGCGGGCAGCCCCAGCCCGCGGGTACCCGCACAAGTGCGAGGAGGCGCCCAACGCGCCCTCTGGTGGGAAACCGTCCAGCCGGCTCCGCCAAGGCGCGCTACCGCCCTCTGCTGGAGAGCGGCCGGCGCGCACCCCAGGGGCCGGACGGGCTCGGGCGCGGGAGCCCTGGGCGGTGGGGAGCAGGGGAGGGGGCAGCCGGGAAGCAAGGACAGGCCGCTCACGGGGTCTGCCCCTCTGGTCCTGCAGGGCCCGGCAGAGGGCTCACTTGTCCGCCAGCCCTGAAGGGACGCACTCGAGCCTCACCTGGTTTGAGTTCCTGTCCGAGTAAGTACCCGCGGGCGCCGCCAGTGGTGGGGCTGCCGCCGGGGGGGCACAAGCACTTGCCAGCCGCTCCACGCCGGGACCGAGCCGGGACCCCCTTCCTCTCACTGGAGCCAGGACAGTGGGGTTGTCAGTCTCCCGTACACCCCGGGAAGGTAAAGGAAGACTTCCTGGAGGAGGCGACAGCGTGAGCTGGAAAAGAAGGAAGAGTAGGAGTTTGCCAGCGTCCAGAGCGAGGGTGGAGAAAGAAAGCTTTGCCTCCAGAGGCGACGGCAAGGCCTGGGGAACGGTAGCGGGGTGGGGCTGGAAGGACAGGAGTTGGGGCGAGCCAGCAGTGGGGAGAGCGCCCTGTAAAGTGAAGAGCAAATCCTTTATCTGTAGAAGTGACTGGCCTCGGGTGTCTCCACTCCACAGCCAGCCATGAAGCTGGAGGGCCAGACGGGCAGAGGGAGGATGTGGGTCTGGCTCCAGGGTCTACACTCTGCCAGGCTGGGGCTGCGTCTGGCATGTTGCTGATTTAACGAATGCTGGGCGAACGAGGCTGTGCTGGGTGAACGAGGCTGTGCTGGGTGAACGAGGCTGTGCCGGGCATCCAGAGCCACGACAGGGACCTGGGGCTTGAGCGCTGCAGGAGACAGGACAGAGGGGCCGGGGGTACCTTGCAGGAAGAACGATGGACGAGCCCAGCAGATACTGGGGAGGGATGAGTCGGGGAAGAGGCGGAAGCAGACAGGGCCACCCACCCAGGGACCATGCCCGTCCCCTGCGCCCAGCACAGCTGCATTCCTGGAGCTTTGTAAACATCATAACGTTCGTTGGATGGATGAGCACGTGAAAGGAGGGGCGTGGGCCAGGGACCCCAGAAGGGCAGAAACAGGACCAGGACACCGCAGGAGGATTCCAGGGCAGCCAGGAGCCTCTCACCGTCTTCTCAACCCCTAGGAGTGAAGATGGTGCCGGCAAGAACGAGCGTGGCAGCGACAAGGGAGCCAGGATGAAGCGCAAACTCAGCTGCCTCCGCAGCCGGGTCACCAGGCAGAAGGAGAAGGTCAGGGGCGGGGCGGGGTCTGCGCCCCGGCTGTCAGGCCGCCACGGCTCCCGGGACGGGCAGGCTGGACGCAGGCGCGTTCTGAGCCGCGTCCCCCCACACAGGGCAAGAGCCTGGGGCCTGTGCAGGACAAGGCCCAGGAGGCCCGCGAGCGGAAGGAGTGTGCCAGCGGGCACCAGCTGCTGCGGGGGAGCCTCGCCGGCCACTCCAGCTGCCCGCTGTGTGACAAGTCCTTCCTGAGTTCTGGTAAGTCTGCGGCCTCGTCTGACCCGGCGGCAGCCGCTTCCTCTCCCCTGCGGCCCCGGTGTTGCTCCTCTAGGCCTCCTGCTCTCACCCCGCCCCAGGCCCTTGCCACGCAGGGGATGGGCCAGGGCTGGTCCCTGAGGGCAGGGACCACATGGCTCCTTCGGGACCCTGAGCTGCCACTTCGGTCACTGCGAGGGGCCTCTTGTGGGCTCCGGATTCGGGGTGTCTCTGTCCACCAGGGCTGCTACAGCCCGGCTGGCTGACACAGCAGAAACGGACCCCGCCGTGCTAGACAAGTCCAAGGCCCAGGTTCGAGGTGCAGGCCCCTGTGGCACTGGGAGGGTCTGTCGTGCGTCTCTCCTGGCTTCGGGCAGCTCCTCAGTTGGCCGCTGCAGAGCGGCACCTGTGCGGCCTGTGTCACTGTCCCCTGCAGGGCCCGGCACATGGCACTGGGGACCCTGCGAGTGACCTCCCCTGAGGCTATATCGGCTACAGCCCCGTTTCCTAGTGAGGCTGCACCCGGGTTACTGGGGGCTACGTCCACAGCCTGTAAATTTGGGAGAGGGGAGGACACACCATTCATTCCTAAGCGGCAGCTTCCTGCACCACCCCCCCCCCGGGCGAGGGCGGGGCGAGGGCTGGGAGAGGGCAGGGTGAGGGTGGGGTGAGGGCGGGGCAAGGGCTGGGTGAAGGCGGGACGAGGACTGGGCGAGGGCGGGGCGAGGGCAGGACGGGGGCGGGGCGAGGGCGGGGCGCCAGAGACTCAGAGGATGACCGGTGGTTGAGATTGAGAGTGCTGTCTTTTTGAACACGAGCCGCCTTCGGGCACCAGCAGCTGCAGGGCAGGGAAGACCTGAGTGTGGTTCTCAGCGCGGAGTCAGACGAAGGCTGTCGAGGCAGCCGGGGCTAGCGCAGGGCCCCTAGAGGCTCTGAGACCAGCCTCAGCTTGTGCATTCTCCCCACCCAACCCTCTAAGGCCAGTTGGGTGCCAGATAATTCGACTAATTTTGACTCTCTCTACCCAGAGATGGTGGAGACCCTATAGGTTAAGGGCTCAGTCCCCCCTTCGAAGGCCAAGAGCACGTCCATCTGAGCTGACCCCCGCTGTAGACTGGAGGCTCCGGGGAGGCCCTCCTCATGGTCCACCGACTCGCTAGAGCAGCTCGCACGCTCAGATGCTTTCCTTGCTAGCTCACTGGTCTTTATAAAGGACCAGTCTCAGGGTCAGTCCGAGGAAGAGATGCAGGGAGCAAGGCATGCACAGGCACAGCCCCCGAGCCCACTCCTCTCCCCAGGTCTCCAAGCGCTCCGCACACAGACGCTCTCTGAACACCACCCTTTGGGGCGCTACAGCGGCGTCCTCACCAAAGCTCGGTGTTTAATGCACTGGCCCCACGATGGACTCAACCTCCAGCCCCAGTGCCTCCAAGTGGCCACAGGTGGGGCGGGGCTGGGCGTGCCAGCCTCTGATCACGTGACTGGTCCCCCCGGAACCAGCCCCCATCTTTAGGTCATATAGGGGCTTTCCAAAAGTCACCTCACTGACATAACAAAAACACCTCTGTCCCTCTTATCACTTTGGAAATTTCCAGTGCTTTACAAGTGCCGTGCGCAGAGCAGGACAAATGACCAAACGTGCGTTTATCGTCATATGCAAGCACGCACGTGGTCGCAGTCTCACACTCCACCTTGGCACGCTGCTCTGCAGTCGGGTGAGCTGCATTGTGGGGACCGCCCTGTGCACTGCAGGGTTGTTGAACCCCGCTAGCTCCTGGGAGCACCCCTCCTGTGAAGCACGAAGCCCAACAGTAGCTCCAGACAGGGGGTGCAGTCAGAGCTCCAGCCCCACCCCAGCAGCAGGCACCTCTGGGCCGTAAGCTGCAGGCTTTGCTTTTCTCCTCTCGCTGGCTCCACTTGTGTGCACTTCCCTCCCCTCACCTCCCTCTGCTCGAGGGCACGCATGCGAGACCACGCCTCTGCTCAAGGAGGCTCTACACGAGCTACGTGCTCGAGCTCACTGAATCTCAACATCATTTCTCCACTCAGAACTATTTACTGAGCACTCACGGGCGACCGGGCACTGCCAGAGTAAGGGTTCAGCAGCGGGCAGAAAAACCCCACCCAAGGGGAGTTACCCTCTAGTGGGAGAAAGCAAACAAACAGGAGAGTCGGAGGGTGACAGCAAGTGCCTCAGAGAACAACGAAGCAGGGAAAGGGGACAGAGAGCACTGGAGTTTGCCCGCCTGGGCTCTACTAGTTGCGACTGGATACCAAGCATCCTTCCAGCTATAAGGACCAGTGTCCCCGAGGGGGAGGGGGCCAAATGGCAGCGCTGTCACCCCAGCTGAGGACCACCGCTCCTCATCAGTGGATGGGGAAGACCTCGCTGAAGGGCTGACGTTTGAATGGAGACAGGGAGACCGTTTAAATCAAGAGGATACACGGGCAAGTGCTCCAGGTGGCTGGAGCAAAGGCCCCGGGGCAGGAGAGTTCCTGCTGCAAGCGGCAGCACGAAGCCCTGGAGAGGCCAGGGTTCCGATTTCCTGAGCACCCTTTGCACTCGCAGGTCACGTGGCCCAGACAGGAAGAGTAAGGGGCAGGCCCTGCACTGGGCACTAGCCCGTCCCGAACACCAGGTGCCCCCCACACACGTCCTCCCCACCCCTGGCCTCGAAGTGCCAGCGTCACCCTGTCCACCCACGCGGAAGCCAAGGCCCAAGCAGAGCGCTTGTCCGAGGTTGCACTGTCAGGACGGGACTCGCAGCCTGAGCCCCTGGTCCCAGCCCGCGTCACATCGTGCTGTGCGATTTTTTTAACTTTTCATTTTAACTTTACTGAAGGCAAAGCTTCCCGCCTCAAGAGAAAAGTAAAGGACAGATGCGCGAAGAGTGTCGAATACAGACACCTCGTCGTGTTGCATCTCATGTCAACTGCTGGGAGTTCGCCTTCCTGACAGTCCCGTTCTGCCTGGACCCTGGAGCCCTCGGTGGCCCGACCCCACCTGTCCCCCACCCCGCTTCCCGCCGCTCAGGCACCCAGACTTCACCGCCAGCACCCTGCGGTCTCCTGGCCGTGCCGGTGCATCGCCTGTGCCTTGCTCCTCCGGACTGTTCCTGAAACGCCCCCTGCCACCTACGGCCCGCTCGCCCCCCCGCCCCCCGGGGCAGAGGCTCGCCTGCCCTGGCAGCCTGCCCGAGCCGCCCTCTGTCCCAGGGAGCTTGTCTCAAGCCAGTTGCCCTCAGAGGGCTATTTTCAGGGTTGTCTGGAGACATTTTCATTGTCAAGAGTAGGGGTGCTGCTTGGCATCTTTAGGGGCCAGCAGCAGTCGTTCAACACCCCTCTAAGGCCAGAACAGCCCCCAGAGAATCAGCCGACCCCAACTGCCAATAGTGAGAAGCCCCCTGGCTGCCTCCTTAGCTTTAGTGGAGTCGCTAGCCCGTGCCAAGGACTCGACACGAGCAGAATGGTTGGCTGGATACAAGAAACAGAGAACCTTCTGCCAGGTTCCTGGACAAACTGGCTTCTGTGTTTGGGGGTTGGGGGGACTGTGTCAACCCGAAGGTATCTCTGTAACCAAGGGGGCTATAGAGTAAGAACCACAGCACTTCCGTAGTTCTCACTGTCTTCGGGACAAAGTCCAGTAGCAATTCAGAGGGTTGAAGATTTACAGTGAGACCCCAAAAGTGCCAGTAGCAGAGCTTATGACCTGAGATGGAGCGGGATGCCTGCCGAAGCACAAATCTCCAGTCCCTGGACACGCTCCCTCTTTTGAGCATGAAGACGACTAGATGGAAGGCAGCCACTTGGGGATGCCATGCCCCTGTCTGAACCCAGGCTCCTCAGCCTCACATAGAGTGTGTCTTTTTTTTAAAGACTATTTATGCACACAAGAACTGGGGTGCAGGCCAGAGATGCAGAGGAGTCACCAGAGACAGAGTGGGGAGCAAAACAGGCAGATTGACTGAAGTAAACTGCTGAGGGGAGCTGCACCCTGTGGGTTCCCCCCTGGCCAGGGATGGAATTCGCGCTGCGGTGGCTGTGGTTGCTTCATGGTGCGGTGTTTGACCCCCTGCGCCACGAGGGAGGCATCTTTTAGAGTGAGGCTGGTTCGTGGAGAGCTTGCCTGCTGGAATGTTCAGTGCGAAGGGCTCGGCCCCTCCCCTGGTTCCCTCTGCCGGGAACCAGATGGACAAGCAGCTCCGGGCAGGCGCCGCTTTGGCTTGGGGGAAGCATCTGCGATGCCTACAGGCATCTAAGCACCCCGGTGGGGACACCCGGAACATGCCCCAGGGGCTCTTTACAGCTCTGTATCGGGGACCCTGATATGTTTCTGGGCCTAAAACCTGTTGGGGTGTCTGGTGGCTGCTGGCAAAGGTGCCTGGCCCTTCTGGCTTGCTCTCAGGTGCCTGAGGGCACATTTGGGGTAACTGATGTGCCTGTCTGAGCACCTGATATGTGTCTGGGGCACCTGGGGCACCTACATTGACCCCCATCTCTGGACCCGCCGAGACGCTGTGATCTATGCCGCCACTTCTTTGCAGGACACAGAACTGTTCTCTGCATCCCGTACCCCCAGACTGCTTGCCCCCAGACTTGTCCGCTTAGGGGCCCCTAGCCCTGCTGAAGTCCCCAAGCGTCTGCAGACAACCTCCCTGCAGGTTCCCTTGATCCCTCCAGCGTGCCCCCAACTCCACTGTCCTACCCCCCAAAAATCACCTGGGCACCGGCCGACTCCCCAGAATGCCTCCCCACACTGCTGATCTCCCTCCAGGGCGGCCTCCTATGGCGACCCCTGCCCCCTCTGACACCGCCCCCAAAATGCCTCCTGACTGGCTGTGGGGCCCAAGGGCACAAGCAGGATCTCCACAATCCTGGGGGTGGTCAGGGAGGAGCCCTGGAGCCCTCGGGGGCTTTCTCAGGCTTTTATTGCTCTTTACATCAGCAGCGAGAGGCAGAGAGGCAGGCGGGGGCCAGGAGGCTGGCCGGCTCTTAGCCCCAGTGCATCTCACTCTCTGGGCGCTCTGGGCTCTGCTCTCCTCTTTCTGCTCTCTCTTTGCTGGCGTCCTCGTGACGCCGCCCTTATACACCCCACGTCTCGGCCCAGGTGCGCCCATGTGCGCGTGCCCACGCCCTCCTGGAGGTGCCGCCATCGGCCTGCATGCAGGACTGCAGAGTCCACCACCCACACCAATGCGGGAGGGCGGAGAAGGCTGATCAGTTTCCATTTACCCTACAGTCCACCCCCTGTATGGCAGGGTTTTCTGCCGTACAAACTATACACACGTTTCCTTCGGCAAATATAAACACAGCAGCCGTGACCCACAAAAGTAAACAACACAACTGGATGCAGCAATGTAACAAAATACAACAAAATACAAATACACCCAGGCAGGGCACCAACCTAAGGGCAAAAGACGAGATTATTGGCACCGATGATCCACCACATCTGCTGCCGAAGGCTCATGGGGGGCGGGGGGGAAGGGGGGGGCCCAGCGTTCTCTGGCTGTGGTCTCAGCCACAGGCCACACACCGCACCCACCCCCAGGATGCTCTCACTCTCGGGATAGCGATACTATGTTCTTTGGGGGTAATCGCCCAATCCCCAGGGTACTCTCTGCCGTCACTCCAACTCTCGGCTTTCACAGCCTCCACCGTGACACACAGCCCCTGCACTCAGTCCAACCCTGTGCACACGCACACGGGTTGGGAATCCGTGGTCACAAGCTCCACCTGCGGGCTCTCTGGGTCCCCTCTTCGGCTGTGGGCTCACCACAAGCCACGTTCCCTTCCCGTCCCCCAAAGACGGTTCCTCAGCTCCTCACCCTCACTCTGCAACAAAGAGGGCATCACCACAGGTGTTGAGAGACTCACTGGCCTTCCCGAACAGACTTAGGCTGCTCACCAGCCGCTCAGGACTTCCCAATCCTAGCGCCAGCTTTTGCCTTCTCTAAGTTGGCTTTTTGAGACCTCTCCTCTGCCTGGCTGCAGAGAACTTGGCGCGGGCTTCCTCCCTCAGCCAATTGTGGGCTCTTCTCATGCCTGCTCCTTCCCTACTCTGGCCACTGCCTCTCTGGTCTGTGGCCCAGGAATGTCAGGCAGAACACAGGCTGCTCCTGGCCACCAAGGCCCACTGGCACCCCCTGATTCTCATCTCCTGGGTGTACAAACAATACCTTCTACCCCCAGGGTCCCATAAATAAAACATTAACCTGCCAAAGTTCCCAGCCTTCTGGCGGGATTGTCAGTCCAAGCCCATCAGTCCTTTCCTGGCGTCAGCAGTGGGTGAGCTCCGAATGACGAACCGCGGTCTTCTTCTCCAACAAGTCCGCTGCCTCAGGGCTCGTGGGCTGGTCCGCGCAGGAGTCTCCTCCTCCACTCGAGGTCTTGTCCTGCAGCTCCTGGACCTTGTCCACCTCCTGTGCTTCTGCAGCATCCTTGGCTCTTCCTGGACATCGGCCACCTCCTGTGCTGCCCTGGTGCCTCCAGCGTTGTCACATGCTCACGGTCTGCCACCCCTCAGTCCCTCCTGTGGTCTTCAGAGGGCTCCACACCCATCTGCAGCGAATCATACTGCCGACTACGCCACTGTAGTGCCTGCAGGCACGGAGCAGGTTCTCCATGATCCGAGCAGATGGGTCAAGGAGGAGTCCGGGAGCCCTTGGTGGCTTTCTCAGGCTTTTATTGCTCTTTACATCAGAGGCGACGAGGTACACAGCAGGCTGGGAGGCCGGAGGGCCAGGGGCGGGCAGGCTCCTAGCCCCAGTGCATCTTACTCTCTCTGGGCTCTGCTTTCTCTGCTGTGTTCTCCTCTGCTCTCTCTTCTCTTTGCTCTCTCTTTGCTGGCATCCTCAGGACGCCGCCCTCACACATCGCGTGTCTCAGTCCAGGTGCACCCATCTGTGCACGCCCACACCCCACTTGAGGTGCCGCATCAAGCATGCATGCAGGACTGCAGGTGCCCCTCGTAGAAACCAACGGTGAGAGGGCGGGAAAGCCTACTCACATTCCATTTACCCTACACCCACATCGCCAGCTCGCTCTTCCTCCAGTGCCAGCGCGCCATCTACCCGGACAGACACACCAATGCCACAGCTCCAGGTCTGGCCGGAAGGGCAGCCCCGGGGGTGTGGCCCACCCCGGCCGCTAGGCCCCGCCCCTGGCCCACCCCGCCCCCAGGGCGGGGCTGCGCACGCGCATCCGACCGAGCCGGCTCCCGCTTCCGGCTAGGCGCTGCGGCCGCTGCGAGCCGGGGGAGGCTGGGCGGCGGTGGCGGAGACTGCGGCGGCGGGCGGCGAGCGGCCTGCGGGGGACCGGGCGGAGGTGAGGGCGGCGAGGCGGCCGAGCAGAACGCAGCTCGGGAGGGGGCGCGGGCCCCGGGCCCCGGGCCCCGATCCGCGCTCGGGACCCCGGCGCCTCGGCCTCCAGCTGGGCCCCCGCTGCCCCCACGCTGGCGGGCGGGCCCGGCCCCGCGTCCCTTCCCTGCGAGTGGGCGCTGCCGGGAGCGCGAAGGCGCGGGCCGCCTGCCCCGGACCCGGCCGCGGCAGCCCCTGCTCTGCTGCAGGGGACGGGCCCGGCGCCCGGGGCACGACCGGGGGTGCGGCGACGACCCTAGCAGCGACCGGCGCCTGGGCCTCGGGGGCTGCGAGCGCGACCGCACTCCCAGGAGCCGGCTCCCGCCGCGAGCGTCCGGGCTGCGCACCCTACGGACTCGTGCGCTGCGCGTCTCCCGTACTCCGCGGTCGGGCGCTTTCCCGTGGGAGGACGCGACGGCGCGGGCAGCCCCGTGGCCCGCGGGCAGGGACCCCTGGCCCTGCGCGATCTCGTGTGGCGTCGTCCCCTCGCCTTTTACCTGTTGCTCTGCTGAGATGGACGCTGTCAGAGATGGTGGCCGGACAGGTGAGCGTTTCTCGAGCACGGAAGTGATTCCCTCCGCCGTCGGGGTGGAGAGTGGAACTGCAGCCGGAGCGTTGAAGGGGCATCTCTTCTTGTCGGCTGGGAGAGTTCAGGACGGCATAAACAACCCCATGGCCAAGGGCGATTCGGGAGTGATAATCCAGGTGTCTGGGTGAATGATTAATCATGGACTGTGTAGAGAAATGTCAAAAGCCCGAGTTGCATGTCCGATCCTTAGAAGCGTCAATCTCCCCATCTCTAAAGGGGGAATAAGGATCCGCTGGGGATTCGATCAGATGATGTGTCTCAAGTGCGTACAGTTGAAAGTACAAAGTGTGTGGCAAGTGCTCCAAGGTGGTCCGTGTTCTGTGCAGGCGTGCGTGGCCCCAGGCCTGCGTTTGTAAGTGGGCATTGCAAATAATAAAGAATCTGGAAAGAGCATCTCGATTGTCGCCTGAACTGTGTCTCTCAGAGTTTGCCTTTTGTCAATACTTGGCTATTTCTGTGAGTCAAGCCCTTGGAGAAAAGAGCTGCTCCAAGATAAGTATACAGCTGGAAGGCATAATAAATCGAATTCTTGTAAGTGTAACTTGTTTTGGTTTTGTGTGGCTGATTTCCCTTTAAATGGCCTGCCACAGAGCAATGGAAAGGCCCTTTGCAGTTCTCTTAGGCCCATTTGAGAATGCCCCCACTTTGCAAGTTGAAGTAGCAGGTGGATAGTTTCTGCATAAACTGGTATAATTTTCATTCTTGTCACACTGGTAGCAATTACTTCTGGCTGCAGGGCCGTCACCCCAGTCACAGCTCCTGGGACGGGCCGCGGTCACAGCTGTGCCTCCCTAGGTGTTTACCTACCGCGTGTTTAGCATATTTCTGATCCTGATGTCAAGGTCTCCTTCATTCTTCCTCACTCACCCTGGGCCCTGTTTCCTTTTCTTCAGATTCCATCTCTGAGTTACATTTTTATCTCAGCTCTCTTAAATAATTTAAAGCCCAGCTACCTGTGGCAAATCCAGCCAATCATTGTTTCTTTGTTACTTGTTGAACTTTTACTTTTCCCCAGAAAATGGCTAGGCGCCCTCCGTGTTTTACAAACCATCTCTCCAGGTGTGAGACAGTGGCGCTCTGGAGCAGCCTGTAGGAATGTTTTGGAGGAGGAATGTGACTGAGGGGGAGGGGACAAACTGATTAAAATAATGTCCTAGCAGGTCGGGTGAAAGGACCCCTGCAGTTCCACGCCTCTTTTGTTGTTAAAACCGCTTTGGGTGGGAACTGAAATCTGCTTGTTTGGGTTTCTGCTTTTGTTCAGCTGAGTACAGAGTTGCAGTTGGTTAAACTCAAAGTAGCAAATACACAGATTTACCAACTTGAATCCTGGAGGAAAAAAGAAACACTTTAAAAGCTTAACTAAGTATATATTTAAAACATCATGGTGGTTACATTTTAAAGTCAAGTCCCTTGTAAGTATACATTCATAGATACATAATTGCTTTATGGCAGTGTAATTCACCTACCATAAAATTCACTCTTTTAAAGTCTACCAGTCAGAGGTTTTAGTGCATTTGCAAAGTTAGGCAACTGTCACCAGAGCATTTTATTAGCGTGTGACAGGTGGGCTCCAGGAGGAGAGTGAAGCAGAAGAGGTGGGGCATAGGCCAGGCAGGTGCCACCTCCTCTTCCCTGAGGGCTAGGCCAAGTGGGCTAGATGGTGGGAGGTGTGTGGTGGGGGGGGCACGGGGTGGGGAGCCTCCAGGAAAAGGTTCCCTGCCCACCCAAGGGAGGGTGGAGCTGACCAGGGAGGATTCTAAGGAAGGAGGGCTAGGAGAGAAGGATGGAGATCTGGAGACCTGGAGGAGGCACGCGGAGCAGAGACGTGAAGAAGCTGCTGTGCTTCTTGGCCCTGGGCTGGCCGGAACAGATGCCTACAGGGCAAGAGACCTGTGGGAAGTTAACAGTGACAGCTTTTATCTTCATTTCGATTTTGCTCTTTTCCTCCCAGGCTTGTCTGGCCATCCCGACCCTTCTCTGCGGGTCCCATAGGAAGGTGCTTTGGACTGTGGCAGCTCTCGGGCCTCAGGGGCCCCCTGCTTTGGCCCAACCCTTTAGCTGAGTGTTTGCCCACGAGGGGACGGGTAACTTCAGATGCTTTATTTAGAAACTTTATGTTGTCCCTTTTCTGTATTGTACACTAATTATATTAAAGTTTATTTCCATTGAAGGTCTTATGCACTAGAGTATGTTTTGTCTGTATGCAAATGGCAAGACCTATTTAGAGTGGGCAGGTGTGGGGGTTCTGGGGTGCTCCACTGCCTGCCCTGTAACAGAGGGACTACAGTACATGACTTGGTCCATTGTGATTTTGCACACAAGGACAGTTAGGCACTCTTTATGAATAACTTCAATTTGCTGAGATTAAATTTTTTTAAAGATTTATTTATCTATGCACATAAGAACTGGGGTACAGGCCAGAGTCACAGGAGGTGAGAGGAGTCACCAGAGACAGAGCGGGGAGCAGAACAGGCAAATGGACTGAAACACGCTGCTGAGGGGAGCAGCGGGGAGGCAAGAGAGGTCTGCTGTGCCCTGTGGGTCCCCTCCCCAGTCAAGGAGCGAACTCGCGCTGCAGTGCTGTGGATGCGTCATAGTGCAGTGCTCAACCTGCTGCGCGACAAGGGAAGCCCCTGAGATTAATTTTTATTGGTCTAGAAAGAATGTAAACCACGAAGGCAGGGTGCGCATGCTCAGTAGCCCCCTTACAAGGCTGAGTGGTGACTGAGGGTATGAAGTAGCACAGAGCTTCTGTGGGCGTCCTGGTCAATAAGGGACTCGACTCTGTGGTCATAACACCAAGACACGCGGTTGATGGTGCTTCTTGGGACCCTTTGCCATGTCCGGGTTGGGGTCTTGTGGTAGAAGAATTTAGGAGAGATGGAGTAATTGAGCCTAACCGTGGTGGGTGGGGATGCATTATGGTGCGGCCTCTGTGGAAAGCAGACTGGCCGTACCTCAAAAAGATAAACAGTCACTATTTTGACCTGGCAGTTCCACCCCTAAATATGCCTGAAAGAAGAGCACAGGTGTCTGCACAAAATCTGGTAACGTTTGTAGCAGCATTGCTCGTAAGAGCCAAAACCGAAACACCCAGATGTTCTCCAGCTGACGAATGGGAAAGCAAACGTGGCTGCTCTTACAGTGGAATACTATTCAGCAGTAAAAATGGATGAAGTTCTGGTGCCTGCTACAATGTGGATGAGCCTTTAAAATGCGATGCTGAGAGAAAAAAGCCAGTCCCCAGGGCCACACACAGTGTCACTCCAAGTGAAATGTCCACGACAGGCAAATTCTCTGAGACAGAAAGTAGATCAGTGGCTGTCAGGCAGAGGGAGGGGGAGTTGTGTGGGTGACTGCTAAGTGCTGCAGGGTTTCTTGGGGGGGAGGGTGATGAAAATGTCCGAACATTGATTGTGATAATAGACGCACAACTTTGAATATACTAAAAGTTATTGAATTGTCTCTGAAAGAGTGAATTATACGGAGTGTGCAGTGCATCAGAGCTGTTGAGTGGAGGGGGAGGAGAGAAAGGACAAGAACTGCAGAAGACACTAGAAGCACAGTGGGGACGGCTGTGCGCATGGGGCAAAGCTGTAAGGACTGTTCTGAGCCTGGGACCAGAAGAGGTGAAGATGAAAGACGTCTCAAGGGACACCAAGTTGTCTGCGTCGATGGCATGGGGCCAGACTGTTGACTTGGGTGGGTTGTTGAGTGCGTTTTTATCGAGGGAGCCTTGGTTTACAATGCACGTTCCCGTGTGAGCACTCTGCTTGACAGCTATAGCACAGCATCGCCAAAACCCAGAGGACACTCTTGGTCTCCTCAGTGCCAGGCATGTGCCCTCGTCCCGGGAATGAAGTTGATTCCCCAGTCCCTGCCAGGTGCGAGGTGGCCACAGCGTCCTTCGCGCTGTGTGCGGCGACGGGCCGGGGCACAGGTGCAGGTTGGGGTTTCTCTGGGAATGCGCCCGTGCGTGGCAGGCAGGCCCCTCTCCTTCAAGGGGTGGTGGTTGGCAGCTGCTGGCAAAGGAGGGACAGCACGTGTGAAGGCTCCGAGTCCAGAAACAGGGTGCTGCTAATCACACCAAACTGAAACAAGCGTTTTCCAGACTGGGTGTCTGCAGGGACTTTATGGCCATTTCCGTCAGTGGGTGGAGAATGACAGGGAAAGGGCAGAGGCTGGAACAGGAAAGCCCGTCGGGAAACAACCTGAGCCTGCGGACAGGGCAAACTTCACATCTGGTCAAAGGTAGCTGATCGAGTGGGGGAGAGGGGAGTCGGGGGAGTGGGCCCCGAGGCCATCAGCTGGCAGCCCTCTTCCATGGGCCCCTGCAGCCCCCAGGTGGCTGGTACTCATTGGGGTGGCCAGCTGGACCCCTCTCAAGTTCGTCTTGCGTTGGAAAGGGGGAAAGCTGTGTTCTCAGCCATTGGATCAAGGATCTCTTCCCCGTCTGCAGCCTGTCCTGAGGTCTCAAGGTTCAAGGACAGTGAGACAGCTCTTCATAGATGATCAGGGGTCTGAGAGTAGCGCTTTGGGGTGGATGGGGGCAGAAGAGGGGTCCCTGCCTGGGGGTGGTAGAGAGAGGAAGGACGAGCAGAGAACCTGGCATGTGAGGAATGCAGGATGCATCAGAAATAAAGATGAAGTAAATCTGGCGCGGAGCGCTGATCTGGTTCACGAGCGTGTAGAACCAGAAGTGGGAGCCTCAGGGGTCAGTCCGGATGCCGTAAGCCCTTGTCCTTGGGTTCTGGGGCTTTCCTGCCCCCCAGTAGGCATCACCCACCTTTGCCCCCTCTCCACCGCCACAGTGAGTTATGCAAGGAGAGTCGTGGCTTCAGCCAGCCTCTCCTACCGCGGTGGTCTTGGGAAAACACTGATGATTGTGGTGGGCGGAATAACGCCCCCAAGAGTCCAGCCCCAAGATGGCAAATGTGTTGCTGTGCAGGTCAAAGGTGTGGTGAGGGCTCTGGGGATGAGGGGTTATGGCGGAGTAGCCCGTGGGCCCCGCGTCATCACGAGAGTATTTCCGAAGGAAGGCAGGAGGGGCAGCAAGCTCCAGGCGCCACGCTGCTGGCTGCAAAGGTGGAGCACGGAGCCACGGCCGAGGGGTGCCAGCCACGCGGTGGGCGCGGCGGCTCTCCCCCAGCCTCCGGGAAGACAGCCCCGCGCACGCGCCTTAGACTCTTGCTTCCAGGGCCGTGTGCGCGCCGATAAAGTCGGATTGCTGGTTCATTTGTTCGTCTGAATCTTTGTCCGTGTGTTACCGCGGCAGCAGCAAAGATGGCTGCAGGTAGCTGAGGTCTGCTCTGTGGTACTGGGGAAGCCACCTCAACTCTGATCCTCGGCTTCCTGTCTGTAAAATCAGAAGCAGAATCGCAGTCCTCTCGCGTGGGGTTAGGAGGGTGGCGTTCGGGGCAGGTCCGGCGTCCCTGTCCATTCACTCTGCCCTTGCTCACCCAGCGGGTCATCTCCAGGTGCTTCTGCGTTCCAGGGTCGCGATAGCGGACCCTACGTGAACTTAGCACTCTTTTTATTTTAAAGCATAGATAAAATGCGGTGCAGCATATATATAAACAAATAGAAGTAAATTTTGAGACAAGAAGTGGAACCACAGCAGCCTGGCCCCAGGGCTGGGGCTCGTCGTAAGTCGCATCGGGTAAATTGAGACTCTTCAGTTTGTTGTTAACCGCGTTAGTATCAGGACGCTAAAGCCTCTTCGGTGTTTCCCCGTCTTCGAGGATGTGGCTCTGCCAGAAGCTGTGGTCCAAAGGGGCGCCCTCCAGCTTCCCCAGCGCCTGGGACGAGCCCTCCTGTCGCAGGCTGGGTCCTGCTGCTGCGGGTCTCACGTTCCAGGGGAGTTCAGCATGTGCGCACCACGACAGTCACCCTCGTGAAGGGAGGCACCAGCGGTCTGAACAAACTCAGGGTCGAGCAGTCGCCCCACTGTTGCAGGCACTCCCCATTTCCCGTCCCCAGGCCGCCAGGGCGACTCCCCTCCCATCTCCATAGGTGAGCTTGTTCTGGGCATTTCCTTTAAACGGAATCCTGCAGTACATGGCCTTTGCTCCGGCCTATTCCACGTAGCATCGTGTAGTCGAGGCCGCCTACACGCTCACGTGAGTTTGCAGCCCTGTGGTCTATCGGACGTGGGCATTAGGGCCGTGACGTGGCCACCCGAGGACCGAGGGTCTCGCACGGGCTGCTGAGCTTCCCGTCCCGCCCCTGCCGGGGTGGGCTCTGAGGGGCTTCTTGGTCCCTGGGCCCCGCCTGCACCAGTGCGTGAGTGCTTAGCGAACTGGACAATGAATCAAAATAAAAATAAGCAGAAGCAGCGTCAAGGTAAGCTATTTTAGAGTTGAAATAGTGCTAACCTCTGCTCACTTTGGGGAATAGTAAGAGAAGAAGGGGGAGCTTTGGGTTGTTGTTGTTGTTGTTTTCCTTACATAGTTGTCTATTCCTGTACAGTAAATGGCTTCTCCCTCAAGTGCAGCCCCGGTGGTTCTCCCACCACCATAGCACCCCTGGCCATCACCCCCGTCCCTGTGCACTTCCCACCCTCTGCTCCCCCTGCTTTGCAGGGTGCCTCAGCTCTGTGGTCAGCTGCAAGTTCTGTCTTTTGACTTTCTGTTCGGTTTCTCTGTATTCCACATATGTGCGACACCATCCGCTATTTATCTTTCTCCCTCTGCTTCATTTCCCTTGGCACAGGCCCTTCCAGCTCCATCCATGTTGCTGCAGATGGCATGAGTTTGTAACGGGGGAGATGTTAGGGAGAACTTGCTTCTTTCCTGAACCTCCTAAATTTGAATCCTGTGATTATAATTTGCTGTAACGTACAGATAGATGTCTGATATTACAAGCTGTCAAATGCTCGGCCGTTAGCCTATACTGTATATTATATAACCTAGTCCTTCCCTGGACAATAAAATGCCACTTTTGCCAAATACGAAAGTTTTGTTGATTTAGAGAGAGGGAAAAAAATGTTCTGTCTGCCAAGCCTTCTTATGTAAATACATGCAATTATTTCCTTCCTGACCTTGAGCTTTGAGATATGTTAAAAGATATTCAAGCTCACACTATTCCAGTTCTAAAATATATTCAAGCTCACACCATTCCTGTTCTAAAAGGAATACTAACAAAGGTCTCTGCAAGGTTCTGTAATTTTCCCAACATGGAGCTGGCTGCTGCCTTATATTAATAAGCTATAAGCGGCGTTCCGGGGGTTGTGAGGATCCTGAGATGCTCAGAAACCAGCTTCGTACCTGTTCGCCACCAGAATAGGCTGTTTCAGGGCTCCGGAAGCCAGTAATGACTTGGCCGCTCCCTTTATTTCCTCCCCTTCTGCAGGTCAGGGATTAAAAATGGGAGCTCCTTGTGCCACATGAACCCTGCTGGGTACATCCTGACTGCTGGGAATAAGCCCTCCCTTCTAGAACAAGCTATTAGATATGGTCGACCAGGTATCAGCAGAGCTGCACAATAAATACTTGAGACTTGACACACTGCAGAGCTCGTAGCCACTCGCGAGCACAGCTACAGCCCAAGTGGCAAAAGCAGCGCAGTGATGTGCCAATAAAACTTTATTCACAACCGCAGGGGCCCAGCCCTGCAGAAGGTCATGGTTTTTCTGTGCTTTCTCCAGGGCCATGACCCTGATGCTGTGTGCCTTTGATGAAGGGGTAAGAGGATAGGAGTTCCGACTAGGTGCGACCTGTGGGGGATCCCTAAGCCCCCCTGTTCCTGGCAGTATTTCATATTTCATCTTTTTTTTTAAAGATTTATTTATTTATGCACACAAGAGCTGGGGTACAGGCCAGAGTCATGGGAGGTGAGAGGACTCACCAAACAGAGTGGGGAGCAGAACAGGCAGATGGACTGAAACACACTGCTG
The DNA here is from genome assembly GCA_019455555.1 of Galemys pyrenaicus. Taxonomy (NCBI): domain Eukaryota; kingdom Metazoa; phylum Chordata; class Mammalia; order Eulipotyphla; family Talpidae; genus Galemys; species Galemys pyrenaicus. Next base: position 9,436,829 of record JAGFMF010011614.1, on the reverse strand, counting down.
AGGGGAGCAGCGGGGAGGCAGGAGAGGTCTGCTGGGCCCTGTGGGTCCCCTCCCTGGCTGGCAGCAGGGATCGAACTCGTGCTGCAGTGACTGCGGTCTGTTTCATAGTGCGTTGCTTAACCCACTGCGCCGCCAGGGAGGCCCCTATTTCAGCATCTTTTGCAGAAACGCAGGACCCTTGAATAAATTCCAAGGCCATTCACTGAAAGCAAACAGGTTTCCTCTGGCATTGGATGCGCATGTTTTTCTGTCCTGCCTTCCGCCTCTAACAATGCTTTTTATGGGCTGAAAGAGAAACCCACTGGACTGTCGAGTGTTTGATTTCCTCTGCCCTCCTTACAGCCGTCTCTGCTCACATTTGTGCTTTATTTCCCACATTCATTTTGAAACAACAGTAATAGTACCAATTGGGGTTTTCTGGAAGATTTCAGGTATGTAGCAACTATACCTGAATTAATCTTTTCAGAGTCATTTGTTCTCGTTAAAATGCTTCTCATTCACATCACTTTGATTCCTGTGCGGCTGGCTGAATTAACACCATTGTTGACAGCGCGCCAGAGAAGAAGGCTGCTGCCTTGCTGGAAGCCTAGACTTCGGTGTCCGGCTTCGTAACGGGGCCACCAGAGGTCCTCACGGCGCTTGTGCCTTGTGGCATCCAGCACACCCATGGGTGGTGCTGCAGGAGGCACGCCCTCCTCACTTCCGAAAATGGTGTAGCATTGGGCAAAGGGAGGGCCTTATCTCTAGAACAAGCCCGGGCGGCGCAGGACCTTGCTTGGCCTTCCCCGCACCCTTTCTCGCTCTGTCACCAGCAGAAGCGACATCTGACTTCCCTTTTCTTTTTTTTTTTTTTTTTTAAAGATTTATTTATTTATGCATACAAGCACTGGGGTACAGGCCAGAGGTGTGGGGGGTGAGAGGATTCACCACAGAGAGCAGGGAGCAGAACAGGCAGATCAACCGAAGTACACTGCTGAGGGAAGCAGCGGGCACAAGCAGGAGAGGTCTGCTGCACCATGTGGGTCCCCTCCCTGGCCGGCAGCAGGGATCGAACTCGTGCTGCAGTGGCTGCAGTTTGCTTCACAGGTTGAGGTTGTTGCTCAACCCACTGCGCCACCAGGGAGGCCCCTGACTTCCCTTTACATCGTCACCTTCTTGAGGCCAGCGCTGGGCCCTCCAGCCAGGTTGGCCCCGCCCAGCCGGCGCTGCAAGGAGGCTTTCATGCTGGTGATGTCATCCTCCAGGGATGGTTTCCCGCCGCTCACCCCGGAGAGGGTTCTAGGGACACCGCCGCCTGGCCCTCGTGAGGCCATTAGCCTTGTTCGTCGGACGACTTGGCCGCGCGTCCGCCTTGTTAACGGCCGGGAGCCCGGGGAGCCGGCGCTGCAGGGCAGAGGCGTGGCGGCCAGCAGGTGGGGTGTCTTGGAAACGGCGTCTTGGCGGCACGCTCGGGGTCCTGTGAGGGGACCCAGGTGTCGGGAGCGGAAAGAAGTTCTTAGGTGCTGCTCTGCGTTTCCCTTCGGTGCGGGGCTGTCACCTGCCGGGGAGAGTCTCTTCGGCTGCGGTGAGCGGCACTCGCGCTGGAGCACAGCCTCCTGCAGCGTTAGCGGCACCTTCTTAGCGGCACCCTCGGGTGCGCAGGTCTGTGGCGCCCGCTCATCGCAGCTGTGCGCTCACTGCCCTCCAGCTCCAGGATTTCTGCCTGCCCCGGCTGGAACTCTGTCCCCTTGCCTCCCCTTCCCCAGCCCTGGCACCCGCCCTTTGTTTCCTGCCCCTGAATTTGACTCCCCTGGGACCTTGTATTAGGGAAGCGTGTTCCTCCTCCGTGGCTACCTGGCTCTTTTGGCAACGTGTTTCGGGCTTCGCCCCAGGGCAGCACGTGTCAGCTTCCTCGCCTCGAGCCTGGGTCTTTCCTGCTGTCGGAGGGGACCCAGCTCTTGCTGCGGGGAGGTGCGCAGGACCGCGGAGTCACGTGCTCATCTGTCCGGCTTGCGGGAGTGGCAGACTTCACGGGCTGCGCCGCGCCACGGTCCCTGGCAGCGGGGGCCGGTCTCTCCACGGCTGCGTCAGCACGTGTCACTCCGTGCGCGTGTCACTCCGTGACTTGAGACCACGCCGTCCTCGTGGTGTGAAGCGCTCTCAGGGCAGTCGTGATTTGCGCTTCCCTAGTGGTTGGTGGGCGAGCCTCTGTGCGTGTGCTTGTTGGCCATTTTTCTACCTTCTTTGGAGGGATAACCACTCATTTTCTTTGCCCGTTTTTAATCAAGATCGTGGGCTCTTTACTGCTGGGTTGTTTTCTACACTAGTTGCATCTGACAGGGGCTGGCGAGAACTTAAAAAAATGCAAGTCTCTGAGCCCCACACCTGTGACATCTCTGGCATAACCACCCAGAAGCAGTATGAGCTCAGCGTTCCCTGAGCTAGCAATAAGCAGAACCGACTTGGCGCGGTCTCCCAGCTAGAGACCAGCCGGTCCGCCACGTCACCCCCAAAACTGGGCTCCCTGACGCAGCAGATGGCAGTACGCGCCTCTCGGCCAGCGTAAGTCCCACACGCAACCGTCAGTCACGTCGCCCGAGCCCTCCTCCGGCACACGGACACCTCCCCTGGTGCCAGGCAGCAGGTGGCACGTGTGGCAGCGGGGCCTGCGCCAGGTGACACAACCCCAGGCCGGGTGAGAGGTGCGCAGGCCGCCCCGAGCTAAGCACCCCTCAGCCAGGCCTCAGTCAGCTGGATGGAGCCCCCGAGGGTGTTGCCGTCAGTGGCCGCTCAGGAGACCAGCCCGGACGTCCTCGGCTCGGGCCCCGCCTGACGGAGTTTACTGGGCCACTGAGGCATGATTCGGGGCGGGGGGGGGTGCTTACAAAAGCTGCGAGTGACAGCCGAGGGGCGGCCTTCGTCCCAGCGTCTCCGGCCGGGACAGAGAGCTCGTGACCGAAGCAGCTGGTCGCGGCCAGCGAGGGGACCTTCCGGGCAGCGTCAGTGGGCGAAGTCCACGCTCACCCTCAGCACCGGCAGCCTGCGGGCCAGGGACTCCATGGCAGGGTCGCCCTGCAGTTGTGGGGTGTCGAGCATCTCTGTGGCCCCGTGATGCCAGGGCACCCCTACAGTCAGAGACGTTTCCAGACATTGCCAGATGTCCCCGGCAGAAGCCGTGCTCCAGATAAGCAAGTACCCACACAGGTGGGGAGACGGGCCTGATGACAGCCTGGAGCAGACGGCGTGGGCGTTCGGCCGATGGCCGATGATAGCTGCAGTGAGAGCGTAGCGAGGAGCCAGCGGCCGTGCTACAGCTGCCACACCCCACCCCACGGAATGGAGGCAGGCAGGCGCTGTCTGGCGCTGAGGCTGCTCGCAGCAGGACGGGCAGTGCCGTCTCGTCCCTTTAACCCGCAGCTCTGGAGTCCTCCTGTCCCTGGCTCTTGTCCGCCCCTGGCCGCAGGGGTCCGTCCCTCCCCTCCACCTCTGGAGCCCGCTCCTGGGCCCCACTGCCACCGCCATCACCGAGTCCCCTCGGCAGCTTGGGTGGCATCAGTCTGAAGGGGACTCACTGCCTGTCCCCCCTCCCAGTCCAAGGATGCCCCTTCTCAGCTCCCCAGTTAGCCCCCGCACACCGCACCCCCAAGTCTTCCCTGTCTCCCTAAGTCCACCTGTGGGCGGCCCCTTCCCTTCTGCTCCCAACACAGCTGCCTCCAGACCCCACCTAATGGCCTGTGCCTCAGCTCTCCGTGGCTTCAGTTTCAAGGACAAAGGTCAACCCTAAGGCCACCGGCACCTTCACACACAAGATCCACTTCCTCTCTCCCCAGATGTACCCCAGCCCAGCTACCGCCGAGGTCACCTCCCTCCGTCCCTTCCTTCAGCAGCTGTTCGCCGAGCCCCCGCCCTGCACCAGGCCTCGTGCCAGCAGTGAGCCACAGAGCCCCCCCCCGGGAGGTCCAGAAGACTTTCGTGCAAGCGTCCCCGTCGTCACCCGTGGGCTCCATGTGTGCGGCTTCTCCGACTGGCTGATCAGTGCTCCCCGAGCTTCCTCGACACCGGGGGCCGGGTGGGCACACAGCAGCTGGTGGCTCCGACCCGCCGGGCCCGGGCGCGGCCCTGCCTTGTCGCTCCAGCCTTCCGTGGCCGAGAGCCCTGCGGTCCCTGCTGCCCGGTACTTACCCCGCCTTTGGCATCTCTGTCTTCCTGCTGCCAACGTCACTCTTAAAGGTGGCCCTGAGCGGCTGGGGCTGCTCGCCGGGCCCGAGGAGGACACGGCCAGAGGGAGCGCGCGTGCCTGGCTGCGAGCCCTCCCGCACGGGCCCTCCCGCCTCGGCAGGGGCCCGTGCAGCCTCTTTCACCCGGAACACACGGGACAAGGCTGCGCGCCGCCGGGTCAAGCACAGTGCGCCGGACACAGAGAAGCCGAACCCGAGGAACTAGTTGGGAGGCGCGGGCTTCAGCGCCTGGGCCACTTGGCTGCGGCAGACGATGAGAGCCGGCCCTGTGACTGCCGGCTGGGGTGGGGGCCCGGACCCAGGGTGAGGTGTGGGCAGAGAGGCCTGGGCCCGCAGGGGCTGGCCAGCCAGAGGCAGAGCAGAGAAGCTGGGGAGGGGCGAGCGCCTGCAGGCCAGCCCAGGGGCTTCCTGGAGGCCTCTTGATGTGTAGGCTCTTGGGCTGGGAGCCGCCTGCAGGCACCGTCACGTCATCTATGTTTTAAACAACCTCTAAAAACGTAAAACCCATCTCTCAGACGAGACAGTGCCAGCCTCCGCAAGGCAGGGCTCCTGGGGGCCCCTCGAGCACAGGTCGGCAGGTGTCATCCCGTGACCACGGGAGGTGCCCAGCAGCGGGAAACGCCGCTCGGCACTGGTTTTCACCCGCTGCTACAGACACTGCGGAGGATGCTGGTCGCGCTGCCCTCTGCGTGCTCCCGCTCCCACGTGGGGCCGGGGCAGGACGGTCAGGCCGCCCGCTCGGGGTCTTGGGCGGGAGTCCAGCCGCAGAGCTGCTGCTGGTGCCCCAGGCTGCCTTTCGGAGGGCAGAGCTGGCAAGAAGAGAGTGAAGGCCGAGGCGGATCTGGGCCCGTGGGGTCGAGCTCGTGGGGGAGGGCGGGGGAGGGCCCGCGGCGGGGTGGTCTGCTTCCACAGACACTGTCTCCTTGTCCCGACTGGACGTCTCAGTCATCTAGTCTCCCGGTCTGACAGTGCCCAGCCTGCCTCCGCCTCCCACCTGCCCTCCCACCCACCTGCTCTTGCCTCGGGGGTCCTCTGTGCCCCTCCATTTGCTTGTGGTACGTGGTCATTAGCTGCTGCAGACAGGTCTAATCACATCTCCTTCCCTGAGTCGTCTCCCTGGGGAGTAAGATCGCCCCAGGGCCCCAGCGCCAGCCTGCCTTTTGATCCTGGCTCCCCCTCCCCCAGGGCCGCCTCTACCCACCGCCCCCAGCACGCAGTCGCCCCCAGCACGCAGTCGCCCCCAGCACACAGTCGTGCCCTCGCGCCCCCACGCCCTCGCGCCCCCACGCCCCTGCACTGCCTTTGCCCACCGGCCGACCGACCCACCGAGTGCTTCCCCGGCTCCTTTCCTAAGGCCCCCAGTCTCGTCCTTCCAGACCAGTCAGCTGCCCCCCATTCTCCCCCCCCCCCCACTGGGCTCCACTGTTGGCGGCTGTAATTATGTAGCAAGCACCACCCTTTGATCATCACCGGGCTGGGGATGTCTCAGACACCAGCCTCCTTGTCCTAATCGGCTCAGTGCCTGAAGACTCACTACTATCTGGGCTCGGGCCTTCCCTCGTCACCGCCTGTTCGCCGTGGGCAGCTGGCCAGAGTGCTCTTTCTTGGCTGCTTCGATGGTTGTCGTTTACGCCACAGTGATTTCTCTTCTTGGCTTCCCCAGTGCACCTGATGTCGTCTGTGTTGCTCTTCACCCTCTCAGATACAGCACGTCGAGGTTCCTGGGGTCTGAGAAGCGAGACGGATGCTTAAACCCTTCTGTGTGCATTCGCTTCCTCTAGCCTCTCTGCCGCCCCCGTGTCTTAGCCCCTCCGCCGCCCCGGTCTTAGCCGCAGGGCCTCCAGCCTTGGCCAGCGGCCGTTCCTTTGCGTGTTTTGCTGTGTCAGATCCCCGCTCTGCAAAGCTCCAGTTTGCCTCGCCATCCTGCTGGCCCTCCTGCGTGTCCGGGAGCTCCCCGCGCCCCGTGAGGAGGACTGTTCCTCTCCCCTGTGGCTGGGGAGTCCCCGGCGTGGGCGGGCCACTTCTGTGCGTCCGAGCCGTGGTGCGCAGGCCGCAGGGGCCTCAAGGCGGCGCCCGGCTCCTCGGCGGCCCCCCAGAGAAGGCTCGCTGACCCTGCCAGTGGCCCTCGCCAGCAGCGCCCTCTGTCCGCACCCCGGCCCTGCTGCTGGGCGGCTCACGGGTGCCGTCTCACAGTGCGGGCGCACCTCACGGGCTTCAGCCGCGTCCCTCCCCCTGGACACGGCGGTGAACACGCGCCCCGCGTCTGCTGTCCTCTGGGCTGTCCTCGGACGGCTCGTCCGGCCGGGCCTGCCGCCCCGTCACCTCGCCGTCGTGTGCGGCCCCGCCCCAGCGGCCTCTGGGAGGATGCCCGTCCTCCCGCAGGTGCCAGGGAGGCGTCAGCAGCTGCCACTCGGCCCTCTGCTCCGTCTCGTCGACCCTTCGCATCGATTTCCCGGTCAGTCGCCCCCAAAGCCCTCTGAGGTCGGTGCTGTTCGTTGTCCTGCGCAGATGGCTGACCGGTCATCTCAGGGTCGCCAGAGGCCGTGACAGCGCGGTCCAGAGTCAGGGCCCAGCCCTCACTGGAGTCCCGTGTTTGGAAGAGAGAGCTCCAATGCCAGAGTCCCCACCTCTGCACGCCACACTTGGGAGAGAGCGAAGCGGCCGGTCTCAAGTGAGCGTGAGCGCTGACCCGTGCCGGCTGGGGCGGGCCTGGTGGCTGCCGTCACGTCAAGCTTTTTGACTTTAACTTTAGCTGCATTTTAGATTTGCAGAAGTTAGGGAGTCTGGGGACTGTGTCCACATACCCTTCCCCTAACTTCCCCTCACATTAACTGTCTCACTACGAAAGCCACAGCACTGGCCACAGCGAGACGCTTGGGAAGTAGAACAACGGGAGGCCCCACAGCCGAGCTGCCGTGAGTGGCCGCCGGGGCGTCTGCCTTCAGGCTCGTGGCCCGGAGCGTCGCGTCCGTCTGTCGGGGCAGCCCTTCAGAGAGGCTCGGTGGCGCTTTCTGGATTCGTGAAGCGTTCCTAACCTTGCCTTCTGAAACCCGGTCAGCTTGGGGTTTGTGTCTGAAGTGGGAATGGGGACATGATTGCAGCAACACTTCAGAGGCCGCAGCAGTGAAAGAAGAAGCAGAAGGCCCGCGCGCACGCCGTGGTCAGCGTGAACAGGCACCCTGCGCTGCCACCCCAGCTCCGAGGCGCGTCAAGGACGCAAGAGCAGTGCTCCGTCTTCCTCGTAGTCTGACTTTTCCCTTGTCTGCATTGTAAGTTTAAGTTCAGGTAACAGACATAGGTGACATTTTTTTCAGGCAGCCTTATCGGTGTTTCTTATCAGCCAGAATCTGCAGGGAAGAGTCTGCCCCGCGTCTCGTACTCAGCGCCCGGCGTCGCCGGCAGGCAGCTGGGTTTCTGCCCAAGAATGTTCACTGTGTTCTTTTTCCCTCCGAGATGACTCACCTATGGCAGTTTGCCTCAGTTAGTCTTATCTTTATTAACCAAGGGTAACTGAAGGTCTTGGCACCAGACCTCACTTAGGGCATTAATTTGGAGAAACACCATCTTAACATCGACAGAGAGAAATTGCTTATTCATCAGTGGACTAATTAAACCAGCAGCCTCCCCCCCCCCCCCAATACCTCTGAAGTGAAGGCTTATTGACCGTGGTGGGACTTCACGCCCAGGCAGCGTCCAAGCTGCTGCGTCGCTGCCCGTGACGGGCGCTGACCTCTGCAGGCGGCACAGGAGCTGCTCCGTGCGTGGGCCATCCACACGGCCCCTGCCGCAGCCTCGTGTGGGTTTCAAGCCACCAAGCATCTTCGACCCGTAGACTTACCAGAAGCAAAAGTGACTTCGGGGCTCCTCAGGGAACCTGGGGCTCCTCAGCATGGACCAGTCTCGTCTTAGGGTGCAGTCGAGACATTTTTCAGCATAGGTCGCCCAGCAGTGTTGAGAGGTTCTGAAGAGCCTCTGAGCCTCAGAGAAAGGAAGGACAGAGAACTCTGGGGCGGAGGAGCCTGAGGGGTGGGGGCTGCTCCCTGGACCAGAGACGGGAGACCCACAGCCCCACCCTCCTGTATCCCCTGACGCACTTGGAGGCCCCAGCTGATTCCGGGGTGTCCAGCACGCGCGTCCAGGGCTGGCCCCAGGGGCAGGCAGTCTGCGGGCACGGGGAGGGCTGCCTGATGCCAGCCCGGCCTGCAAGAGCGTTCCGGAGACCCAGGAGGGACGGCCGTCTGGGGAGGTCAGCTTTCAGGGCACACAAGAGAGGGGTGAGCTCTGTTGGGAGGGAAACCGGCTCAGCACATGGCCATATCTGGGGGTGAAGCAGTGCGCAGAGTCGCTGCAGGTGGGGCTCCCTAAGACCGAGCCGTACGGGTGCCGACGCCCCTTCTGACCAGTTCCCTCCAGCGGGACGGCGGCCACGCAGCCTGGGCCTCGGCTGTGCTGTGCACACTTTTAGCCCAGCGAATTGAGGCAGGGGGAAAGTAAGACGGCAGAGGCGGGCTTGCGTGGCCCTCGGGTCTCCAGGCCGGGCGCCCTGCCCCCCACCACCGCCTTCGCTGCGGGGCCAACACCCGCCTGAGCAGCCACCAAGCAAGCAGGTCAGAGGTTGAAAGCGCTGTGGCTCAGGGATGAGTGACCCTTGACCTTCGCCCTTAAGCAAGCTCAAGGTGCGAGGAGGCAGTGTGATTAAAGCCGCACAGTCCAGTCGGCGCCGTCCGCGGATCAGAAGGCAGTGAGCAGGGGCCAGGGCGGCCCGAGGGGCTCTGGCCTGACCCCAAAACTGACCGGACTCAGGGGCTCGGCCTCAGGCGTGACGGGTCCAGGTGGTGCGGCAGGTGGTGCGGCCGGGGGGGTTGCCCCTGCAGAGTCCGGTGTGGCCGGGCCAGGAGGCGGCACTTAAACTGGAGTCTCGGTCCCGGGTTGGGGACACCCAAGGCAGCCCGCGCCCGGCTGAGCGGTCCGGCTGGCACGCGGGCGTGGGGGCGCGTCCACACGGACGGGAGGCGGCTTCAGAGCGAGGAGGACGGGCCGCGCCGGTGGCCAGGGCCGCTGTTCAGAGCCAGGTGCCCGGCGCTGGTGGGTCTGCTGGCGGTGCCGGGGCCTGAGAGCACAGGACGCCGACCACCGGCGAGAGGCCCAGCCGGCCGAGCACAGACCCTCTGGGGCGCCGCACGCGGGCTCCGGTCCCCGCTGCACGCCTGACACGCGGGACGGTGGGGCTCCCTGGAACTCGGGGTTGGGCGCCTGTTTAATGAGTGGCTCCACAGCCACCCCAAAAGATTCTATGAGAAAAATCTCGTAAAGAAACAAAAAGCCAAAAATGTCAGAAACCGCCTCCGCAGTGTGGCAGGACGCCGTCCAGTCCCCAGCTGGGCGCGGTCTCGGCTGCCGCGGGCGCCGGGCCGGTCGGCTGAAGCCTGCGGCCGGCGGTTTGAGACCAGTGGGGACACGCGGGGAGGAAGGCGCCGGCTGAGCCGTGGCTCGTGCTGGCTGGGGAGGCGGGCTGCCTCCTCCCTGCCCGAAACCAGAAGCTCCCGTCTGGACCGGTGTTGCCCTTGGCACCCTGGAGCCCCAGGAAACCCCGCGTCTCCCCGAACACGCCAAGCCCCCCCACTCTCCAGTGACGGCCCTCGGGCACATCCCCAGGGCCCTGGCCCGCCTGCCCGGACCCTCCGTGGCGGGTCAGAACCAGCTTCCCAGCTCCGGGCCGGGCACCAAGACCCGTCCGCTCCTGGCCCTGGCCCGAGCCCGGCAGCGGCTCCAGGCAGCCGGGCCGCCGGCAGCTGGCCCTCCTGGCGCTCAGCGTCGCCCTGGCGTCCGTGGCACCAGCCCCACAGGCAGACCGGGCTCGCTGGGCCCGCGGGGCAGGCTGAGGGCCCCGCGGGGTGTCTGGCACCCCCCCCCCCCAGGTCGGCACATTGCGAGGCGGCCGGGCTGCTTCCCTGTCTGGGCCTTTCTTCTCCCACAGACGCACGAGGGTGTCCGGAGAGGCCAGCACCGGCAGCACCCCGGCCCCGCGTCCTCCCCGTCACCTCCCTGGGGCCGCAGCGCGACCTCTGGGTCCGGCTCCTTTGCTGAGGGGACGTTGGAGCCGCTTGCCGCGTTTAGCACCCTCAGCTTTCTCTTGACTCTAAACGGGAAACTCCCCCAAAGGGCACGTCCTTTCCCCATCACAGTCGTGCTTGCCTCCCCGAAGTAAGGCACAGCGGCCCCAGCCTGTGGGGCCATTAGCCGCCAGCATCCAAGGCCTGAAAACGTGACGTAGCTATTTCGACGGAGGACGAGTGCGTCGGCGTGACTGGGGGCATCAGGAGACCGTCCCACTTTCACTCGTCGCACTCACAAAATCGTCGTCTGGGCCCAGGAGCGGGTGCAGAGCGCACCGGTGGCTCACAGCCGGACGTGCGCCGTCTCCGGGACACAAACCCGTCTGGGGGACACACCCCGGGCCAGAGCACAGGACATGGCGGTGCCACGCTCGTCCCGACCTTCTCAGTCAGTCCCTCCTGGTATCCGCCGCCTCCTACCAGCTTGTTGTGATTGGACTCCAGTCCGGAATCTGCTCCGCTGCCTGCCCACCTAGCCCGGGCAGCTGCTCGGCCCTCTGGTGGACGCACCTCCCCGGGCGCTCGGGCCCGCCGCACACGCGGGCAGGGACGTGGTCTCCGCTCGTCCGTGGGGACCTGGCGCAGCTGGCTCACGGTCTGCCCGCGGCCTGCTTTGTCCTCGTCCTGTCTTGCTAGCTACCGTCGGACCTGCGCTGTGCCCGCTTCATAAAGGCAGCTTGTCAGGGCGCGCGGGCAGGCGCTTAGAACCTCCAGGGTGCTGGGCCGTCCCCGGGCCCGGGTAAGGGCACACGATGGTTTGCCCAAGGCCCCTGCGCACTTCCCACGGCTGCCTGAATTTGACGTGACGGGGCGGGGAGCCCGTAGTGCTTCTGTGGCTGGATAGTGGGGGTTCGGGAAGATGCTCTTTCTGGCCCGCAGCTGTGCCCCGGGCTGCGGCCTGAGCCCCAGCGCCTGCTCTTGTCCTTGCTCCCCTGAAGGTAGTTCGGTTTTTGCTTTATTTCCTTTGTCTTCCTCTAGTTTTACTCTTTTTTTAAATGCAGTCACACTTGTGTAACAGCAAAATGAAGCAGGGCAGAGAAATCAATGCGTCGTATTGGCATCGATTCAGTCTGTTCTCAGGTGGCCGAAAGGCCCAGAGCTGTGAACTGAAAACTCCATTTTGTATCAGATTTTCTTAATTGTCTCCCGAATACTTGCTGGTGCTTGCTAGAACTCTCCAGAGAGAGGTGGCACTCTCGGCCTGAAAGACAGGCGTTCGCCGGGACAAAGAAAGGGGCAGAGGGGGGCCGGTAGGAGGAAAGGGGCAGGGACTCCGGAACAGGCCTGGAGCCTGCTGTGTGGCCGGGAGAGACGCTCCCGGCTGCTCTGCTCCGTGGCCTTTGCAGAAGGCGGAGGGACCTCCGTGCCGGGCCCAGCTGCTTCCAGAGGCGTCTGCACTCGCTTCACACCCAGCAACAGCAGCATCTGTCACGTGACATCTAAAAGTTTTCCTTGAAAGTTGAGATTTCTAGAGCCAGTGAGCTTCTAGAAAACCTGGGTCAGGTGGTCACTTACCGTGTCGTATTGCACTTCCCTAAACATGAGTTCAGGAGCTTCTGACTGAAGTTAATGCAGTTTCCTTGTGGGGCCTTATGATCCCTGCAAAAGCTGAGTAGGTGTGTGTGTGTGTGTGCGTGCGCGTGCATTGGGGGAAAGACCTCACGTCAAGGACTCAGAACAGACGGGAGGGTCACACAGCAGCCTGACGACACTAGAAAATAGCCCGATTCCCTGAACCCTGCAGAGCAGCGTCCTTGGGGGAGCAGAGCCACAGAGGCCAGAGCACAGCGTCTGCACACGAGCCTGGCCCCTTGACTCACCCCCAGACCCCTTGTCTGCTCCAGAAGCCGAGATAAGACGGATATTTTAAAGCCATCATGAGACCAGACTGCTGCCTGTGTTTGTTGCTGAGAACAGGGTGTGTGTTTTCCCTCCAGGCAAAGAACTTTTTCCATTTTCACTCTTCACTTCTTATTTTCATCCTCGCCGTCCCCCGGTGCTGGCAGAAACAGCTCTGCAGCCCGCCCGGGGGCTGATCGATGGGGTGATCGATGGCCCTCGCAGCAGAGGGCAGACGGTGCTAATTAGGCTCCATCCAGGTGGCCTCGGTGGGGTGCAGACAGTGCGAAGCAGTGCTCCCCAACCCCGTTCTGTGGGCCAGGCCCAGCGCACCACTGCCGTCCACACCCACACCGTCTGCCTTAGCAAGACACGGTAGCAGATGACGTGTGTTCTCGGCTCTCTAAATGCCCCAAAAGAGACCCCTGGAGCTGTCGCCCTCCAATCCCCTCCAGTCCCGGCACCTGGGAATCTCCTTCCTGTCTGTGGATTTGCCTATTCTGAGCATTCCGTAGAGATGGGGCCCTATAATGGGTGGTCTCTGATGCCGACTTTCTTCCCCTAGCGTATTGGTCCCCAGGTGTATCCCATCGTATCAGCACTTCGTTCCTTTTTAGGGCTGCATAATATTCCACTGCGTGGGCAAATCACATTGTATTTACCTGTTTTTAGGTGGACATTTGGGTCACTTCCACTTCTGGCCGTTGTGAGTAACGCTGCTGTGGACACATGTGTCCATGTGGGTGTAAGCTTGACCCCCCGTGGGCAGACACCCAGGCATGGCGTCTCAGGGTTCTGTGGCCACTTCTCACTCACTCCTTGGCTGAGGGGCTGCCGCACTGTGCTTCGCCATTTGGATTCCTGCCAGCAGCCCTGCAGTTTTGTGTATGACGCCCTCAGTCCAAAAGTAAGAAAACTGACGTGGTCCGAGGCCTCCCGGCCCTGGCAGGCAGACCTCCGGGTTCCTGGCCACCCAGGCCCTGAAGGGCGCCCAGGTTTGTTTCTGTCTTGTGGTTTTCTAGATAAGACAGGCAGACACAGAAACGACCGTCACGAGGAGGAGATCTCGCCCACGGTGCCCCAAGAGGAGCGGGAGGGCCCGACCGCGCGGGGGTGTCGGGGCAGGAACAGGGAAGCAGGGCGGTCACCTTTCCTCTGGTTTCCTCAGGAGGGAAGGACCAGGCAAGGCCTGGCTTGAATAACCTCAGTAGTCGCTGGTGCCTGACCCTAGGGTGATTGGGGGGAACCCAGAATTCCAGATCCCTCAGGGACAGAGGCGGTTGTCTCCCGGTCACATCGCCACTGAAGTCCATCACTAACTTTCCTGTGAAAGGTCCCTGCCGCAGCCACCCAAAACTGAAGGCCACCTCGGGCCCTTCTCTGGCGGCAGTGTCGTGTCAGAAGAGGGCTGAGAATGCGCACACATGCTGAGGAGCTGTGCTGTGTGTTTGAGCAAACAAGGATGCTCTAAAATACACCTTCTCCCCATGGCTTTTTATGCGCAGTCCTCACTTACCACCGATCTTGCATGCGCAAAGTGCTAGCTGAGAGGTGTCTGGCCCTGAGTCTACACCTGCGGGGGCTTGTCTTTCACAGACTCGCAGGACAGCAAAAAGTTGGAGTGGCCCAAGGGGTGCTAGCAGCTGGGATTGAATGAGGTAGCGGCCGCCTCCGATCGGCCCTTGCTGCTTAAAAGGCCACTGTCCCCTTCGCTGGTGCTTTGGCTGTTTGAGCCGCCCCCAGCGGAGTGCGAGGAGGCTGTGGCGGGCCCTGCGGAGAGACACGCGCACCGAAGACCACCCCTCAGGTGTGGTCACCGCTCGGGGGCCGGCAGCCCGAGCCAGTGACTCACGTAGGTGTTTAATGGCGTCTTGAACCAAGACGCAAACCTGTACAGGCGGGTGGGCGAAGCGCAGGCAGCAGCGCCCAGCACCCTGACTAGTATTTCCCCAAGAGCAGTTTGGCTCTTTGCTGGCGGTGTGTCCGCCGGGACTCTCTAGAACGTCAGTCTTGTAAATAATGAGAATCAGCTGCAACTTGTTACTGTGCGATAAGCTCAAGACCATGAGAAGCTGTGAAGCCAGCGCCGCGCCCCGGGGCCGGCCACCCTCCCCGGCGTGGGCGCCTCGCGGGCCAGGTCACGGCGCCTTGGCAGGTGCGGCTGCGTCCATGTCGCCGCCTACAAGGGGCAGCGCTCTCCGTCCCCCAAGAAAACTGCTTCTCAGACCGTGGTAAAGCAGACGTAACGGCACCTTGGGCTGTTTCAGCCCTGAGGCTCTGTCCTGCGCATTCTGCCCCTTGACTCCTGGTGTGCAGACGCCCTGCCCTCCAGAACTTTCTCACCTTCCTGCTCTGGAACCCCGTCCCCACTGGAACCAGCTCCCCCCTCCCCCAGCTTCCTCCCTCCCCAGCTCCCCTCCCCCCAGCCCCCCAGCTCCCTCCTCCCCCAGCTCTGGCCGGTCACCCCTCACCGGTCACCCCTCACCGGTGCCGGTGCCGCTGTGGCTGCTCGGCCAACATCCTCGAGGCTCATCCGCGTTGTGTGAGAATTTCCCTGCTTGTGGCTGAATAAGGTCCCGTGACGCTGGTTTCTTGGCGCTGTTTGACTGTGCTCCATTCTCGTGGGGCGACGATGACCAGAACAAACCAGAAACCGCGTGGTACGGGCGTGCAAGAATGAAGAACTCCTGGGCATGACGGGAAGCTCCCCGCGTCTCGCGGCCCTCAGTGTCCCCACTGGCTCCTCCCATCACTCGAGGCCCGAGGCGCCGGTGGTTTGGCGGTTCCGGAGCTCGTGGTGGCTGCTCCCGGAGCCCTCAGCAGAGCAGAGCGCAGCCCACCGGGCTGGGGCTCGAGCCGGGCAGGGTGGGGCAGCGGCGGGTCTGCATGCGCAGGGGTGGGGGCAACGGCCGCCGGCCCCGGAGAGCTGACTCACGGCCTCTGCCTGTGTGGCGATGGCCTAGTCAGCCGACTGCTTGGTGGCCGGACACGCCAACCGTGACGGCCTCGACGTCCGGCGTCGGCGGTCGCCAGGCGGGGGGCGCCTCGCGCTGGGCACGGGCTCCGTGTACGAGGTTTCTCGGCTCCTCCTCCACGAGGAAAATTCTCTACACATTTGCAGCTGCCCGCACCGGAATTAAAGCCCACTCAGCACACCCACCCGCCCGCTGAGGGCTCCTGAGAGTGTTTCCTCCAGGACCGGCCCACGCCCCAAGGCCACAGCCCCGCTGCTGAGGACACAGTCCAGCTGCTCTCCCCCAGCATGGAGGGCTGGGGGGGCGCCTGCCTTGGGGAGGGCCCCAGACTAATTTTTTTTAAAGATGTATTTATTTATGCACACAAGAACTGCGGTACAGGCCAGAGGTACGGGGGGCAGAGGATTCACCAGAGACAGAGAGGAGAGCAGAACAGGCGGATCCACTGACACACTGCTGCGGGTGTTACAGGGCAACCCTAATATAAAATGGGTTTGCCTGACTGGGTTTTTGCCCGAAAGGTACTTATAACGCCCCAACTGCGGGCGCACACAGCAAAGGTTGGTAAAGGGCTTTATTTACAAGAGATGGGGAAATAGCGTAGTGAACAACACAAGGAGAAGAGAGGGTACAGATCCGTGAATGTCCTACCGGTTCCTCGGAGCTGGAACCCAACGGCGCGCTGAGAGCCGGCTCCCAAGGAAAAGAGAGAGAGACCCCAGGCCCACGTGTCTGCTTTTAGACCCAGCCTGGCTGCTCAGCTCCACCCTCAGATCCCAGTGATCTGCTCTTCGACATTGACCTTACGGGATTTGTAGTTTTTGGTTTGTAGGTTTTTGTAGGTTTGGAATGGGTTTGAAGTTTATAACCTATTTGTGTAATTTATTTAGGAGGGTTTTTCCCCCCTAACAATTGGAGCAGCGGGAGGCAGGAGAGGTCTGCTGCGCCTTGTGGGTCCCTCCCTGGCCGGGGATCAAACTCCCGCTGCAGTGGCTGGCAACAGCACGACAGCACTGAGGCTTAACTCCTGCACCACCAGGGAGGCCCCCAATTTTTTTTAATGCACTGGTGTTGGCTAGAGCCTCATTTCCAGGGTAGCTCAGCAACCTGTTTCACTGGATTTGCTGTAAATGTAAGTGATCGCGGGTCCAACGGGGGGCAGGGCAGCCTAACCGATGGTATAGCGCGGCTCTCTAGGGCTTGGCAGGGGTCACGAGCCCGCTTCCGCCCAAGAGCTCAGCTCTGCAGGTTTGTCTTTGCCTGTCTACGCGTACAGGAGCAGCCGGGACTCGCTTTGCGCGGTGGAGGGCTTGCAAGACTCACTTCATAAAACCAGAAGCGCCGTGCACTTCGACGGCCAAACTCGCGGCAGTTGTGACAGCGGCTGCAGCTAAGCGGCCTGCCCAGGGGCCTCTGGGTCTCAGCCACCGACCCTCAGATTAACTACGATCATGGAGGTGTCGGCTCGGGCGGCCGGGCGCGGGCTCGTGAGTGGGCTCAGACTCGTGGGGTGGACAGAAACCGCTCTCTGCTCTCCCTCCCCCGCCAGGGTAGAAGGTGTCAGGATTTTTTTGTTGTTATTTTACCAAAGGAGAAAATACTGTGTGATTTCTACACTAAATGGTCTCAGTGGGGACCAATTTCCTGCCCTGCAACCTGCTGCTTCAGCCAATATAGTCAGAGGAGACGCAGCCGTGCGTTTCTAGAAGGATCACACGGCCGTACAAGGGCGCAGCCGTGCGGGCCGGGCGCCCCACGCCTGGACATGGGGAACGCGCACTCCAGGAGCGGGGACAGGAGCGGGGCTCTCCACGGCCGCCCCGAGCTGTCCTTCTACGGCTCCTTCCCCAGGAAGTGGAGCGAGAACGTCTTTCTGGACAACGAGCTGCTGACCTCCAGGATTCTGTCTGTGCTGCGGCCGCAGCCGGAGGGCGGCCACCTCCGCTACCCTGCGCGCTTCCTCAGCACCAACTCCGTCTTTGCCTCTGTCGCAGCGTCCCTGAAGGAGCAGCCGAGGGGCCCCCCCTTGTCCGATGGCAGCCCGGCCCCGCCCAGGAATGTCGGCATGACCGCGTCCCAGCGGGGGCCTCCGCAGACAGCGCCCGGCACGGCAGGAACCGGGACCCGGTCCGGGTAAGGGGGTGAGGGGGCCGCGCGCTGCCGGTGCCACAAGGGGGTGGGGGCTCTCCCCGGCCCGTGGGGGTCTGCTGCAGGCGCCGGCCGGGCAGCGGGGTTCCCGTTCGCACCTGCTGGGGCCGTCTCCCCGCCTCCTTTCTCCGGGCGTTTGCCCGAGTCTCTGGACAGACCGGCAGGCAGGACCGCCCGAGGGCGGCCGGGGTGCCTGTGGCTGTGCCTTCGCCGCCTCCAGGGCTTAGCCGTCCTGCCGGTGCCGGCACAGCCCGACGCTGTGCGGTGTCACTGCAGAGGTCCTCGCGCCAGCCGGGAGGGGAGAGCGGTGCTCTCGGAGGACGCCTCTACTGGCCCTGGCCAGGGCAGCCCAGGAGGCTCCAGTGGCCAGTGAAGGGTGCACAGTGCGACGCCCGAGCGCCCGTGAGCGTCCTGTGACAGTCGCAGCGCGTGGACGGACGGACTCCTGGTTTTTAAGGAGCATCTGTGACAAAGTCAGAGCCGTGCTGCCACCTGGAAAGTTCTACAAGCGTCTGATCAGATCGAGAGGCAACGCGGCATAATGAGGGAGGGCGTGCGTGCGAGACCCAGTTTTAGCGATGACCGTCCCTGTCTTTGTCCAGGCCTGTCGCAGGAGAGATGGATGACACCGATTCTGTGTCCCTGAAGTCCAGGCAGGCAGGCGACGACGCCCTCTGGCCTTCAAACGCCGAGTCCGTTTTTGTGGAAGGTCAGTCCCCGCTTCCTCGGGGTCACTGGCTGCCCCCGCGCGGGCGGGTGGGCCCCATCGGTGTGTCCTCAGGCCGGGAGGGCTGAGCGGAGCCCGGCCCCCAGCAGCAGCCTGTCCCCCTCCGCAGACCCCTACACTGCCTCGCTGAGGAGCGAGATCGAGTCAGACGCCCACGAGTTCGAGGCCGAGTCCTGGAGCCTGTCCGTGGACGCCGAGTACGCGAAGCAGCAGAAGAGGGAGGTGGTGAAGCGGCAGGATGTGCTGTAC
Source organism: Galemys pyrenaicus (assembly GCA_019455555.1). NCBI lineage: Eukaryota > Metazoa > Chordata > Mammalia > Eulipotyphla > Talpidae > Galemys > Galemys pyrenaicus. The sequence continues at coordinate 9,418,558 of JAGFMF010011614.1, read as the reverse complement.
GGTGAGGGCCGCCCGCCTGTGCCCTCGGGAGCAGCTCCCTGCCCGCCACCCCGGGCCTCGCCGCGCTGCCACCCGGCTGCCTCCAAGGCCGCCCTGCCTGGCCCCGGGGGTGCCTGGGAGGGCTCGGGGGCACCCGGCCGGCCTGCGTGCCCCGGCCTCACGCCTGCCTTCTGCAAGCGAAGCTGGCCCGGGCCCACACGCTGGGCGCCCCCGAGGGTCCCTGCGGGGCCCGGCCCTCGGCAGGGTGGCAGTGGCCAGCCAAGCAAGAGCGGCTTCCCGTGGCGGCCGGCCGCTGCCAGGCCTCTCCCGCGGCCCTCCTTGCTTCTCATGCACCGGGGGGCGCTGTCTTCTGGGAAGGGTCTTCGCGCTTCGCCCCGGTGCTCGGCAGTGTTGCTGGCGCTGGCTCCCGCCCGTTTCGCCCACTGAGCTCTCTGCTGGGCCAGAGGAGGGTGGGCGTGGGCAGAGAGGACCCGCTGGAAGCCCCCCAGGCCCAGACGGTCCTGCGGAAGGAGGCCACCAGGCCGGACGCTGCCGCGCCGGCACCCTGGGCCTGCTCTTGCGGCCAGACAGCTCTCGGCCCCGTGGCACGTCCCTCCCCGCCCGCCTGCCGCCGTCTAGGCCCACGGCGGCCCCGTGCTCCGAAGGCCCCTCTGGCCGCTGGCGTCGCTCCCGCGTGTCCGAGCAGCCCGGCGCCGGCCCAGCGCCTTGTCCCGAGACGGCCAGCGCGCGGGGCAGCCGGGCACCCGCGGGCGCGCTGCGGTGGCCGCTGGGTGAGGCCGCGCCGTCCCGCAGAGCTGATGCAGACGGAGGCGCACCACGTGCGCACGCTCAAGATCATGCTGAAGGTGTACCGCCGGGCGCTGCAGGAGGAGCTGCAGCTCAGCCACCAGGCCGTGGGGCTGCTCTTCCCCGGCGCCGACGGCCTGCTGGAGGCGCACGGGCTGTTCCTGGCGCGGCTGAAGGAGCGCCGCCAGGAGTCCCGGGAGGAGGGCAGCGACCGCAACTACACCATCCAGCGGATCGGGGACCTCCTGCTGCAGCAGGTGGGCGCCCCGCGGTGCGGCCCTCGGCGCGTTCGGCCGCCAGCGCTGCCTGTGGCGAGTCCAGGCCCCGTGGCGGTTCTGGGTCAGCGCCGGAGCCTGGGCCAAGACTGGTGGGGGTGGGGGGTGACCGGCCCCCGAGGGCTCGGCTCGGAGCTCCCGAGTCGGTGGGTGCCCCTGGCGTCTACCTCCCCCGCGTCTCCCGCGAAAGCCTCTGCCTCGCTGGCCCTGGGGGGCCACGGCCCTGTGACACGGTGGCCTGGGTGCCAGGGGGCGGTTCCCCACTGGGCAGGAGAAGGAGCGCACCAGCAGCCGACCGACCCGCTTCTCAGTCAGATGAGCTGGCTGCTCCCCTGGGGTTCTTTGTGTCTGATTTCGGCAGCATTTCTTTCCTGTTTCTGCAGTTTTCAGGTGAAAATGGAGAGAGGATGAAGGAGAAATACGGCATCTTCTGCAGCGGCCACAACGAAGCCGTCAGCCACTACAAGTTGCTGCTGCAGCAAAACAAGAAATTCCAAAGTCTGATCAAGGTAGAAATACACTTTTAAAATCAAAAACGTATCCTCTGTGCAGTAGGTTTTCCCCCCAGAGAACTGTAACCCCCTGCGCTCCTGGGCGGAGGCGCCTGCGGTTCTCAAGGCTGTTTCATCCGAAGCACACGCGCGGCCGGGGCGGTCGGGGCCAGTGGCTTGTCCGGGGCGCCCCACGCTGAGGCAACAGAGCAGGGGGCTCGCCCCGCCATGCCGGCCGGTCCCCGCTGACCAGCATCCCCTCGGGCCCCTCACCTTGGCATAAGGCGCACCTCCCGCTTGGCTCTGTCCCCTCCCCACGCTGGCCCGGCCTCCATCTGCGGCCTAACTGCGCAGGGCTGGAAGGCCAGCACCAGAGGGCCCCGCCCGCCACCTCCCAAGCCCTGGGGTGCGCCTGACTTGGCCCAGAGCCCCCAGAAGCCTTGACCCCAAAGCAGCCTCGCCACCTGCTGCCCGTACCCCAGGCCTCCACTCCAAGGGGTGTCCAGCACCCCAGTCTAGGACTGAGACTGGCGCCGCCTGCAGCCCTGCCGTGGGGCGACACGCAGCCCCGGGGAGGCGCTGGGGGGGCAAGCGGGGACACCTAGGAGGGGTTTCGGTGAGGGAGGGGACCCACAGCTTCGCCCCAACCTCACAGACCCATGGGCGCCCTGCTGGCCCCTCCCTGGCGGCGGGGTGGGGCCAGCAGGGGAGCAGGGCAGAGAACAGAGAGCACAGCTGCCCTTGGGCCTGCCAAGCCGTGGGGGCCCCTTCTTGGGCGCTCAGCCAAGGGGTGCCCCAGGAGCCGACCAGAGGCACGGGCCGGCCCATGCAGGGGGGCGCCAGCAGCCCAGGATGAGGCGGGTGGGGCAGCTCTGCTTCCTGCCTTGTGGGCCGCGGCGGCAGCAGGAAAGACCCGGGAGCCAGCAGAGGCCCGGCCCAGCAGCAGCGCTGGCCTGCACGGGGACCGAGGCAACGCGTGACCTGGCTTTCTTCTCCGTGCCCCAGAAAATCGGCAACTTCTCCATCGTGCGGCGGCTGGGCGTGCAGGAGTGCATCCTGCTGGTCACGCAGCGCATCACCAAGTACCCGGTGCTGGTGGAGCGCATCATCCAGAACACGGACGGTGAGCGCCCGGGGAGCCCGCCCCGCCGCCGGCCGCCCCACGGCAGGGTCAGCGCGGCCTGGGCGCCCAGACGGCCGACCGCCCCGCCTCACGTGAGCAGGGTGTGCCGGCCATAAGGGCACGGGCACCGCGGCACTTCCCGGAGGCCGGGCGGTGCCGGCCACACCCCCTCCTCCTGAGAGCCTGGGCACGCCCGCAGGAAGGCCCGCGAGCAGCTCCCGGACCGTGGGGCGGTTCCCCAAGGGGGCGGGAGCCAGTGCAGGGCCCTGCCGCGATGGCGCCGCGCCTCCGCGTCCCGCAGTCGCCTCCGCGGAAGCCCAGCGCTGGGTGGCGGTGGCTGGGCAAAGGCTTGGGCCCGGGGCCCTGAGCAGCAGCCCCAGCTCGAGCCGGCCCCGCTGTGCGCAGCTGACTCCGAGGACTACGGAGACCTGACGCAGGCGCTGGGCCTCATCAGAGACGTCATCTCGCAAGTGGACGCCAGGGTCAGCGAGCACGAGCGCCTCCGGGAGATCGCGGCCAGGACCGACCTCAAGTCCTCGGGCAAGCTCAAGAACGGGCTGCCCTTCCGCAAGGAGGACATGCTGCGGCGGCAGCTGCTCTTCGAGGGGCCCCTGTGCTGGAAGACCTCGTCGGGGCGCCTGAAAGGTGGGGGTGCCCCAGCCACTGCCCGCGGCCACTGCTCGACACCGGGCGCGGGCCCGGGGAGCGTGGGCGGGCAGAGCGGGCGCGGGCCCGGGGAGCGTGGGCGGGCAGAGCGGGCGCGGGCCCGGGGAGCGTGGGCGGGCAGAGCGGGCGCGGGCCCGGGGAGCGTGGGTGGGCAGAGCGGGCGCGGGGGCCGCCCTGTGCTCCGGGGCGGTGCGGCCGCCCGGGCAGTTAGCGGGCAGTGCATGGGAACTGGCTGCTGAGCAGAAGCTCGAGCCTGGTGGGGACAGAAAACCCGGGGCTGCTGGCCGAGCACCCCCACTCGCCGAAGTCCTGCTTCAGAACTGCTGCGGTCCGGGCCAGGGCCCGCGGGCCCCACCACCAGGGCCCGGTCCGTCTCGCGGGCCAGCCTGGCCTCTGGCCCCGGCTGTTGGAGTCAGGGCCGTGTGCCGGCGTGTGTGCTGTGGCGCTCCGTGTGGCGGGCGGTCAGGTGCCGTCTGGCCTCTCCTGGTGTTGGTCACAAGCTGGGTGGCCAGAGCCCCGCCGGGGCTGGGAAGAAAGGAGCACGCGGCGGAGACAAGCCGCAGAGGGCGCGGGCGGGCCTGGGTGAAGCAGGCAGCCGGGAAGGGGCTGGTCACGCCTCCTGCTGCAGGAGGGCTCAGGGTCAGGCCGGCGCGTGGCTGTGGGTTGGGCACCGGGGTTGCCACGAGGAGGCCCCGGGGCCCACACCTGCTGCTGCCGGAAGCCCAGGCGGAGGGCCGCGGGGCCGCGGGAGTCCACGCTCAGAACCTCGAGGACGCAGGGGCCCGGCAGCGCTGAGACAGCAGCGTGGCCGAGCCCAGCCCGAGTGGCCGGAGGCGGTGTCTCTCTGAACTGTTTGAAAGCCCGTGGCCCCCCTCGGCCCCTCCCCTCAGACCCGGACGGCAGAACTGCCTGGCCTCCGAGGGCGGGGACGGGGGTGGCCGTGCACTGGCGCTCGTGGGGCAGCCGGGGCCAGGCCTCGTCCGGGCAGAGCCTCCCGGAGCCGCTGGCAGCCGCCTCGGCCCACAGCCGCACAGGCCTTGAAGACAGGCTGTGCTCTCTCTGCAGACGTCCTCGCCGTCCTGCTGACCGACGTGCTCCTGCTGCTCCAGGAGAAGGACCAGAAATACGTCTTTGCTTCTGCGGTGTGCCCCCTCCCCCCACTAGCCCCGCTGACCCTTGGGCGCGAGGCGGCTGTGGGCCTGGCAGTGGGGGCAGCGGGACATGCCGCAGGCACGGTCCAGCGGGGGCTCCGAGCCGTCCACGGCTGCCCCGGCTCAGCCCCGAGAGGCCGGCGGCTGCAGCAGGGCCAGAGTGGAACTTTCCAGAAATGAGGCTCCTGTCTCGCTGCCTGGCCAGAGGCTTCGGGGCCCCCCAGCACCCCCAGTCGGCCGCATTCGCACAGCGCTCGGGCTCCTGGGCCATCCCGCCGGCCTAGCACTGTAGTCCTCCCATGGCACCGCCCACGAGCTGGGCCTGGGCCCCGTACTCCGCCAGGCCCTGTCCACCGCCCGCATGCAGCCTGCTCGGCGCCCCACCCCAGCGCGGTGCGGGGCTGGTCTGCCCCCACTCGGGCGGGGCGGCGCTCAGGCCGGCTGGAGGCGCATCTTGTGCTCGTGCTCACATCGCCTCTGTGCAGCATCTGGGGTGTGGGGGTGCTAGGGCTTCAACACAGGGACTTGGGGGCGGCCAGCAGCCGGCCCAGACGGGGGAACACCAGTGGGCGTGGGTGCTGGGCCGCGGGCTGGGAGACGCGGTGCCGCCACGCTCCTCCTCCCCTCCTGCCCGAGTCGCTCAGCCCCGTGCGCTGCTGACCCTGGGGCCTGAGCTGGGAAGGCCCTGGGTGCGGGCGTCTCGCCTCAGCGTCCTCCGGCCCCGCGGGCAGTGCCTCTGTTTTGAGTTGGGAAATGAGCGGGGCCCGTGCCCTCCCCAGCCCCCGTCCCCGCAGACTCAGGGCCCCACAGCCGTCAGATATGAGGGGACGCAAGGTGACCCTGTGCCCCGCAGGACTCCAAGCGCCCCGTCATCTCCCTGCAAAAGCTCATCGTGCGGGAGGTGGCCAGTGAGGAGAAGGCCATGTTCCTGATCAGCGCGTCCCTGCCCGGACCCGAGATGTACCACATGTGCACCAGCTCCAAGGAGGAGCGGAACGTGTGGATGGCCCACATCCGCAGGGCCGTGGAGAGGTGAGGCGCAGGCCGGGACCCTGGGGCCAGCCTCTGCCTCGCCCACCGCTGCTTTGTCCTGCCCTCCCGTGCGCCAGGGAGCCATTCCCAAGGCTGCTCCACCCCACGCCTGGGGCGGAGACCGGCAGGTTCAGCCTGCTGCCTGGTGGGACGGCCCTGTGGCCCAGCAGGCCGCAGGGTCCTGTCCTCCCCCGGCCTGGGCACTCTGGGGACCCAGCCCTCAGGCCCCGCCACCGCCTGCTCCCTCTTTATACCTGGAAACTCCCCAAAGCTCAGCTGCTCAGCGCCCCCGAGAGACGGCTGCCCTGCCCATGGCCCGCGCAGGCCGGCTCCAGGCGTGAGTGACCTGCTGCGGGCCACGCGGCGTGAGGCCCCGAGGACAGCCCCGTCCAGACCCCGAGCCTGCTGTAGGCTGCCTCACCGCGCCCCTGCGCCAGCACCACCTGGGACTGTGTTGGCGCCCGGCCACGGCTGCCCGTGTGTCCTCTCCCTGCAGCTGCCCGGACGAGGAGGAGGGGCCCTTCAGCGAGGCCGAGATGGAGAGGAAGATGCTCGAGGCCCGCAACCTGAGGCTGAGGGAGTTCCAAGGTAGGGGCCGCCCCGGCAACCCCACACCGGCGGGCTCGCCCACGCAGGCTGCCGGGCGCCCCCTTCTCAGTGCGTCCCAGGGCTTCAGGCCATCCTCTCACCCCAAGAGGAGCCCCATCTCCATCAGCGGCAGCTCAGCCTCTTGGGTCTGGCACGCGCCTCTTCTGGACGCCTCACGTAACAAGGCCGCCGGTGTGCACCCCCCGTGTCTGCGCATGTCACCGAGCCTGAGGCCAGCACGCCTTCCTCTTTGGGGCTAAGGCCCTAAAGGGATACACCCCCTCATGTTGACCCCCCTCCCCGCCCTGGGTCCCCAGAGCTCATCGCCAAGAACAGTTCCTAGCACTTCGTGGCCTCCATCAGCCTCCCCCCTCGTTATTTGCGTTTGTGGGTTTTTAAATCCAGTAACGCTTAAACAGTAAGTGCACAAATGAGGTCACAAGTGCTTTGCTGCACTTGGCGTGTTGGCAACACGCTGGCTGCAGCACAGCCCGACTTGGTTCCTGCCACCCCCCGAGCTCTGATCCTGCTGGCCGGGGCATGGGCACGGCTCCGGCGCCCGTCCCCGGCAGTGTGGGGGGCCACCGTCCCCAGCAAGCGCCGCCTGAGTCAGAGGCAGAGAGCTTTCTAGGCCGAGCTGCTCTGCCGCGTCTGCTCCTAAGGGCGTCTCACCCTTCACGCTGGGGCGCCGAGGCCGCTCCCCTCGGAGTGAGGAGCCAGGCAGGGCGGCCCATGGGGGAGCGCCTTCATCCTGGGGCGCAGCCAGGACGGAGAGACGGCATGATTGGAAAGGGGGCAGAGAGGTGCTTCTGCCTGGGCCTGAGCATGTGCCCAGGACGGCCAGGATTCACCTAGAAAAGCAGCGCACTGCTGGAGTTCGGCCGCGTGGCTGAACGTGCTTCACGTGCAGAAACCCAGCACCCAGGACATGCAGCAGAGCGGGTCGGTCGCGGCAGCCTGTGCCAGCGGCAAACTGGACACTTGGCGGGAGTGTGGCTAGCACCCGAAGGACGGCTTCTGAGAATAGAAGCCTCCCGGCTCTCGCGCTGTCCCAGGCGATGAGCCCGCCCCGTCTGCTGTGCGTCGGCACAGGGACAGCTGCACCCAGCCCGCCGGGCGGGGCGGGCACTGCGGGGCGGGCTGTGGGGCAGGGGCCCCAGGGTCCAGGTCCCCGCCTGAGCCCCCGCGTGCTCCACAGAGCGGCTGAGCGCGAAGGACCAGCAGATCGCGCAGATCCTCAGCCAGAAGCAGCAGATCTACCAGGAGATGGCCGAGATGAGCGGGCTGGACGAGCCCGCGCAGCCACGGCTGCTGCTCCGCTGTGGGGAGCCCCCGGAGGCCTGGCACGGGCAGCTGATCCTCAAGTCGGCCGTGAGTGAGCGTGAGTACGCAGCGGGGCCCGCGGCCTGCGGGGCTGCAGCAGATGTGCAGAGCAGCCGCCCCACCCTACCCCGCGGGGCTGCAGGGCCCCAGGCACGCCGGCGCCCCCAGACCCAGAGCGCCCCCTCATGTTCCAGCGATGCTCCGGGCTGGCGCGGAGCCGCTGAGCCGGTCCCCAGGAAGAGCCAGGGCTCCTTTCAGAGGCTCCCGCACCAGCGGGGCAGCCCCAGGAGGCGCTCTGGGCCAGAAACCCCAGCCCCACGCAGCTGCTCGCGTCTCTGCCCGGCAGACTCTGCAGGCCCCCAGCAGCTCCAGGGCCGCAGGCTCTGCGCAACCAGCACTCACAGGCCGTGCGGGGCGGCTCGCGGGTGAGAGAGCGGAGGCCGGGCATGTGCGCACTCTGCAGCCAGGCGCCCGCCCGCTCCCTCTGCTTCTCCTGGGGCCACCGTGTCGCCCAAGGCCCTCCGGCCTGGGCCGTGGCCTGGGAGGACCCCACCTCCTCCACCAGCCATGCCTGCGTGTCCCAGCCTGGCCCGAGGGCTGCTTCCGCCCTGCCTTCTGTGACATTGGCTGCTACCGCAGTCAGGGGCCACCCAGGCCCTGGCCCCGGCACACCCGTGCTCCCCTGTGGGCCGGGAGGCCTGTCTGGTGGTCGCCCTGGAGTTTGGGGGTGCTGCGTCCTGCCCGGCAGCCGGAGGCGTGGCCCTGCCAGGTGACCGCGCCTCTCCCACAGTCGAGGACATCCAGAGCCTGGTCTGCAGGCGGCTGGGCAGCGCCAACGGCCAGGTGGACGACGGGGGCGGTGTGGCAGCCCAGCCCCGCCGAGCGGAGACCTTCGGGGGCTACGACAGCGTGAGCAGCCCCGGCAAGAGTGAGTGGCGGCAGCAGGGCCCCCGGGCCCTCGGGAAACAGTGGCGCCGAGGCTGGTGGTTCTTGGGGTGTCTCCCTGCGCGGGGTCCTGGCAAAGTCCGGCGCTTGCCATCTCTGCCGCTGCTTCTCCCGACCTTCTAGAAGCTCTCTGGGCCAGGGCTCTGGAAGCTTCCAGAGCAGCACCCAGACCGGCCATCCTGCTCTGGGGCCCGCAGGCGCCGCCTCACGCTCCCACTGGGCTTGCAGGTGGCAGCTTCAAGAAGAAGACCCACGGCGCGGACCCCAGGCCCCGAGACCGGCAGAGCCCCGCGAGCAGCCCAGACCCCGAGCTCGGGGGCGCCTCAGAGGCATCCGAGGAGAGCCCGCAGGTGGGTGCTCCTCTCTGGCGTTCGTCCCCGGCTGCCACCTCAGCCCCTGGCTGCCCTGGGCCATCTCGCTTCCTCCGCACCGCCAGCCCAGGGCCGAGCGTGCCGTGAACTGCAGTGGCCGGGCCCCCTCGCCTCCTCCCGGGACCCCGGGACAGAGTGGGTGCGCAGGCTCGCGCAGTGGCGGTGGCCTGCCCACAGCGGGACCCGGCTCTCGGGGCCACGGGCTCTGGGCCTTACCCGCGCTGCCCGTCCACACTGGCCACTCCCTGCCCTGCGGTCAGAGGCCTCCCTCGCCGGTGCGGTGTCAGGCAAGGCGAGGGGGCCGCTGCCCGGCCGGGCCAGTGCCGGCCTCCTGAGCTCGCGCGCCGCCCCACCGGGGCCAGACAGCCCTCCGTCCCGGCCCCGGCCTGCCCACCGGACGCTGGGCGTCCCGCCCCGTCCGTGCGAGCGGGTGCGACCGCGGCGGACGGGTCTGGAGAAACCGCCCTGGTGCTGTCGTCCGCAGGCGGAGGGCCTGGAGGCGGAGTGCGGGCCCCCTCTGCCCGCCTTCCTGGAGCTAGAGGTGGGTGCGGGCGCGGTCGCGGGCGCAGGGCGGGCAGCCGCCCTGCGGGACTCAGCTCCAGCCGCTCCCCCTCTCCTGGCAGCTCGTCCAGCGGGTCCAGACGCTGTCCCAGCTGCTGCTTGGCCTGCAGGTACAGGGTCTCCTGAGGCCGCCGGGCCGCACGGGGTCTTTTCTCCGTTGGGGATGGGGCAGGGGCCGGCCGGCGCCTGAGTCGCCGGCACTGTGCTCCCTGCCAGGCCGCCATCGCGCAGCAGGACAGCTACGTGGAGATGCAGAGGGCTGCCCTGCAGGAGCGGGAGAGGCAGTTCCGGCTGCAGTCCACGCGGGGGAGCCTGCTGCTGGAACAGGAGCGCCAGCGCAACTTGGAGAAGCAGCGGGAGGAGCTGGCGGGCGCGCACAAGCTGCAGGGCCAGCTGCGGCAGGAGCAGCAGTGCTGGGAGCGCGAGCGGGCCCGCCAGCAGCAGGAGCTGGACCTGGCCGCGGCCCGGCTGCTGCAGCGCGAGACCGAGGCGCAGCGGCTGCAGGAACAGCTGAGCCAGGAGCGCGGGGAGCTGGAGCGGCAGCGGCAGGCCTACCAGCACGACCTGGAGCGGCTGCGCGAGGCCCAGCGCACTGTGGAGCGCGACCGGGAGCGGCTGGAGGCGCAGCGCAGGTTCAAGAAGCAGAACACGGCGCCCGGGGCGCTGCCCGAGGCCCAGGCGGAGGTGGGTGCGGGCGTGGTGGGCTGCGGTGCGCGGGCGCCTGTGTGCGTGGGCGTGAGGGTGTGTGTGCCCGGGACACGAGGCTGTGTGCACGAGCGCTTTGCACCGACGGCTGCCTGCGGCCGAGTGCACGGGGGAGTGTGCGGGCGCGACCTCCAGCTCAGAGCAGGCGGGGGTGCGGTCGCGCCTCTCCTCGGCCCGGGCAGCGGCAGGCGAGGCTGCCCTGGCCCTGCAGCGTCCCAGGGAGGCCCCAGTGCCCGCAGAGGCTCCTGTGGGAAGTGGTGTCGGACGCGTCTCCTCCGCTCTCCCAGGGCCAGCCTGCGAGCCACCCGCCCAGCTTCAACGGGGAGGGGCCGGAAGGGCCCGTGGGCTTGGGCAGAGCGGTGGCGGCCCGGGGGAGCTCCCTGCTGCCGGGCGCCGGGCCTGAGCACCCCGAGTGCCCCGAAGTGGCCCGGCGGGACAGCGTCCCTGCGGAGAGCCGGCTGGCCAAGAGCGACGTGCCCATCCACCTGCTGAGCACCACCAACCAGATCCAGAGGCAGACGGCCGTGCAGCAGCAGATCCCCACCAAGCTGGCCGCCTGCACCAAGGGCAGCAAGGACAAGGGCAAGGGCCGCGGCTCCCAGCGCTGGGAGAGCTCAGGTGAGCCGCGCGAGCGGGCCCTGCGCCTGGGGCCGCCGCGGGTGCTGGCGCAGCCACTCGGCCACGGCCCGCCCTGCAGCAGCGGCCCGGCAGAGAAGGCGCAGGCTCCCGCTGGGGCAGGCGCAGGCCCGCAGGCCGCCAGGCCTGGCACCCCCGAGCGCACCGAGTCTCCCGGCCCCGCTGCTCCCGTTCGTGGCTTCGTTGGGCTTCGTGCTGCGTCGTCTGTCCCCAGACAGTCACGGCCCTCGCCAGCTGCCCACGGGGCTGCTGCGGCGTCAGGAGACCAGCTGAGGCCAGGCCACGGGGCCCTCTGCTTGGATCGAGCACCCCAAGCCGCGCCTCTCCCCTCTAGCGTCCTTCGACCTGAAGCAGCAGCCGCTTCTGAACAAGCTCATGGGCAAGGACGAGAGCGCCTCGCGGAACCGCCGCTCGCTGAGCCCCGTGCTGCCCGGCAGCCTCAGCACCCCCGCCGCCCCAGGTGAGCCCAGTCCCCAGGGCGCCCCCACCCCGCGCCCGGCCCCGCCGACACCCGGACCCTCTCTTGCAGACTCCTGCCTCCCGGACCCGAGCCCCACCCCAGTGGACGCCGCCTGCGAGGGCTGGCCCCCGAGGGCCGGGGCGTCCTTCCCGCCCATGCCGCCGTCGCCGGCCACGCCGCTGGCCGGGGAGGAGGCCGGCAAGGAGAACGTCATCTTCTTCTGAGGGCGCTGGCGCGGTGCAGACCCCTCCCCGTCCCGCCGCCCAGCGCCCCGCTCCCTGCCGAGCAGACCACCGCAGTGGCCCTGCAGGGGCCGAGCGGGGCCGCCCCTTGTCTGGAGGCTCTTCTGTAGGACTAACTGGCGCCTGGGTAACTTCCTGAACTGTTTATGTAAAAGTATACTCAAGAGGAGAGTTCCTAATCGAAGGCTGAGCCAGAGCTGACCAGGAGCTGTCGTAACTCACCGCAGCCCACGGGCGGGAGAGCAGCCGCCGGCCGCTTTCCCGGGGTGGTGGTGGGCAGTGGCGTGGCCGAGGCCCGAGGCCAGGCCAGACCACGGTCTCAGCGGGAGGTGCTGGCCCTGGGCGGGCCCCCAGCCGCTCCGCATGCCAGGGGTCGCTAGCCCCAGAGGGGCAGGGTGGTGTTTGCCCACGGAATTGGGCAGAACTGACTTCCAAAGGGGAGACTTGGTTCGTGGTGAACCCCAAGGCACACAGCCTGCCGAGGGGCAGAGACCACCGGGCAGGGTGCAGGGGTGGGGCCGAGGGGGTGCGGCGTGGTCCTTGGGTAGGAGCAGAAGCCCATCCTAGAAGACGCGGCTCAGAACCCGTTTAATTGAGCAGTTCTTAAGCCTGCGCTGTCCGGACTTGGTGCTTCTCCGAGGCGCATCCCGTGGGCCTGACGGCACAGCCACGGCGCAGACTGGGCCCGTCGAGAGCCGGTCAGGCCCCCGCCCGGGCCCGCACGCACCCGAGGCCCTCGCCGGCTCGGCTCCAGCAGACCGGCAGCGGCCGGACGGAGCAGGTGCGGGGCCGCCGCGCGAAGCACAGGAGGGTGACGGCCAGAGGTCGCGGCGGCCGGAAGCTGCTGCCAGCGGTGGGCAGGTGGCGGCCTCGCGGACGCTGCGCGTGAGAGCGGTGCAGCTCTGGCCGGCCTCCCCGGGCTGCGGGGCGGCTGAGGGCCCTAGGGGTGAGGCGTGTCCGTCGCCGGCAGCAGCGGGGTGGCGTTGGGGTGGCGTTGGGTCGGATCCGGCCCAGCCCTGGCCAACCTCCAGCTCGGGTGCCAGGGCAGCGAGAGAGACGGCCGCCGTTTCTGCACCTCTCAAGGCTCGGGGCACTGGTCCTGGCCGGCGGGGGCAGGGCTGCCACAGGGCCACGGGACACGGCCAGTCGGGCCGGCGCTGGGAGCAGCACAGCGAGTGGCTCAGTGTCCCGCCTGGCCCCTCAGCGCCCCTTTGACCTGGCCCTCCGGGCCCGAAGCCGGGGTGGGGGTGCCAAGAAAAGCGCCCCACTGTGACACAGCAGAGCCGCGGGCCACGTCTGCCAGGGCCGTGCTTTGTGCCGAGAAGCGTCACGCACTTTAGAGGAGCCGGTCCCAAGTCCTGCTCGGTCGAGAGAACATTCCTGCGACTCCGCTGGGCCGCCCACGGCCACGCCTGCCCGCCCCGGTGACCCCGAGGCGCCGTGGCCCCCGCACACGCTCAAGGCCTCCCACCGGCCCGGTGGTGGGACCAGGGCTCGAGCCGGCAGCAGGGCGCCTCACCGTGGCCTCCGTGTACGACAATCGTCTTGACGACGCAGCCCTCCTCACTGCGACGCGATCAGAGCCGCCCTCGGCTGCAGACCCGACTCCGAGCAATAAAGTGTCTGAGACGAGCTGGCAGCGCCGTCCTTTGGGGTGGTTTGGGGCGCCTCTGCCTGAGTGTGCTGCCGTGTGGGCTCTGCCGGCGGCTCCCGGCTCCTGCACCCATCGCGCTCGGGGGCCCCGACCCCGCGACAGCGCCGTGCGGAGCTGGGAGAGCCGGGGCTCCAGGGCCTGCCAACAGCAGCTGTGAGGTCCCCTCCTGCCGCGCCAGCCTGTGCCGGTTACCCGGGGAGCCCCGACAGCGATCGCGCCTGCAGGCTCGAAGCCAGAGGCCCTGGCTGTGCCACGGTGGTGCAGCACTGCTGAGCCACCCAGCCCGGAGCGTCCGCGGAGAGCCCTGCAGCTCCGGGCAGGCCCAGGCCGTCAGCCCCACCCACAGGCGGCCCACTGACCCCTCGGGACCCTCTGCTCCGGCCTCTGGGCACTGACTGGCTTCCACCCAACCTGGCGAGGCTGAGCTGCCGGCCCAGGGGAGGGCGTTGGGCCTGGGCTGGGCCCCTCAGCTGTCCCAGCACTGCCACCCTGGCGGCCGGGAGGGGCCGGCCGAGCCTGGCCTGTGGCTGCTCGGACCTGCAGGGGTGCCGGCCTCCCAGACGCCTCAGCTCTCCGCCTCCCAGGCGGGCTGGCCCTGCTGAGGACCCCACGCGGACGCCCCCTTCCTGCATGCCCTGCCCTGCCGTCCCTTCAGGCCGGGCCCACCTTCTGGGCACAGCAGGACCCAGGAGTGCCCAGACGGCCTGCAGAGCGAGCTCTGCAGGGCCGTGCTCTACGCAGCGTTCCGGGTTCCACCACGGCCTGGAGTGGCTGCGAGCCCGGGCCAGGACGGGCAGAGGGCGGCGCAGCAGAGCAGCGCTGGGGGCTGGGGGCGGCGGCGTGGGGAGGGGCAGCTGAGTGGTGTGGGCCTCCTGGAGTGCCGGAGCTGCTGAGCGAAGCCAGGCCGCACTCTGCACGGAGAACCTGCTGTGAGCCGCCGGGCTGCTCCCGGCCCAGGCAGCAGGTGCTGCTGTGACCCTGCCTGGCTCTGCTGGCGCCGGGAGCGGGGCCTTCTGCGCAGAGAAGGGCTGCAGCCTGGCCCCACCCCCAGTCTGTGGGACCCACCGGAGGGAGGGAGCGAGCCCCCGAGGTGGACTGAGGAGGCCCCGGCCTGGGGCCAAGTGGGGCCTCCCACCCCATCTTCTCCAGAGCAGCCCTCAGCACCCAGCCGTCCCGCCTTCACCTTCCCGCAAACGGAAGTGCCGTGTCCGCACCAGCAAGGCTCGGCCGGAAGCAGCGCCTCTGTTCGGTTTTCCCAGCGCTGACTCTGCTTCGCGCCTGCGGCGTGAGGCCCCCAGCCCCGGGGCACAGAGGAGGACGGATGGTCCGGGCTGGGCACACCCCAGGCGCCGTGCCCACGCCCGCACCCTCGGCTGCCCCCTCGGTGGCAGGCCGTGCACAGGAGTCCAGAGGGCCCTGCAGGCCAAGCGCGTTCCGGAAAGGGGGCTGGGCAGCGTAGTTTCTGGCGCACTGGGCCCAAGGGCAGCTGGGCTCGAACACCACCACCCTCCCCTCACGCCTACACCGGGCCCTGGGCGCTGCCCCGGGCAGGAGCCGGAAGCCAGAGTAACCCGCACTCACTTGGCGCAGCTGCATCACAGTGTTTAATCGGCCCGTCACCTGAAGCCCCGCCTGGGGCTCCGCCCTGGCCTCTCAGGCTTGCTGGAGGGGTTGGGGTCGAGGCTGAGGTCCCCCAAGCCTTTCCTTGGCTCGAGGTCCAGGGCTCTTCCCTCTGGCCCCGAGAGACACCTGCACGGGTGGGGCTGCACCTCCAACGGCCGACCCCGACTCGCCGACTGAAGACCCGGCCCGTGATCCGGTGATTTCGGCTCTGCTCGGGCCGCTGGCCCCCGCTGGGGTCAGGCTGCGTCCGTGCATCCCCGGGTGATGTCAGAGGCCGGCGATGTCGGCCTAGTCCCCAGCCTGAGCGGCCTGGTACACGCTGAGGAGCGAGGAGACGGTGCCCAGGAGGCCCACCAGCCAGGGCGGGAAGCGGCCGGCCCAGAGCACGCCAGGCGGCAGCCAGTGCACAGCATTGGCCAGGTCAGCCAGGTTGCTGAGGAGCGTGAGCAGCTCCGCCCGCACCTGGGCCTCCAGGGCCCACTTGCTGCGGGGCAGCCGGCTGTGGAGTGAGGGGGGAAGGCTGTGGGGGCCCGGCCAGCACCAGGCGAGGAGGTGCGGCTGTCCCTGAGCCTCCCCCACGCTCGAGGGTGGCATCCGGCACACCCCAAAGAGCCCAGGGTGTGGGCAGTCTCGGGCGGCCTAGGGCTCCTGGAGACGCAGGGGGCGGCAGCCGACGGGGCGCGGGCCTGTGCCCGGCACGGCTCTGCCCAAGTTCTCCTCAGGTAACTATGGCAAGGCACGGCCCTGCAGAGGCCCCAGCACTCCCCAGGAGGGCCAGGAGGGCTCCAGCCGGGGGCCCTGGCTCTGCGGGGCGCAGTCAGGCCTCGGCTTCCCCGCCCACACCACCCGTGGGGGCCTGCACAGGCCCAGCAGCCAGCCCTGGGCAGACTGGCCACAGGGCAACTGAGCCTCCCGGCGAGGGGACACAGGGCCCCTCCCGGACAAAGCCCCGTACCTAGTGAAGGGCTCCGCGGGGCGCCTCAGCCTCCGCCTCAGCTTCAGGACCATCCACGAGGATCTGCAACACCAGAGAGGGGTCCCAGGGGAGGGGCAAGGCCAGAGGGGGTCGGCTGCCCAAGGCTGCCTGGGCTTTGGGGTGGGAGAGGCCCTCCCACCTGCAGCCACAGCTCCCCTGTCAAGTCCGTCCAGCTCTTCGAAGCACCCTTCCGGTTCCTTCCGGAACTGCAGACCTGCCTAGGGCCTCATCCCTAATTCAGGCCCCGAACACCCAGACTCGGGAGCACCCAGCGCTCTGGGCATGGCCAGCCAGCCCAGCCAGGTCCCTGCAAGTCAGTAGCCGGGGCTGAAGGGACATGACGCCCGGTGGCACTCAGCGCAGCGGGGAGCCGCCCTCTGGCGGAGGGCAGGGGCTGGAGCGGCCCAGACAGCTGTCTTCCCTCACGCCTGGCCAGCTCGCTCACTTGGTAGCAGAGAAGAAACAAGACTAGAGACAGCAAAAAGGTGTCCGCAGAGGGGCAGCTGGGGCAGCCGGAACCGCCAAGTACAAGGACCTGGCCTGGGGCCTCCCTGGTGGCGCAGCGGGTTGAGCACCACACTGTGAAGCTTCCTTGGCACAGCACAGCACAGCAGCGCCAGTTCAATCCCCGGCCAGGGAGGGACCCACATGGCGCAGCAGACCTCTCCTGCCTCGCCCGCTGCTCCCCTCAGCAGTGTGTTTCAGTGGATCCGCCTGTTCTGCTCCCCACTCTGTCTCTGGCGAATCTTCTCACCTCCCACTCCTCTATACCCAAGCTCTTGTGTGCATAAATAAATCAATCTTTAAAAAAAAAAAACAAGGACCTGGCCTGACCGGGGGTGACTGAACCTCCCACTCTGGGGCTGACCGTTCCCAGACCACCCACAGCGAGCATGTGACTAGGGCATCCGAATGGGGTGGGGGAGGCGGCACTGAAGGTCAGCGCCACGCTCAGGGCAAGTGAGAGGACCCCAAGGTGCCCCGCTGCCCCAGGGGGAGGCCCCTGTCTCCCCCCAGGAACCTGAGACCTTGGTGGCCACTGAACTCAGACACGGCAGCCCTGCTCTGCCCGGCCTTTCCTGGGACAGAGGCTTCTGAACAAACCCAGCCAGCAAATCTGCAGAGAAGAACATCTGGGGGGCAGCCACTACTTTAGGATTCTAGAAGCTGCACGGGCGTAGGTGTGCAGCCGGGGAGCTTGCGACGCACACACGGCAGGTTCAAGGACCCCAGCGAGGGCGCCCTGGCCCAGTTGGTTCTCCCTGGGCTCGGTGGGCCGTCTCGGCCCCTGCGGACGCCCACGTGGCCGTGTCCCCTGCAGGGCAGAAGGGGCTGCACGCAGACTGTGAGGGTCCAGAGACAAGACGGCCCCGGGACAGCACTGGGCTGCACAGAGGTGGTAGGTCGGATGCAGTGGAAGGGGCCTGGACCCGCCTCCACCAGCGGCTGGGCAAAGCAAGAAAAGCCTCCGGGAGGAGTAAGCTCTGCCAAGACCGTGCTTTCGGCCGTGAGCCCCGCCGTGCAAGTCCAGCCCGGGAACTCGGCTGTGCTCCAGTCACCAAGTTCACAACAGTTTGCTGCGGCGCCCACAGCTACGGGCTGGTGGGTGGCAATGACAGGAGGAAGAGCAGAGAGGTGAGGGCCCACCTGGGTGTCTCAGGCACCCCAGCCTGCCGGTGGGCAGCCTGCTTACCTGGCAATCCCCAGGAGCAGAGACAGGCCCCAGAGGGCCGTGCTCAGCGCCCACCAGCGGGCGGAGTCCACGCGCAGGAGCTTGGCGTCAGCAGCCCAGGCCACGTGCTCACAGGGGTAGTAGAGCTGGTCCATAAGGTTGCCCAGGACAGACACACAGCGGATAAAAACGTCCTCCCCCTGCAGGAGCAGGAGCGGGTGTGGGGCGGGCGGGGCCCAGGCCACGCCAGATACTGCAGGGGAGCCCCGCGGTGAGGCCGGCACCCACCCTCGCATGTGCTGGCCGCTGCCACAGGCTTGGCTCAGCTGCACTCTGGCTCTGGACTTCACCACACGCCAGTGCCACCTTGGGGATGTGCCTCAGCAGGTGCGGTGGGGTTCACCTGGGGTTTTTAAGTTCCCAGGTGATATCCACAGGGGCAACTCAGACACTCTACCTTTTGGCCTCCCTGCCTGAAGGCTTCCACTTCTATACACAACCCCCTGGTCAGGCTCTTGGGCCGGGACCCTGAGGGTGCCTTGCGGGCAGGGCACAGAGAAGCCTGACCAGGCGGAGGGGGCGGGCGCCAGGGCACCAGGCTCCAGGCACTGAGCTCAGGGCCAGCCGCACGTCCCTCCAGAGATCGCCGTCCCCAGCAGCAGGCAAGCAGAAGCAGTGAGGGTAACCTGCCAGCTCCCCCTCGGCTGGGTGGAATGGCCACACAGCACCCACACAGGCCCACACCCCCCAAAGGGACCGCTGAGCCTCCATTTCTGGGCCCCACCCCCAAGTTTGCTCGGTCCCCAGCCCCTGCTGCCCAGCTCCGTCCTCATGGACGACTGCAGCTCTGCCTCAGTGGGGTTCAGAGCCCCACTCCATCTCCCCTGCTCTGCCTGGGGCCTTTGGTGTGAGCTGGCACATTTCACCCCCCATGAAGATGGCCCCCACCTCTGCCCCAGCATGCTCATCCCACTGCCGGCTGAAAAGCAGCACGGCCCCTGCCCTACCCGGAGGGGACGCTCTCAGGGGCAGGCAGGACGAAGACACAGAAGTGCCAGGTCCAGCGGAAGGGGTCCTGTGTCAGCGAAGGGACGCCCACGGCCGAGTCGCTATCCCGCCTGCTACGGACCCAGCAGAGACGCTGGCGCCTGCCCCAGTGAGAGGGGTCGGAGCCGGGGTCAGGGTTAGAGGACCGTCCAGAGAAAGGCTGGAGAGCTGAGTGACCGCCTCACGACACGGGCACGGGGATGGAGTAGCGGCGTGTGGCGCCTGGAGGGACAAGATGGACCGCAGGTGGGAGACACCCGCCAGCCCCGGCACACAGGCAGAATGACACGGCACTTCCGTGACTGCAAATAATAAATAATGTACATGTCCAGCAAGAGAGGGCGGGTCGAGTAAGTCACCAGCTTGCCGCAGAGCAGAGCATGAAGTGCGTGGCCACAGGGGGGGAAGGCACTGGTTCTGGAACTAAGGAGTCACCTCCAAGTTGGCTGTTAGATGAGAGGAGCGAGGAGTGTAAGTGCACACAACTGTTTCTGTAAACACGGTAGCCCCCGAAAGTAGAGCCCAAGAAGAAAGCGCAAGAAGCAGACAAATTTGCCTCTAAGGGGCCTCCTCCCTAGTGGCGCAGTGGGTTAGGCAACGCACTATGAAGCAAACCGCAGCCACTGCAGCACGAGTTCGAGCCCTGCTGCCAGCCAGGGAGCTGACCCACAGGGCACAGCAGACCTCTCCTGCCTCACCCGCTGCTCCGCTCAGCAGTGTGTTTCAGTGGATCTGCCTATTCCGCTCCCCACTCTGTCTCTGGTGGATCCTCTCACCGCCTCCACCTCTGGCCTGTACCCCAGCTCTTATGTGCATAAATAAGTAAAATCTTTTTTTAAAAAAATTTGCCTCTAAGGAGGAAAACTAGGAGTTGGGGGAGTCTGGAAGGTTTTATTTGTAATGCTAGTCTTTCGCGAGAGGCAAATGTATTAGCTATTTTTTTTTAATTTAACCTAAAATAAGAACATCTGATTTTTTAAAAAGTGAAATATTGCAGAATCGCAAACTCCCCACAATTTTTCAAGAGTCACGCTGACTTTAGACAGCCACAGAACACCGGCTTTCCCTCCCGACACCCAGGCCCCATTACCTCTGCCCCCAGGCCGTACTGCTTAGTGTAGACAAACATGGCCAGGTCATCAAAGAGGCGCAGGACGGTCCTGCAGTGGCTGAGCTGGGAGGACAGCGCCAGCAGGCGGCTCCCCACGTCTGACCTGGCCGGACCCTGCTCAGCCAGGACCCCGCCAACCAGCTGGCAGCAGTACCCCAGCGTCCGGATCTGCGGGGAACCACAACTGTCAGCGGGCCCCGCCTCCACCCAAGTGGACCACCCCCCAACCCCCACCCCCGTCTTGGCCGTCGGTCCGCCTCCACCCGAGTGGACCACCCCCCCACCCCCCACCCCCGTCTTGGCCGTCGGTCCGCAGGCGAGAGTCTGCTAAGGGGAGTCTGAGAAGAAACCATAGGTGGGACAGAGGCACCTGGAGCCGGCCGTGTGCTGCCTCCCGGCACGCAGGGCGGAGCTCGGAAACGTGACAGCAAGCAGGAAAGGAAACTCCATTTCCTACCTCTCGATCCTCCTTTTCCCAGCGGGCAGGAGGACTAGGCGGAAATGTCCGGTTACATCTACCTGAGGGCAGCAAAGCTCTGGGCTGGGCTTGGGAGAGGGAGGAGATCGGCTCTCAAGCCAGTGCGCCCAGGGTAAATTGGCTTGAATTACTTTCCTAGGGGGCGCACTCTGTGGCGGGGGTCACTGTGAGCGGGTCAGGTGCGACACCCTGCATCTTCACTTCACCTGCCTCGGAAGTTACCTGTCCCTGGCGTTGTGCATATTAGACTCAGATTGCTCTCAGCGCCTTTGTAATGCGGGACCCCAAAGCCTGAGTGTCCAACGTGGTGGATTCGTTAAAACCTGGGTCGGGGTCTGGCTGGAAGCCGGACGCCCCCGCGCCCTGGTACAGCCTACACGGCCGCCTGCAGAAGACACTGGTCGGGGGTGCTGGGAGACCTCGGGGTCGCGTGAAACGACCTAAACGCTCAGGCGGAGGGGATGCGGGCCGGGGGTGGGGGGGCCCGGCCCCGGAGAAGCCCTGCAAAACCCTACACCCACGAGAGGTCGTTCGGGACAACTCCGGGGCCAACGACAGTGGCCCAGTCAGAGGCTGGACGCAGGGCCTGGATTTGATGGGCACCGGGCGGGCCGAGTAAGCTGGCTGGGGCCGCAGGTGTCTGCCGGGATAAACGCCAGCCGCAGGTGGGGCCGCTCCCTAGAGTCTCGCGTGAGCTCGGCCGGGACGACCCGCGGCCACCTCCCGAGCACGGCCGGCCGAGTGCTGGCACGTGAGGCCTGGGCGGGTCGCCAAAGTCCGGTCACGGGGTGTCGGCCGGCGGCACCCCGCCTCCACCGCCAGGGGCCGGGGCTGGCCGACGGGCGGGCCTCTGCGACGGGGGTCCTGAGCGAGCCCGCCCCTCTCCGGCCTCAGTTTCCCGGACTGCATTTGGGCACGACCGGGGCCGTCCGGCCGCGCTCCGCCCCAGCCTCACCAGGCGGTCCCGACCCCGGTACGTCTCCAGCGCCGCCGCCAGGCCGCTCACAGACGCCATGGCAACTTCGCCGTGACGTCACCGCGACGTCGGCAGGCGGCGCCAGGGGGCGGGGCTGGGCGCGGCGAGCCCCCACCCCGGGCATGTTCTGCGCAGGCGCAGGCACCACCCTTTGTCTCTGCGCGCGCCCTTTGTCCTCCACCCGCGTTTGCGGCCGCGGGGTGGGCCGGGCGTGGGCAGTCCTCGAGGTCGCTGTTGTCAGCCCGCGACGGCCTGGCTTTTCAGAACGAGCCAACCTCCCACAAAAATAATACTCAAAGAAGGATGTTTCTTGTCAGTGTCTCCGCCCTGTCTGCACGGTCTTGGCTCTAACGAGCGCGTGGACTGTTGTGTCGAACAGGGCAATGGAAAGTGATGGAAAGGCACAGGAGCATCCTGGAAGGATGGATAAGCATCTGGTAACTCACTGGGAAGAGCAGATCAGATGCTCACCTTTGATGAACATTGTAGCTCTCGAATTTTGTGCAGTATGCCAATATTATCAATTTTCTTTTTAAATTTATTTATTTATTTATTTATTTATTTTAAGATTTTATTTTATTTATTTATGCATACAAGCACTGGGGTACAGGCCAGAGGTGTGGGGGGTGAGAGGATTCACAGACAGAGCGGGGAGCAGAACAGGCAGATCAACGGAAGTACACTGCTGAGGGGAGCAGCGGGCACAGCAGGAGAGGTCTGCTGCACCATGTGGGTCCCCACCCTGGCCGGCAGCAGGGATCGAACTCTTGCTGCAGTGGTTGCGGTTTGCTTCATAGTGCGTTGCTTAACCCACTGCGCCACCAGGGAGGCCCTCTTTTTAAATTTAAAAGTTAACATGACCCATTTTCTTTTTTAAAAAATCGAGGTAAGAGTCACGTAACACAAAATTCACCATGTACTATTTGGTGTGTTTAGCACATTCGCACACCAACATCACTCCATTTCACTTTCAAAACAGTGGCGCAGTGGGTTAAGCAACGCACTACGAAGCAAATCGCGGCCACTGCGGCACGAGTTCGATCCCTGCTGCCGGCCAGGGGGGGGACCCACATGGTGCAGCAGACCTCTCCTGCTGTGCCCGCTGCTCCCCTCAGCAGT
>JAGFMF010011614.1:9382808-9396490 GCA_019455555.1 Galemys pyrenaicus | reverse complement strand
CTCTGTGGTGAATCCTCTCACCCCCCTACACCTCTGGCCTGTACCCCAGTGCTTGTATGCATAAATAAATAAATCTTTAAAAAAAAAAAAACATTGTCACGCATCTTGAAAAAGACCCAGTCACTCTTTCTCCCTCCCCCGCTCCCTGTCAACCACTGTTTTCTCTCCACCTATTCTAGATACTTCATATTCATGGAATCATACAATATGTCACTATTCGCATCAGACGTCCTTCACTCAACCTGTTTTTGGGGTTCATCCTCCTTGTGATTTACCAGCGCTGCATTTCTTTCACAACCAAATAGTTTGCCCAGACATACCATTTTGTTTCTCTGTTCATCGGTGTTTTCTGCCTTCTAGCTACTGTGACTAATGCTGTGAACATAGTATACATGTTTGAGCCCCTGCTTTCAAGTCCTAGGGAGATAGACTATTTGGGAGTGGAATTGCTGTGTCAAATGGTCACTCTAGGTTTGACTTTTCGGGGACCCACCAAGATTGTTTTCCAAAGCGACTGCATTTTACTTTCCCACCAGCAATGCATGGGGTTCCATCTTCTCCACAGTTCAACATTTACTTTCCTTAAGGAGTCATACTGCTGGGTGTGCAGTGCTAGTTCACAATTTTGTTTTGCATTTCCCTCATGACTAATGATGTTGATCTATATTACCTTTTGCAAAGTATCTCCTCTTGATTTCAACTCTCATTGTTCTTCCTGCCTCCTCACACCTTTGCAGCCACGTTGCCTCCCTGCTGTTCCTTGGAGTTGCTGCACATTCTGTCTCAGAACCTTTGTGTTGCCTGTCATCTGTCTGAAATGCTCTCTTCCCAGATACCCTCTCTCATCTCTTCAGACATCACCTTCTCATGTTACCTCCCTGTCACACTCTCCTGGGCACTTTATACCCACAGTTTCTGCTGCTTTTGCTCCTTAGCTTGTAGCACTATCTAACTTTACTAAATGTCTTCTGTATCTAGTTATATGTCATTATCAAGTTATCTTTCAACAGAATGTCAATTCCACCAGGACAGGGATTTTGATGTCTCATTCAGTTATATCCCCACAGCTGGCACAAAGCAGGTTCTTTGTATAATAAGCATAAAAGCTTAGCTCCCTGCCCAGAGCTTGCCGTCCATGCTCCATCCACATTGACCCACAAGACTTGTCCACTCCCATGATTTCTGTAGCCATCTCTTTGCTGGCCTCTCCCATCTCTCCTATCTCGACCTGTTTCCATCTCCTCCCGGACATTTCCCTTGTACATCCCACAAGCCCCCTGGAACTCAGCAAGTTCCACATCATCCCTTACTCTCCCATGCCCCCATCGAGGGCACAGCCTTGCCAGCCACCTACCACACACCTGAACATCATCATAGTCATCGTCTCTTTGCCTTCACACATACACCACCATTGTCACGACCACCACCAGAACTCCCTTGAATTCATGCAGTTCTTTCCATCTCAGCCCCCTCCACAGACAGTCCCTGTCCTCTCTTACATGCACCCCGAGGCCCTGCCTCCCCAGGCCTGTCTTCCACGTAAAATCCCAAGAGACTTCTTATCCACATCTCCAACCACAGCCAATCTTGCTGAAGCTTTGGGTTCAGGCAGCCTGTGTGCCCCCTCTCCCCAATCAAAGATACGTTCTGCAGCAGGAAAAATCCCTGCCAAGTCCAAAGTCTGGCAAGACAAAGAGCAGGGCCCTCGGGCAGGAGAGCGGGCTGCCGCACAAGCCTGTGCTGTCCCCACAGCTGACAACCCGCCAGAGGCGTTTCTTGGAACACACTCTGCATGCTAGGCCTGCTCTAGGCACCAAGGATACGGCAGTGAGCCTGGCAGGCAGTGCCCGGCCCACACAGTGTCCTCTGGCACCTGGTTCGGGCTGAGCATGGCCTGTGAGGAAGAGATGAGAGCCGGCCTGGCGCTGCCGGTTGGCCTTGGTGTTGCTGGGAGCTGGCCTGACAGACTGAGCCCTGGTGTTCTCCTGCTGGGCGTAGATAAGATTGCAGAACACCAGCACCAGGCAAGGCCATTCTGTGACCATGGGGGACAAGAAAAACAAGCCCCCTCCTGCAGTCATGTCTGAACCCAGGCAAAACATGAACATTGTCCAAACCTCGACAGTGACCAGAACTCCTGCTTTCCCTGACTCAGATGAGTCACTGCTGTTCCTGGATTCAATCAAAGCATCCATCTCCTTCATTCCTTAGACCTCTTCTTCTCCTTCGTTTACATTTCAAAAGGGCAAATTTGTTAGGAAAAGGAGAAATAAAGAGAAGGGCCTGCACAGTCACAGGAGGCAGGAGAGCTGTGTCCTTAGACATCTTGATAAAAGTAATTAAGATCCTTGACAATAGAATTACCTCTCCCCGTGCTTCTGACGGCACCCAGGACCTACCCCAACTCAGCAGGCAGGACTATTAGGCTGAAATGTATATTTGCATCTACCTGGACCAAAGGCCTTGGGGTGAAGGGGCTGAGGGCCTGAGGGGCAGGGACTGGGATCTTCAACCTAGTGCAAATAACAGTTTACTCAAATTCAGTAAATCCTAGAGATCTAAACACAGGGATTATGGACAACAAAACTGTTATAAACACTAACTTTGCTAAGTTAATTGTTCCAAATTATTAGAAGAAATGATAAAATGGAAAACAATAAAACAAAAAAGCAAGATGAGCCAAAGAGAAAAATTTTAAAGATTTATTTATTTATGCATACAAGAGCTGGGGTGCAGGCCAGAGGCATGGGGGGCTGGTGAAAGGATTCATCAGAGACAGAGCGTGGAGCAGAACAGGTGGACAGACTGAAACACACTGCCGAGGGCAGCAGCGGGTGAGGCAGGAGAGGTCTGCTGCACCCTGTGGGTCCCCTCTCTGGCCGGCAGCAGGGCTCGAACTCGTGCTGCAGTGGCTGCGGTTTGCTTCATAATGTGTTGCTTAACCCACTGCGCCACTGGGGAGACCCAGAAAACAAAAATTTTAATTAAAAAATGTGAAAGTAAAAACTAAAAGGAATGATATTATGTCATGCCACATAGTAATACAATGTATCAAATCAATATGTTGTATGCAGTAAATTGACACAATGTTATATGTTGATTATATCTCAGTTTAGAAAAGGAAGACCTTAGGTGATTTGGAGTATCCTGAACTGAGAGAGCTCACATGCTTATCTTTCATCTGTTGTTTTTGTAAGTTGCTTTTTCCTCTAAAAATGTTTATTGGGGTAAACCATATAAAATGTATTTACCATTTTAATCATGTTAAATGTCCCACTCAGTAGCATCAAGCAAATTCACCTGTTGCACGGCCATCCCCACCCTCCTCCTCCAAAATGTTTTCATCTTCCCAACTGAAACTCTGTCCCCATAAAACACTAACTCCCCATTGCCTCCTTTACTCTTCTTTGATATATATAAAGAGCAAGAGAGTCAGACCATCTCAAAAGAGAAAGTTACATTTCACCCAGTAAAAACTTCCAACAGAGGGGTCTCCCTGGTGGCACAGCAGGTTGAACGCTGCAGGTTGAGCACCGCACTGTGAATCATCCGTGGCACTGCAGCGCGAGTTCAATCCCCGGCCAGGGAGGGGACCCAGAGGGCACAGCAGACGTCTCCTGTCTCCTGCTGCTCCCCTCAGCAGTACGTTTCAGTCCATCTGCCTGTGCTGCTCCCGGCTCTGTCTCTGGTGACTCCTCTCACCTCCCGCATCTCTGGCCTGTACCCAACTCTTGTGTGCATAAATTAAAAAAAAAAAAAAAAACTTCCAACAGAGCAAAGCCCCAACGCCTTAAGCCTCCCATAAAGTACCCAAGACAAGCCCAGGTCTCCACAGTCATCTGCGCCCCAGAGACACCCACAGCCATCGGGCCGTGCTGGAGGCCTGGCTGTTTCCGGCCCCAGCTGAGCTCCTGACTGTGCTTGGCCTCAGGTCTCTAAGGGCACCACGGACAGCCACGCGCCCCTGACTGACACCGAAGGTGCAGCGGCTCGGAGAGGTGGGCCCGTCCTGCGTGGACAGTATCAGGATGCAGATGGTCAGGAGGATGCTGGGAAGAGATCACAGGGAATGATGCCCGTTGCAGCGAACCCCACTGCTGCTTTCCGAAGCAGACACCATTTGTGGCCCACGTTCCTCAGAGGCAAAGCAGCCGTGAGAAGTCGAGTCGGGCTCGCCCAAGCTCTCAGGAGGCTGTCCTGGCTCCTGACTTTGCTCCCGGCTACCCCGAGTTGCTGGGGACCATTGTGACTGCGCTGCCAGGGCCTCTGTGAGTCACAGTGAGCAGGGCTGGCCTCGGCAGGACCATGCGAGACCCCCGGGAGGCCAGGGACAGAGAGCTGGAGGGTCTGGCCCACGCCATGCACAGCTCCTAAGACTCTTAGCTATGGCCTCGCCTGAGGTGGGTGCGCCGGCCCCGGGGCTGGTGAGGAGCCGCCGGAACTCCCAGAGCTCGGTTACTTATTCCAAAGCAACCTAGCTGATCCCAGCTGCCAGACTTTCCCCTAAGATAGCCGGTCTCCACCCCAACATTTTAAGCGGCCAATGGTCCTCAGAAAGATCAGACTTAGACGCTGAAAAGATGTAGTTTTGTTAGAACTCTTGATGGTGCTTCTAAAGAGGCTGGCTCGAGCATGTAGTGTGGGCTGGCGTGGGGCGCTCCTGCAGAGAGCATGGGGACCGGCATTTAGGAGGGAGCAGAGTGGAGGCCGGGGAGACACCTCCCCTCTGAACCAAGACCAGGGTGCTGGGAACCCAGAGCTGAAGGTCAGAAGGGTGAGTGGGAGGTGTGGACCTCAGCGGGTTGAAGGCAGGAAGAGACCCGCAGACTAGTCAGGGCCTGGGGCAATGGCAAAGGCAGGGGACAAATGGGGTGTGGCCCAGAGCGCAGGCAGGTAGGGTGGGCAGAGGGACAGAAGGGGCTGCCCAGACATGGAAGGGAGACCACGGCCTTGAGGACCAACAGAGGGTGAGGAGGGGGGTCCACATCAGACAAGCTGGAATGCAGGGGGCAAATGTGGCCACTCTCCAGGTTGCTTATTACACTGACCACAGGGCCTTTGCCCCTGCTGTTCCTGCTGCCTGAGCTGCTACTCCCCCAAATACCAAAGCTCTTTCCCCCACCTTTTTAGGGTGCTGCTCAGCTGCTATGTCAGCGTTGCCCTCCATGACCCGCTACTTAGAGCTGCATCCCACCCTCCCTAGGCCCCGCCCCGTGTTTTCTGTGCCTTATTGTGGTGTTTGTGTTATCTGGAGCTTGTGTTATCTTACTCTGACTTCATGGCACTCACTGTCTCCTCCAACACCCACTACCTCTGCAAATGCAGGACCCTCGGTCTGTTGTGTTAATGACGGACCCCTCCAAGCGCCTGGAGCGGCCCAGGCCGCGTGCTCTAGCTAGCGCCCAGTAATTGTTTATGCCCCTTCTGTTCCCTGGCACAGCCGGGCAGGGGCGGCCCGTTTCTTACGCCGTCCTCAGCCTGTGCGGTGCCTGGCGCCTGCTCTCGCGAGCACACACTCAGCCTGTGTTTCGGCCTCCTGGCAGGTGGTGCCCCATCGGGCGAGGCCCTTGGGCGCCCTGCTGCCGTGCCCGTTGTCCGGACCGGACTTCCTCAAGGCTTCTCACTTCGCGCTGGGGCCCGACCCGCGGCTGCACGCGGGCGCCATGCACTCCACCTCGCACCGGGACTTTCCGGGCCACCCGGCCACTGCCCGCACGCCGCCGTGCAGGCAGCCGCCCTCGCCCCTCTTCCCACAGGACGCGTCCTGGGCCGGCGAGCAGCAGGTGTCCGAGGCGCACTGGCAATTCGCGCCCCTCCCCGCCACAGAGCAGTGGCGCGAGCGGGAGCTGGCGCGGGCGCGCACGCGGGACATGCAGGCCAGCCACCTGCACCTGCACGCCGACGCGCGCGCCCGCACCGGCCTCCCGACCGTGCGCGCCGACTTCGGGTGGGTGCAGCTGCCGGCGCGCGCCAGAGAGCGCATCCGCGGCGCGCGCCTCATCTTCGACCGCGACTCGGTGCCCCCCGGGGACCGCGCCAAGCTGCCCATCCCGCCCACCACGTACCAGGAGTTTTTCCCGCCCCATGACTCGCGCCCACATCTTCACACCCGCCTCGGTGAGCGCGCCCCGGGCGCTACGGGTGACTGTTCAACCCAGCGAGTCTCAAGGCCACTGGGGAGACCTCCCCCTCCCCCCGGGGCCCTGGGCAGCTACCACAGGCCATTGTGGTTGTCAGGCCTGGGGAGGAGGTGGCACTGGCATCTGGGGTGACCGTCAGGGGTTCATACGCCCTACCACGCCCAAGGACAACTCCCCCAGCAAAGAATTCTCCAGTCCCAAAGCTTCCTGGCGCCCTGGAGCCCTCTCCAGCCTGTTTCTGCAACCACAGACGGGGACCAGCTCCTGAGACCCCCCCCCAGGGTGCAGTGAGCAGGAGTCGCGGGCTCTGGTTGGGTCAGACAAATCTGCGTGGCCCCAACGTGACGCCGCCATCTTAGTAATTAGTGGCACATGGACCTCTCCAGCCCCAGTTTCCTCATCTGTGAAATGGGCACCACCTCAGGGCCCCACTTTAGAGGAGCTGATGAGGCAGAAAGAGCCCTGAGGGCACGGTGTGCGTGGTGTGTAGTGAGCGGTGGGAAACGTGGGCATCGTTGGTGCGGCTTCCGAGTCTGCGGCCCGGGGGCCCACAGCTGGTCCTCTAAGTTGGTCTCAGGGGTTAGCAGACCCGATGGGCATTGACCATGGGTCGTGGTTCTGAAATGTCTGTGCTTTCTGGCAAGTTCTGGCTTCTTTAAGCTTCCTCAAGATGGTAAAATGGTGGTGGAGCTGGGGGGAGGTAATGCTGACCCCCCAAATGAGGTCCTGGTGCAGCACTTGGAAGGCACCCTTGTTACTGTCCTGTACTGCCAGCGTTCCCAGGCGGTCCTCGGGCTGGGCTAGGCAGGGCTGCCTGCCTCGCCTTCTCGGGCAAAGAATCCCATCCCAGGGCCTCCCTGGTGGCAACGGGGTTAATTCTCCGCACTATCAAGCTATCACCAGCCACTGTGGCCTGAGTTTGATCCTGCCAGGGAGGATCCTGCTGCCCCAGGGCGCAGCAGACCTCTCCTGTGCCCGCTGCTCCCCTGAGCAGTGGGTTTCAGTGGATCCGCATGTTCTGCTCCCCGCTCTGTCTCTGCTGAGTCCTCTCACCCTCCACACCTCTGGCCTGCACCCCAGCTCTTGTGTGCATGAATAAATAAAGTAAATCTTTAAGAGAAAACCAAAGAATCCCATCCCAGGGGGCCCAAGCCTACAGGGAATCAACCCCACTCTCTCGCTCCTTTTGACCATCCTCAGGGAGCCCCAATCCCCTCAAGTGGAACCAAAGGGAACAGGGCAATGAGACCTCCTACCAGGCACAGTTCCAGGCTCTGCCGAGTCCACCTGCCTTGATGTGTCAGAGGGTAAATCAAGGCTGGGCTGGCATTGCTGGGAGGGCGGTGATGGGAACTGGGTGGGTGGCCTTGCCTTCCCACCTCTCCACCCGCAGGCCGCCTCCAGTGTGAAGATGGGAGACGTCAAGATTGGCTATGGGCCCATGTGTTCTGAGCAGAAACACGCCTATGGGCCTCTGGGTCTGCCCCCAGACAGGTACACAGGACTGTATCCCGACAGGAGGCGAGCCGAGGCCCCACGCACACGGTGTGGCCTCCAAGGGTCCAGGGCTGCGCTGTGCCTTGAAGGCCCCGCATCAGGCAAGGCCCTCTGCTGTGCCCGTCATCAGCACCCACAGCTTGGCCATTGGGAAGCTGCCCCGCCCTCGGGACACTCGAGAGCCCGGAGCAGACGCCTCCCCATGTCTGCAGGTATGACAAGGCCCAGGCATCTGCCCACATCCACCGCGTGAACGTCCGGCCTGGGGACGGCCTCTCCCGAGACAGGACCAGCCAGGCCGAGCACTTCTGTGCCCGGGAGCCAGGTGGGCGCCCGCAGCCTGCGCCCCTGCCCAGCAGGCCCTCGGGCAGCCGCAGAGCTGCTCAGGACCTGCCTCCCGCTGGCAGGGCCTTTCCTTCTGCACCACGACCAGACGCCACGGTCGCACATCCTGGAAGGGAACGGGTGCCCCGGCCCGGGCAGCCTGACCACGTCCACGCAGTTCTTCCACGGCCAGGTCAGCAGAGCCGGGCAGGGTGGCGCCCTCAGAGCAAAGGGCTTCCCGGGCAGCGTGGGGCAAAGGCCACCCAGCGGCCCTCCCTGTGCGATGAGACCATGGAGACCCCCAGTGTCCTCAGGTGGGGCCAGGAAGGGTGAGTTACTCGGCCATTGAGCTCACCTCTTCCCTCCACCCTGGCCCCGGCAATCCGCACCTTGTGGTCGGGCCTACAGCCTCTGCCGGCGACCAAGCCACCCAGCCGCCACCAGCCTCACGAGAAACTGCAGACTCACGTGGTCCTGGGGGAGTCCTCGCAGCTCAACCAGTTCTTCCAGACCTCAGTGGGCACGGATTATTGCGCCCCTAGCACACAGCTGCCGGTGAAAGCGCTCAACCTCCACTTGCTGCAGAGCAACCTGCCCGAGGGCACCGGCGGTGAGAGCCCCACCCCGGAAGGCCCGCTGGCCCTCTCTGGATGTCTCCCCGAGGGGTGGGTTCCACAGCATGGACTAAGATGTCCACTCTGCCCGTGGACAATCTCGCTAATGGTCATGGCTTACCGAGAGCCCCACGACCCTCGGCTCTCCCACCCCGCGCTTTCTTCAAGCCCCGCCTTCTGCTTGACCCCGCCCCCTGGCAGGTCGTAGTCCCGCCCCTTTCCATGCCCTCCCTCACCAGCCTAACCCCGCCTCCTCTCAGACTCTGCCCCCTATGCTAGCTGCCCCCTCAACCGTCTCTGGTTTCCTCAGCCCCCCACCCTGACTCCTTGTAATCCATCCTGCTCCCCCAAGACTATTTGAGGGCTGGCCCAGTTTCTTCTTTAGCCTGTGATGTCCTTGCCCTGGGCCCTGCTTCTCTGTCCTCAACCCCTCCACTTGGCCATCCCCAACCCAAATCTCCAGACTCAGATTTTTTAACCACAAACCAGAAGATGCTGAAGCCACACAGAACAGCTCCAGCCTCCATGACTGAGGAGATGCTACAGCGGGTGAGGGGGTGGGGACCTTCCTGACCAGACAACCCCCAAATGAGTGTAGAGATTTCTAAGGATGACCACATCACCCCAGACTCAAACTTAGCCCCCTCAGGGTCACTGGGGTCACCACAGACTCAAGGTCATCTCAATGTCGTCCCAGCCTCGCTAACTCCCAGGGTCACGTCAGGGTTAGGAGCATCTCCTTGTCACCAGCCACCATTTACTGAAGGTCAGCCCCGGGTCACCTAAGGGCACCCACCATGGACTCATTCCAGCCCCCTCCAGGGTATCCTCTCATTTCGTTCACGGGTCAGATGAGACTGGAACCCCTCCTTTCCACCTCCCCAGAGTCCAGTTAACCAATCTGGTCTGAGCCTCTCCCCACCCTTTCATGCTCCCAGGGTGGTGTGGGGACCCTGCATCAACGGGTGAGTCCACCACACCCAGCCACCTCTCCCCACAGTGCAAATATAGCCACATGGAGCCCCCGCTGGGCAGACAGCGTTTCTTCTCAACTCACTACAACGATGAATTTGTCTTCAAATACCAAGGCCCAGCAGTTCTGAGAATGGGCAGCTTCCAGGAGAGCTACGTACCACTGGGCACCTCTCGCCAGTGGGGCTGTGGGGCTGGGGAGGTAGACCCTCAGGGCCCCCAGACCCCCATCTACCCATGCCCTAGCCAGCAGTAAACATTGCATTGGCAAAACTCCCCTCTCCATCAGTCAGCTATGAGGGTGGATGTTTGGGGGGGGGGTGTGGGCTGTACAGGAGAGATGACACCATCACGAAGATTCCTAACAGACACTTTGGTGGACCCTGGAAGTCACCCCAGAACAGAGAAACCACACCAGCTTGTGCAGACTTGACAGTGTTGGTGTAGGGCGTTCGGGTGTGTACAGGAGCTCTGAATGCTGTGGAGAGGATGGAGTGGCCAGGAGTTGAGGCTGCAGGCTTCTGGAGCCAAGTGGACAGAGCCCACATCCTGGACGCAGTCTGGGGTGGTCTTTTACTCTTCTAGGGTTCAGCTAGCTCACCTGTAAAATGGAGAGAAGCTTTCTTGTACTGTTAGGAGAAATAAACGCACTTGTCAATGCGTGTGTGGCTGGGCAGGTCTAGGAGGGAGAACTTCCTTCCTGAGGATGGCGGTGAGGAAGGGGGAGGAAGATGACAATGCGGGATGGCAATTTCATTGAGACACTGGTAGGACTTGGAGGGAGGGTGGAGGGGTGGACACCTGAGGCTAGATCAGCGAGTCCCTCCCTTGTGGGTGGACGCTGGAACTGAGTGGTCTACTGGCTAATTGGGCTTCTGAGTCCAAGGCCAGAACTGGGTCCAGAGGCAAACTGATGAAGTTAATCAAGACATGATGCAGCCCAAAGTGATAGGTTTAAATCAGAGACAAAATGAAAAGGGTGGAAAGGAGGAGGATGGGGTAGGGCTCTAATGTCAGTGAGTGACAGCCAGAGCGAGCGTGTCAATTACCGGTACCTTGGACAGCGCCCTACCCCTCCATCTTGAAGGTTTGAATCTAAGGAGCCAGCTTCGCCTGAGATAAGATGGATGTCGGTGGCCATGCCTGGGACTTGCCTCTGTAGAGTGTTAAAAGTTTAGTTTTAAGGAATTTGCACCACTTCCAAACCTTGTAGTGAGACCTTCAAAGACTAAAGCCATCAGTCCAATGAACCACTAAGAGCCTTACCTGAAGCCTAGCCAGGACCCCTTTCCCTGGTAGGAAGGGACAGAAAAGACAAGAGTCGAGCCTTGGGTTCTATGGGAGCAAGCTGGCCCTTAAGCTATACTCATTGGGTCTACATTGACCATGAGGGGGTCGCTAGCTGTGGGCATCTCTTATGCATGCTTCTGCTAATGAAATGCATGGTACACTCTGCATGACTTCTGATAAACCTCAGTGCCATTGCCATTTTCGATAAGATAATTCTTTATTGTCAAGATCTGTGGATTGTAGGATTTGTGCCATCATCCGTAACTTCAAATCACTGTATGCCAGTAGCACACTCCCCCCTCCTACTGCGATGCCGGAGAGTTCATCATCAGGACTCTCTCCCTCCAAATGGTGGTAAAGTAGAATGCTGTTAGCTCAAATCCTTTTTTTTTTTAATTTAGTATTTTTTTAAGATTTATTTATTTATGCATACAAGCACTGGGGTACAGGCCAGAGGTGTGGGGGAGGGTGAGAGGATTCACCACAGAGAGCTGGGAGCAGAACAGGCAGATCAAGGGAAGTACACTGCTGAGGGGAGCAGTGGGCCAGGCAGGAGAGGTCTGCCGTTCCGTGTGGGCAGGAGAGATCTGCCGTGGGCAGGAGAGGTCTGCCGTGGGCAGGAGAGGTCTGCCGTGGGCAGGAGAGGTCTGCCGTGGGCAGAAGAGGTCTGCTGCACCGTGTGGGTCCCCTCCCTGGCTGGTGGCAGGGATCGAACTTGTGCTGCAGTGGCTGCGGTTTGCTTCATAGTGCATTGCTTAACCCACTGCGCCACCAGGGAGGCCCTCAAATCCTTTTGATGAAAGCCCCAAAGGAAGAAGAGGGTCTTGCTTGCTTGGAATCTAAGGAACACTCCAATTGGCCCATTTGACCCAAGCCCAGTGTGAAACAGTCACACCGGTCCAAGAGTAATGGAGAACTGTGATTGGATGGTTCATCTCACTAGCCCACCCCCTGAGTGATCTGGATCTCCAAACCTCAACAATGTCTTTCAGTCTGGAGCTCAGCCTTGCAGGGAGCCTGTCTCCTAGCAACAGACAAGTGCCTGCCTGTCTTCTCAATCGTCTTGCTAAGGTTACAATCTGGAGGATGGAAAGGCTCAGTTAATAGGCCCTTCCCAAGAGGATAACTGTTATTTACAAACAAGAAGTGTTCAGGGTTAGAGTAACCAAGTGCCCCCCAGTTCTCTAATCTCCCAGTCTTATCTCCTACCTCATTACTGGGTTCCCTTTATAGCTTGGGGCAGAGAATTAAGCTCTGGCTGTCTGACAGAATCCAGCAGATGCTAGTTTTTGCTGTAGGAAGAGCTCACAGAGGAGGCTCATGTCTGTTGACAATACCTTGCTGAAGGCTTCATGACGTCTCCCACATGTTTCAACATCCTGATATTTTCCCCCAAACCCTGCAAGTCACAGTCTCAGAAGACAAGTGATTAGTCCCAAGATTAAACAGGCAGTGCTTTATCAGCTATATTTCTTCCACACAACAGATTTCTCATTTCCAGAGGAGGGCTCTTCCACAGGCTGCCACATGCATGCTGGCAGGTTGTGCACTGCACAAGTCTTGGGAACCTATTCACAGATATGACAGACAAAGATGGTGACTCTGGCCCTCCAACTCACCTTTGCTCAGTGATTTTCACATTTAAAGTTATTTCTTTCAATAATCTTCCTTTCCAGGGCCTGTCTTGGTGGTGCAGTGGGTTAAGCAACACACTATGAAGCAAACCACAGCCACTGCAGCACAAGTTCGATCCCTGCTGCCAGCCAGGCAGGGGACCCACAGGGCGCAGCAGACCTCTCCTGCCTCCCGCTGCTCCCCTCAGCAGTGTGTTTCAGTCAGTCTGCCTGTTCTGTTCCCTACTCTGTCTGTGGTGGAGCCTCCCACCCCCTGCACTTCTGGCCTGTACCCCAGTTCTTGTACGAATAAAAAAATATTAAAAAAAAATAATCTTCCTTTCCGGGCGCTGATTTCTAGATTAGTCAAGACTGTAATGGATGCAAGTGACACTAATCCACAAAAATAGCCTGAAATTTGTTGACTCATGGTACTGGAAAGAATGAGGGCTCTGGCTTCAGGTGTGGCTATATCCAGGAGCTCAACCAATGTAGCCAGAACTGTGTCTGACCCAATATCTTGGTATAGACTGACTTAAGTCTACAGATTTTATCCAGACTACTGGGGAAGGTCTGCAGGCGAACTGAAGCCCTATATACAGCTCATGATCCCAGTGGATGAGACTCTTCAACATCATGTTCTTACTATAGACTAATTATTGTGGCCAGGAGATGGGGTTTTCCAGTAAGTTCAGATCGCTAGGCGCTGGGGGCTGTTAGACACTAGACTATCTGGAACGGAATCCACAGAGGGGGGAAAGCAAGGTGCTGGTGGAAAATCTGAGCAGACAGAAGTAACAGCTGTCACAAGTGTTATTTGTAATGGGATCATCCAGAAGGTGGCAGGATGAGGAACCAGAGACATAATCCAATTGTGGTCTCCAGTCTCAGAGATGTTGTGGGCCACAGAAAAACGAAAAGCAGTTCTTGGGTCATAAGTCCAGCAGAGCTCTAGAAGGTTCCAGAAGGAAGAGAACAAACTCCCAGAAGCCTGGTTTGCTCAGGACTGTACTCAGGGGTAGGTGTGATCAAAACTCACCAGCCAAATACTCTCAGAAACCCTTAGAACATATTCTTAATTTTTTTTTCAGCTCGTTCTGGCAAGAAAGGCCACATACATTCTGGAAGTGAGAATTAGGGGGTGGGTGGGGGGGGGCATCTTTAGGACTCAGACTCGCTGGGTAGTTTGAAGGACAGGTGAAGAGAGGAGAAGCAATTCCAGGTTGTTGCTG
>JAGFMF010011614.1:9327782-9382627 GCA_019455555.1 Galemys pyrenaicus | reverse complement strand
GGGGGGGGGGTGCACTTCTCTCTGTGACTGCGGAATGTCCTTGTCTCTATCTCAGGCAGACACAGTCACAGTGGCCTTGTCTGATCATTGTTTACACCCGGTGACTGTTGTTTATGTTCAGTGAGGAACCCCGCGGCCCAGCTGCCGGCTGCGAGGGTGTTTTCACCCCCTCTTCCCGGATCTGTGTCTCCAGGTAAAGTTTAAACAGAGCCTTCCAGGCTTGGCCAGGCCTCTCCTGGGCCCAGCCACCGGCATCAGCGCAGGGGGTCTCGCAGCGACGCAGGGGGTCGCCCAGCAACGGCAGTGAGTGACCCCTCGCTGTCTGGGCGGAGGAAGACACGAGGAGAGAGCACCCCAGCTCTCTTCCTTGGGGGGTCCTAAGGGGCAGGTGGGGTTAGGCAAAGACAGCAAGTCTGGAAACTGCGGGGATGCACCGTGCGAGTCCGCGAGAGCCGGGGGTTGGAGGGTTCTGGACAAAAGTAGAATTCCAGGCGGAGGCACGAGGCCGAGCGGGAGACGGAGAAGCAGGAGCAGAGACCGAGGAGCCGCGGAGGGCGAGGGCGGGCGCGGGCGGCGGCTCGAGCGGCGGCAGCAGCGAGCAGCGAAGAACCGCGGCAGGACATCTGCAAGCGGGGCGGGAAGGGGCCGGGATGGGGAAGGCGACGGGGGCGCAGCCCGCGGCCGGGCCGAGCCGCGGGGCCGAGCGCGCCCAGGAGGGCCGGCGCGGGCGGGCGCGGAGACAAAGGCGCGGCCGCGAGGCCGGGGCGGCCGGGCAGGACAAAGGCTGGCCGGGGGGCGGGGGCAGCGATGGCGACGGCCGCGGCGGGCGCGGGCGAACTACAAGTCCCAGCAGCTCCCGCTGCGGCCCTCGGCCGGCCCCTCTCGCTCCCCGGGAGCGCCTGGCGGGGCCGCTGGGCCGAGGGGGCCGCCGGCGGGGCTGGCGGGCGGGGGGCTTCCTGAGGGCCCTGGGGGCGCCGGCGGCCGGCGCGGGCGCGGCGGGCCGGGCAGGGGCGAGGGGCGCCGGGTGAGTGTCCCCGCGAGCGGGCCGGGCAGGCGGGGGCCGGGGCGGGGACGGGGCGGGGGGGTGGCACCGCGCGGGGCGCGGCCCGGGGCGACCTCTGTTCGCCTCCGCCCGCCCGCGCATCGCTGGCCCGGGCCCGGGAGCTGGCTCGGCGAGAGGGGAGGGGCGGCGCGACCCTCGGGCCTGGTGCCCCTCCGCCGTGCGATCCCGGGGAGGCCCGCCGGAGCTGGATGCCTCATGGGGAGAGAGTGGGGCGCCGCGGCTGGGAGCTTGGGGGTTCATCCCTGGAGGTGATCCGGACTCCCCTGGCCCCAGGAGGGCCCCCAGGCTTTGTTTCCCCCCCATCAGCCTGGAGTCTGGGTTCAGGTGGCCCTCTTCAGGAAGAGACCCACGGGTTCTGCCCCCCCAACCACCCCCCCAGTTATTGTTCTCCTCACACTCAGGTCTCGGGGTCCAGAGTGCTGCAGGCCCAGGAGGCCACCTGCTCCAGGAGCTCAGGAAAGACCCCAGCTCAAAGATGGGCGTCGTGGTGGCAATTTAAGCCTCCCTGCCCTTCATGAATTTAGGAGGGGACCAGGCATTGTTCCCCACACCTCCCGCTGTGCGGTCTGGGTGGAAGAAGTGATCTAGGACTTCAGCTCACTCCTGCGATGGGGTTATGGCTCAGGACGCCCCTCCCCTGGGGGACACCCCCCCCCTCCCCTAGCAAAAGATCGATTTGCCATTTCCCACACAGGGTCCAGCCCTTGGGGTGAGGTGGGGGCGGCTCAAGGCATGGCCTCCCCATCCGGTAATCCTGAGCACATCCTGCTTCCCCAAAGCCTCCCAGCCACCTTCTCTAGCCCGCTCCCTGCCTCCAAACATGGGGCTGGAACTCGGGCTCTTTCCTCCAGGAGGGGACAGAAGCATCTGACACCCACGCTCAGCCCTCAGCCAGGGGTCCATGACTCAGGAGACTCCCCTCCCTTGTACATGGTGCGGGGGGGGGGTGCCCAGTAACCCAGCGGGGTCCCCAGGTATTATTGTTACCAACTCTCAGTCAGAGGTAAAAACTCAGGATCTCTGTCCAGGCAAACAGATGCACTGGCAGTTGTCCCCCCACTCCTGGCTATGGAGTCCAGGGGTCTCCGTGCCCACACTCAGGAGCCCCACACATTATTCCCCCACCGTTCCTGTCTAGATTTCAGAGCTGGCACTCAGGACACCGATGTTAAAACAGTGATTCCAACCCGTGAACTGTGAGCTCTGGCGTTGGGCTGTCTCTTCCACAGGACGCAAGCCAGGGGCTGTCTCTGCTCCACGGGACCCCTGTTTCCCACAAGAGGAGGAGCCCAGCATGGAAAAGGGGGCAGAACCATGGAGCTGGGTACTGGAGCCTTCTAGTGCTGGGTCCCATGATTCCACCCAGATGCGGGGCTGGGAAGGGAGTCTCCCCATGTCCTACCGGGGTCCCTGCCCCTGCCCTTGCGTGCTCCGAGACAGACAGAGGCTGCACATGTGCGTTCAGGGTGGTTCTGCACATGGCCTGGCCTCCTCTCCCATCCCTGCTTAGACTCCCCCGTTCCCCAGAACCTACCTGCACCCACTCTCTGGCCTCACCTTGCAGATCCTGCCCCGGAAGCAGCTGGCACCTCCACCCTTGGGATGCGGCGCTCAGTGCTGGTGAGAAACCCAGGCCACAAGGGCCTGAGGCCCACCTATGAAGAACTGGACTCTGACTTAGAAGACCTGGACCCCAATCCTAAAGAGGTGGACCCAGTTTCTGAAGACCTAGAGCCTGAGCCAGAAGACCTCAACACTGTCTCTGAAGATGTGGACCCCAGTTATGAAGATCTGGGCCCTGTTTCTGAGGATCTGGAGCCAGATGCAGAAGCTCCAAGCTCCATCTCGGGGGCCCGTGACTCGGATCCCCAAGATCTCGACCCCATGTCATCAAGTTTTGACCTAGATCCAGATGTCATCGGTCCTGTCCCCCTGGTTCTCGACCCCAACAGTGACACCCTCAGCCCCGAAGCGGCCCCAGATCTGGACCCCCTCTCATCCGCTCTCACTGCCACCCCCGAGGTCCTGGCCACCAGCGCCCCGGTGCTTCCTGCTCCCGCCAGCCCTCCCCGGCCTTTCTCCTGCCCTGATTGCGGCAGGGCCTTCCGCCGCAGCTCGGGGCTGAGCCAGCACCGGCGCACCCACAGCGGTGAGAAGCCCTACCGCTGCCCCGACTGCGGCAAGTCCTTCAGCCACGGGGCCACGCTGGCCCAGCACCGAGGCATCCACACGGGCGCGCGGCCGTATCAGTGCGCGGCCTGCGGCAAGGCCTTCGGCTGGCGCTCCACGCTGCTGAAGCACCGCAGCAGCCACAGCGGCGAGAAGCCGCACCACTGCCCCGTGTGCGGCAAGGCCTTCGGGCACGGCTCCCTGCTGGCGCAGCACCTGCGCACGCACGGCGGCCCGCGGCCGCACAAGTGCCCAGTGTGCGCCAAGGGCTTCGGGCAGGGCTCGGCACTGCTGAAGCACCTGCGCACGCACACCGGCGAGCGGCCCTACCCGTGCCCGCAGTGCGGCAAGGCCTTTGGCCAGAGCTCGGCGCTGCTGCAGCACCAGCGCACGCACACCGCCGAGCGCCCCTACCGCTGCCCGCACTGCGGCAAGGCCTTCGGGCAGAGCTCCAACTTGCAGCACCACCTGCGCATCCACACCGGCGAGCGGCCCTACGCCTGCCCCCACTGCTCCAAGGCCTTCGGGCAGAGCTCGGCACTGCTGCAGCACCTGCACGTGCATTCCGGGGAGCGCCCCTACCGCTGCCAGCTGTGCGGGAAGGCCTTCGGCCAGGCCTCCAGCCTCACCAAGCACAAGCGGGTGCATGAAGGTGCAGCTGCGGCAGCAGCCGCAGCCGCTGCAGCCGCAGCCGGCCTGGGCCTCAGCCCTGCCTCAATGCTGAGGCCGGGGCAGGTCTCCCTCCTGGGTCCTGATGCTGTGTCTGTGCTTGGCTCTGGCCTGGGCCGCAGCCCTGGCTCTAGCTCTGGCCTTGGTTCTGACCCCAGCCCTGCCCCTCGAGCTCGCAAGTCCTCTGCCCCGGTGCCTGCTGGTGACACCAGTGCCGACCTCGAGGCCAGCCCTGCCCATAGATCGAGCCCCAGCCCTGATGCGAATCCTGCACCCAGCCCCGACCCCAACCCTAGGTCCTGCCCTGACCCTGGGTCTCCCACCCACGACACTGTCAGGCCAGCCCTCCCCCCTGGCGAGAGTCCCGAGTGGGTGCAGCAGCAAGGGGCGCTCCCAGGGCCCGATGGCTGAAGGGGACTCTGGCGCCATGGGTGCCTGGGGAAGTTGTGTGTTGTGCAGTTAGTAAAATCTTCCCACTGCCTCCTGGTTCTGTGTTGTGGTTCACCTGTTTCTCTTCCTCCCTCAATGCACAGCCCGCGCCACTCATGTACCTGGAGCCCAGTGTCCTCACTTCCGCCCACAGGATGCCCTGCAGACCTACCCCAAGGGTTCACACTGGTCATCCCCGCAGTCATCACTCCCTGCCCCCCACTCCCAGCGACCTCCCCAGGCCTGACCCCCAGTCGGTGGAGCCTTCCCCTACAGGTGGTTGAGGTTCCTGGCCTATGACTTCATGAATGTTGAAGTTCTGGCACATACCCCTATCCGTTCCCCTCACTTACCGCTCGCCCTTCAAAGCCCACAAAAGTATATCGCCCAACAAAGGAGTTTGCTCATTTACGCATTCAGCAAACTCGTCGATCTCCGTGGTTTAAGCAGAGTTCACAGATACCTACTTCAGAAGTATTAACAAAGTAATTACAGGGTATTTTTAGTACATTCTAGAAGCACCATAGGAGACTTCTGACTTAAATGGCAGACAGTTTACCATGAGAGGATTTTATAATCACAATAACCACTAATTTAAAAATCAGTACTTCTTGCCCAGTCTTGCACCATGCGCTTGCATTTTCTCCTCTAATTCTCTGAGCAATTCCATAAGGCAGGTAACAACGATTGAGTAAACTCTTACAATGTGCAAACTGAGGAGCTTAAGGAATTCTTTGGAAGATGCAGAATGGCAGTTGGCAGCACCTAAGTTTAAGCTGAGTTGTCTGCCCAGGCGTCTGCAGCTCTGGGCCAGTAGGCTCGGGAGTAAGAATGCAGGAGGCCCTGGGGCCAAAGATGAGCCTGCTGAGGGGGGACAGACCAAAGAGCCTCGGTGGGCTGCAGTGGGGAGGTCGCCCCTCACACCAGCGCAGTGGGAAGTCACTGGCAGTTTCTGGCAAAGGTCTGATGGGAATTATGCTCTGAAGATGCTTCTGGTTACTGGGAGTTGAAAATCAGGGAGGAGGCTGCCTCAGTGATCCAGGCCTGGAATGTTGGAATGTTGGCCCTGAGCCTCCCTCAGGTCTTTTTCCCAGAGTGGGGACAAGTGGCCTCACTTGGGATATAATAGATGAGGTAGGACTTGGGGTAGTTCAGATGGGCGAGGCAAACGGGAGAGAGCTCCTTCATGGCCCCAAGTTTCCAGGAGGTTGGAGTTGGGCAATCCTCAGCACGATGGGTCAACACCGGCCACTGCAGAGAGTAAGAGGTCAAGCGCTGGCCAGGGAAGTCAAGAGGCTGGCACCGGACGCGACGCGAGCACGACAGAGAGCCGGGAGCGAGCGGGTTACAATGGGCACGCTCACAGCCAGCCCTCCCCCTGCGCACGGCGCGTCGGCGCTAGGACCCCGCGCCGCGCCCCGGCCGAGCGCCCGGGGAGAGGCGCGCATGCGTGCTGCTCCGGCGCGGGTGTCGGCGCAGGGGCGGGAGCGGATCCGGTCACGTGCCTCCGGGGCACCTTGATCACGTGACGGGGCCCTGTCAGCTGATGCCGCAGGGTTTGAAGAGGCACCGGGAGGGACTGAGGCCGCAGTGACAGCTGCGGGGACTCGGACCCGGGCTGCCCTCCCGCGCGAGCCGACGTCCGGCGCTCCCCGCCCGGGCATGGCGGCCACCATGGGTCCGCACGGCTCAGGTGAGGGGACAGGAGGGCCGCGGGCGCCCGGGCGCGGGTGGCTGGCCGGTAGCCCGCTTCTCAGACCCGGGGCAGCAGTCCTTTCCTACGTTCCAGGGCTGACCGCCCAGCTTCGCCGTGGCGGCAGCGTGGGCAGGCGTTTTCTAGGAGCCGGGCGGCGTGAGGGCGCTAGTGTCTCCAGCCCCCGAGTGGCGGGACCCCGAATGCCCTTTCGAAGCCAGGCCCTGCGCAGAGCTCCTGCGCTCAGGCAGCGGGCGGGCTGCCCGCTCCTCCGACTCGGGGTGGCGAGGTTCCCAGGGTTTCCCTTCTGAGCCCAGGCTAGGATCGCAGATTTTGCGGTCACCGAGACAGCCGGCACCAGCTTCTCCAGCGCGCACGTGGGATTCCCAGGTTTCCACTCCAGGGGCAGTGCTGGGCTGCTCTAAACGCAAGAGGGCGGCCGCAGGGATTGCTTTCTGGAAACCCACAGCCAACCCAAGCTCACATCTCCAAAACCAGGGAAGCCCAACTCTCCTGAGCTCTTGGGTGGGCGCCTAATCTCCAGGGTCTTCAGTCTCCACCTCCCATGAGAGACGGTGGAGGAAGACCCTTTGTGTTGCCTGAAAGGTGTCCCAGTTGGTGGGCGTGTGAGTGGTTCAACTGTGCCCCCACCTAAGGAGTCAGGACCTGCCCTCTGGCTTCCATCCAGATGTCTTGTAAACAACCACAGCAGCATCCAATTCCAAGGCTGCAGTCCAGGAGGTAGCCTGCTCCTCCCTGCAGGACAGGTTCTGACAGTGTCCACACTCATCCTGGTGGCCTCGGCGGGCAGGGGCTGACCAGGCTTGGGGAGAAGCAGGGTCCTGCCAGTGGGGATGCGTTAGAGATGGCTCCCGGCTGCTGTGACCCCAGCAGTTGCTAAACCTGGGATCTTCCTCTCAGGCTGGCTAGGGGTGAAGGCAACAAGAAGTGCTTCAAATAGCCTCTGCCAGACTGTTATTGATGCAAGGGCCCAGCTGCGTGGTCTCACTTGAGTCTCAGAGAACTTTCCGTTTCAGCCTTGGGCAGGCTTTTTTCATTCTCATTGTCAGATGAGGAGACTGGGACTTGTTGCCAAGAGTTACCTGACCAGAAAGTGGCAGGTGTGGACCCTTGGAGTGGATGCCCTTAATGAAAATGCCATGTTGGCTTGTAAGCTTGCAGCGTTATGACAGCTGCTGTGCCCCTGAGCCTTCCACAGTGTGCTTCCTCACTACACTTCCGTCTCCCTTCTCCACGCCTGCGAGACGTGTGTCAGCAGGCAGACAGGTTACGCTAAGGTTAGCCATGGGGTGGTTGTCAAGAACAAGAACAAACTGGAATGTGGCTTGACTGACACTGGAGCTGAGATGCGCCTGGGAGGCTCGAGAGCCTGGGGAAGCCAGTGGAAGCAATTCCTTCTCCCCCACAAATCAACAATAGGTTCCTTCTCCCCCACAAATCAACAACAGGAACAAGCTCAGCGTGTCCTGTCCTGAGATTCTTACCAGAAACCATCCCCTTGGTAAATCTGCACGTGCAGCAAATCCTCAGTTCCTGGTGAGAGGTGGCTATTGCTGTGCTTGCCGAGGAGGAAGCAGAGCTGGCCAGAGCTGGCGAACAGCAGAGGGAGGAATCCGCTCAGGCCCTTTAGTCCCAACCCCCAACTTGTAACCTCGGAGCACACTGTTGCAAACGCCCATAAAATGTTGCCAACTGTTGTTTTTCTTAAATCTCTCTGAGTTCTGCTTTGGCTGGAGCATGGGGCCACCAGGTCAGGCCAGATGCTGCCTTCTCTGTTGGCACATGCACCTGCTGGGCTTGGACCCACTGCCCTCGTCCATGTCCACAGAGACCGAGCGTCTCCTGACCCCGAGCCCTGGGTATGGGACCCAGGCGGGGGCCTCGCCGGCTCCTGTCACCGCATCGGAAGAGGAAGACCTCCGCCGCCGCCTCAAGTACTTCTTCATGAGTCCCTGCGACAAGTTCCGGGCCAAGGGGCGCAAGCCCTTCAAGCTGATGCTGCAAGTGGTCAAGATCTTGGTGGTCACCGTGCAGGTGAGGCCCGGAGGCATCGGATGCCACCTGTGGCTGCTGGTCGCTAGGAGTCCTGGGAGCCAGCGCCTGCCCTGTCCTGGCCCGGCAGCAGCACGGGAGTCGTGGCCAGGAAGCCCTCGGGTTTGTGTGCGAGCAGCTCCTTTAGCTCACAGCGGCCCCTGAGGCCCTGGAAACTACTCTTGC
Organism: Galemys pyrenaicus; assembly: GCA_019455555.1. NCBI lineage: Eukaryota > Metazoa > Chordata > Mammalia > Eulipotyphla > Talpidae > Galemys > Galemys pyrenaicus. The sequence continues at coordinate 9,374,366 of JAGFMF010011614.1, read as the reverse complement.
TCCTGTTTTATACACGAGGCAGCTGAGGTTCAGCAAGGTTAAGGGACTTGTGGGAAACCACACGGCGACTGAACGTCGGAGCTGGCACGTGGAACCCAGCCATGGGAGATGCCCTATCGACTCTCAGAGGGAGCTGACCAAGTGGCTGAACAGAGAGTTGCCCCACCCCATGCCAGGCGCTGAGCTATGGGGACCCCAGACGCTGCGCTAGGGAACTTCTGGGCGAGTGCTGGGGCTTTGGGCTCCTTATCTCATTCTCCGGTAGAGGGCCCAGTGGTGTCCCGTGGGGGTGTGGGGCCAGCACGCGGGCTGATGCCTGGCAGTGTCCAGTGAGCATCAGCCGCGCTGCAAGCTGCAGGAGCGCCCCACATGCTGCCCGCGGGGACAGGCGGGGCCGTGTGCCCCGCAGAACGGCCCCCTTCTTCCTCCACTTGTGCCTGTATGGAAGGAGGCCCGTTCCGGCAGTGCCGACGCCCCCTGCCCCTCCTGCCAGCTTATCCTGTTCGGGCTCAGCAACCAGCTGGCAGTCACGTTCCGGGAGGAGAACACCATCGCCTTCCGGCACCTCTTCCTGCTGGGCTACACGGACGGGGCGGACAACACGCTGGCGGCCTACACCCGGGAGCAGCTCTACCAGGCCATCTTCCACACCGTGGACCAGGTGCGGGCAGGGCGGGGCAGGCACCCACGGCGGGTGGGCACGGCTGACGGGCCCCGCTCTCTGCCCGCAGTACCTGATGCTCCCCGACGTGTCCCTGGGCCGGTACGCTTACGTGCGCGGCGGCGGCGGCCCCTGGGCCAACGGCTCGGCCCTGGCGCTCTGCCAGCACTACTACCACCGGGGCCACGTGGACCCCGCCAATGACACCTTTGACATCGACCCCATGGTTGTGACTGGTGAGTGCACAGGGCCCGACTCGGCTGTGGGGGTGAAGGCTCTGCCTCTTGCGCCTCTGGGAAATAGGGGAGGGCGGAGGGCGTGGGAGGGCAACGCTGTCACGGTCATTAGTAGCTGCAGTGCGCTTGGCGCAGTCTTGCCGCGCAGAAAGATCTGGGTGTCATATTTTATTTTTTAAAGATAGATTGATTTATGCTCACAAGAACTGGGGTACACGCCAGAGGTGTGGGGGGTGAGAACACTCTCCAGAGACAGAGTGGGGAGCAGAACAGGCAGATCCACTGAAATCCACCGCTGAGGGGAGCAGCGGGAGGCAGGAGAGGTCTGCTGCGCCCTGTGGGTCCCTCCCTGGCTGGGGGTTGAACTCGCGCTGCAGTGGCTGCGGATGCTTCACAGTGCAGCGCTCAGCCCCTGCGCACCGGGGAGGCCCTGGGTGTCGTCTTTCAATATCATTAACTCGTAGGGCCTAGTGGGCTTCAGGCTCTGGCATCCGTGTGGGGAGTTAGGCAGGCTAGGCCTGCAGGAGGAGGGGGACGGGGAGCAAACAGACGTGTAAGTGTGAAGGGAGAAGTGAATCTGGGGTTGGGGGGCCTCTGTTCCCTCCTCACCCCCGTACTGTCTCCCTGCTGCCTGTCCTCAGATTGCATCCACGTGGACCCGCCAGAGAGGCCCCCGGTGCCGCCCAGCGAGCTCTCCCTCTCAGACGGCAGCGCCGGCTACAGGAACCTCACGCTCAAGTTCCACAAGTACGGCAGGCCGAGGGCGCGGGGCGTGAGGTGCAGAGCCGCCTGCCGGGGCGGTGCTGACTTGCTCTGCAGCGGCCTGCACCCCCTCACCTCGCCTTGCCCCGCAGGCTGATCAACGTCACCATCCACTTCCAGCTGAAGACCATCAACCTGCAGAGCCTCATCAACAACGAGATCCCGGACTGCTACACCTTCCGTGTCCTGGTGAGCGGGGCGGCGCGGGGAGGGGAGGGGCTGCCCCCACCAGGTTGGACCCCGGTGGGGCGGCCGCGGGCAGCATGGGCGATGGGCTGGAGACCCAGGAGCCCCTTCCGCCCGCCGCACCCCTGCAGATCACCTTCGACAACAAGGCGCACAGCGGGCGTGTCCCCATCCGGCTGGAGACCCAGGCCCACATCCAGGAGTGCAAGCACCCCAGCGTCTTCAGGCACGGTGAGCACAGCGCCCGGGCGCACTGGCCGGGCCCTGGCCTTCCTGGGCGTCCCCAGCTCCGCCAGTACCCGCCTGGGGCCCCCACCCGCCTGGCCAGCCCAGATCGCGGGCTAGGGGCCCAGCGGACCACGGCTCCCCGAAATACCAGAGCGGGCCTGTCACTCTCTCCGCTCTCCCACGTGTCGCCGAGCAGCCCAACAGCCCTGCCGCCCAGGGCCAGTCACCCACTCGGCCTCCGCTGCTCCCTCCGTGCAGGTGATGACAGCTTCCGGCTCCTGTTCGACATGGTGGTCATCCTCACCTGCACCCTGTCCTTCCTGCTGTGCGCCCGCTCGCTGCTCCGCGGCTTCCTGCTCCAGAATGTGAGCCCGGGCCCCAGCCTCAGCGCCGGCGCGGGGGTGTGAGCCAGCGCCCAGGCCCTCACCCCTGCCTCCCGCAGGAGTTTGTTCGCTTCATGTGGCGGCACCAGGGACGCGTCATCGGCCTGTGGAAGCGGCTGGAGTTCGTCAACGGCTGGTACATCCTCCTGGTCACCAGCGACGTGCTCACCATCTCGGGCACCATCATGAAGATCGGCATCGAAGCCAAGGTGGGTTCTGCCCACTGTACCCTGTGCGGCCCGGGCCCTGGGGCTGCCTCCTTCCTGGGTGTGTCCCCTCGATGCCTGCCTGAGGACCGACCCCCAGGAGAGCCAGGCCGGGAGGTTAACCCGCCGCCACCCACAGAACCTGGCGAGCTACGACGTCTGCAGCATCCTCCTGGGCACCTCCACGCTGCTCGTCTGGGTCGGTGTGATCCGCTACTTGACCTTCTTCCATAAGTACAATGTAAGCCTGGTGGGCGCAGGCCAGGTGGCTGGGTGGTGGCAAGGTGCCCATCCCCCGCCCCCGAGGAAGGCCAGGCACCTGCTGCGGGCGGCCCGCTCAGAGCTCTGCCCCTGAGCGTGCCTGCTATGGGGGACCCCGTCATCCAGACCCTGCCCGTCCAGGCGTCACTGTCCCTGGCTGGGGCCGAGCAAGCCCGCCCTTAACACCTCCCGGCCACTCCAGCCAGAGGGTGCCCTCGGGCCCCTCCACCCCACTGTCCCTTCTGAGCTCCCGCCAGCTTCTGTGGCCACCCCGCTTGCCCTGGCCGTGACCTGTCTTACCCCCTCCTGCCCGCCCACGGTCACCCTGGCCCGGGCCGGCCGCACCATCAGTGAGCCCGCCTGCCCGCAGATCCTCATCGCTACCCTGCGGGTCGCGCTGCCCAGCGTCATGCGCTTCTGCTGCTGCGTGGCCGTCATCTACCTGGGCTACTGCTTCTGCGGCTGGATCGTGCTGGGGCCTTACCACGTGAAGGTAGGACTGGGGGCTGGGGTGGGCGCCACTGGCCCGCAGGTGAGGGGTCCTGCGCTGAGTCCCTTCCTAGCTGTGTGACACCTGCTGTGGGGCTGGTGACACCAAGTGACCTGCCTCGACCCTGACACCTTAGCGGCAGCTTGCAGAGTCCTCTGCTGCCCCACACCTGGCCCCTCCACCCCACGGCCTTGTCACTGTGCGGCGCGCCCCGTGGCCCCATTGTATCTGCCATGCCCTGTCCACTGCCCCTGCGGCCCGCGGCCCCGCCCTCCCCAGCCACCAGTCGTGCCCACGGCGCCCGCCCGCCCTCTGGCTTGCCGCTCGCAGTTCCGCTCGCTGTCCATGGTGTCGGAGTGCCTGTTCTCGCTCATCAACGGGGACGACATGTTCGAGACGTTCGCCGCGATGCAGGCACAGCAGGGCCGCAGCGGCCTCGTCTGGCTCTTCTCCCAGCTCTACCTCTACTCCTTCATCAGCCTCTTCATCTACATGGTGCTCAGCCTCTTCATCGCCCTCATCACTGGCGCCTACGACACCATCAAGGTCAGGAGTGCCCCGTCCTCCCCGACCCTTACCATGTCTAATCTCGCGGCCAGAGGGCACCTTGGGGATGGGCGGGGCAAGAAGCCCCTGGGGAGCATGTGGCCAGAGGACACAAGCCAGAGGAGAGGGCGTTTCACAAATGGGAGACTTGGCAGGATCGGTGCCCCCGTTATGGCTGCTCTGTCTGAGTGAGGTGGGCACCGTTTCCCGGGTGGGTTCCTGCCTCTGCTTTTGCCAACAGGAAAGCAAGCCTCGGTAACTTGACTAGAGACGGGCCCACCCCAGCACTGCCTGCCTCTGAGCCCCGCTCCTGAGCCCGCTGTCCCGTGGCGGGGGTGGTTTTCAGTTAGTCCAGGGAAGATCGTTACCCCGTGGGCTGCAGGGAGAGGATGGAGTCAGCAGAATGTGGAGGTGGCAGGTAGATGAGGCCCTTCTAGCAAACACGTCTGGGACCTGGCGTGGGCCAGGTCCTGTGCCGGCTGCAGGCCTCTGGGTTATCAGGCCCGGTCCAGGGCCAGCGGGCAGGATGGATGACACGTGAATGGGAGTGTGAAGACGGCTGAGAGGTAGGAGGACGTGTGGAAGGTTACAGAGGGACCCCTAATCCTAAGGTATTGGGGTGAGTCCATGAAAGTGTCCAGAGTGTGCCAGTTCTAGTCTCCGGGGACGCAACTATTTAAATTTTTATTTTAATGAAAATGAAATGCAGTTTCAAACTCAAGTCTCATTCACACCACCCACAAGCCGCATGGCCAGTGGCTACCAGATTGGCCAGCAAATACGAGAAACATTTCTGTCATCTCAGAAGGGTCTAGATTGGAGCGAGGGCAGCCCACAGGGAACAAACAGCTGAAGCAAAGGCGCTTGAGGAAGAGAAGGCGCTGCCCGAGGTCAGGAGGAGTGAGGGTTTGGCTGAAGACCAGACCTGAGCTGGGTTGGGCACGGACACTCACTCCCTAGTGCCTGGACTCTGTCGCCCCACTGGAGGCGCCCCGCGGGCTTGCACTAGCGTCTGCACATCGCATGCACACAGTCAGCCTGCTGTACACACCCAGACCTTGCCCCCCCGCACCTCCCTCAAGAGGCTCTTATCAGACACCCAGATTGTCTGTGGAGGCTGCAGATGAGGACACAGAGGCCCCAGCTGACAAGACGGGCGGAGGGGTCAGGAAAGACCAGAGGGACGACGACTAGGTTGGGGGGACAGCAGGTACAAAGGCCCAGAGGCTGAGCCTGCTGGTCACGGAGGAACTGAGGAGATCCGAGATCCGAGATGGAGGGCAGAGCAGCCCCTCATGCAGGGCCCGGCCTGTCTCCCCAGCACCCGGGCAGCACAGGCGCAGAGGAGAGCGAGCTCCAGACCTACATCGCGCAGTGCCACGACAGCCCCACGTCTGGCAAGTTCCGCAGGGGCAGCGGCTCGGCCTGCAGCCTGCTCTGCTGCTGTGGCAGGTTCGCTCAGGTTGGGGGCTGGGGGCAGCGAGCCTGCGGGAGGGAGCAGATGGTGTCCTCGGGGCTGACATTGACCCTCCTCCAGGGACTCCCCGGAGGACAGCTCCCTGCTGGTGAACTGACCGCGACTGCCGCCTGGACTGTGAGGAATCCGTGCTTATTTATTTTTAAGACTTTGCTCTTAAAGGATCGGCTGCCCGCTGCGCTCTCTTGAGGGCCTGGGCGAGCTGGGACGGACACTGGGGTGGGTGTTAAATAAAAGGGAAAGTAAACTCGCTCTCCTTTCTAGCGGGAGGGGCGTTCCTTCTGCAACCGGCGCCGGCCTCTTTAAGGGCTCGCGGGCTCGGGCGCGCGACCTTCCCAGCATGGCGGGGCGGGGCTGCGGCGCGCCCTGCGGCGAATAATTTAAAGGGGCCGCGCCCGCAGCGCTGGGCGGAAGGATAGCGGCGTTGGTGCCGAGCGGACCCCGGCCGCAGCCCCTGGGTGAGTCCGGGTTCCCGCGGGTCGCGTAGGGGCGTCCCTTCGAGGGTCGCCGGCGAGCCCTCGGCTTTTCCAAGATCTGTCCCCCGCGGAGTCTTGGTGGGCTCCCGCTTCTGATCCAACCCCCGGTTCCCGGCAGGTGTTTCCGCACCGGTAGCCAGGTGCGCCCCAGGGTGCAAGGGAACTCGTCTCCCAAGAATTTTCCTGGTAGTGTCAGGGCCCAGTAACTCGCCCAGATTTCCCTTAATACTCAGCCACCCAAGAAAGTCCCAGCAACCTAGCAACCCTCAGACTCAGTAACTTTCCAGTGCCCCCCCCCCCCCCCCCCCCCCCCCCCCCCCCCCCCCCCCNTTCCAGTGCCCCCCCCCCCCCCGCCCCAGTAATTCCGGCACCTCCGGTTACGTCTCCCAGCAATGGCGCCAGCATCGTCCCCGGAGTCCCAGTGCTGCTCCACGCCGCCGGAGACCCCATAACTTTCCTATTACGCGACAGCGAATCTCCAGCATCGACCAAGTAACGTCTTGTTAGCGCATCCCACTCGGCATCCCAGACCCCACCCCAGACCTCGGCATCACCACAGGACCCCTTGTGTGGGCGCTCCCGCGCACCCACTTTCCTGGGTCTCCCCCGGGCAGGTGTTGGCCGGGAGCCAGGCGTCTCCCAGCCCCCGTGGCTTTCGGGGCCGTTTCCCTGGAGTGGGGCACCCAGCGGTCGCGGGGAGGGGGGAGCAGGGGACTGCGGCCCGGGGGTCGGCTGTCAGGGCTGGCCGATCCCTCCGGGCAGAGGCCGGAGAGGAGGCCACCTGTGGGCGGGAGTAGTGTGCTTGGGGACTCGAGCGCTGGCTACTGACAGTGGGTCCGGCCGGCGCCCTTCGGCCCTAGGTGGGGTTGGGCAGGTGAGTGAAGGGACGCAGGCGGACACGCCTTCAGCCCAGCCCGAACCCCGAGGTCAACTCGTTCCACCCATGTGCGCGGCGACTCTAGCTGTGCCCCGGCCCGCAGAAAGGGCCGTGCAGGTGGCGGGCACCAGGTGGGCAGCGCTGGTGCTAAGGGGAACCGGCTTGCTACAGGGAAGGGGCGGGTCCGGAGTGACGACCTGCACCGGTTCTTCCTGCTTCAAATTCCTCAGGACTCCGCACTACCGAGCCCGCCGCTCAGCCTGAAGTGATGGAGGCCCCGCTGCAAACTGGAATGGTAAGGCTTCGGGCTGGTGCGGCGCCGCGGGGACTACAACTCCCGACGTGCTCGGCGCGCAGCAGCGTGATCCCGCGAGAACATGGCTACGTCAGTTCAGGCCGAACTACGTTTCCCGGCGTGCACCGCGGACAGCGGAGTCTCGGGGAAGCGCTGCGCCCCCGGGGAGGGAGCCGCGCCGGCCCATTCTGCAGATGGGGACACCGAGGCCCGGGCTGACCGAGACCTCCTCGGGGGCGGAGTGCGACGGGGCTCTGGAGGGCTCGGCGGCGCGAGTATGCGATGCGCAGCCAGTGCCGTTCGTCCCGCAGGTGCTGGGCGTGATGATCGGGGCCGGAGTCGCGGTACTGGTCACGGCTGTGCTGATCCTCCTGCTGGTGCGGAGGCTGCGAGTGCCGAGTGAGGACCCAGGGCCCCCGGGAGGCGGCGGGCGGGAGCCAAAATAAATGTCGGGATCCCCAGCCATGGCGGTGGGATCTGCGGGAATCTGCACGCAGCGGGCCGTGTGGGCTCTGCTTAGAGCCTTGAGCGTACCTGTCCCCACTTGCCCCAGAAACGCCAGCGCCGGAGGGCCCGCGGTACCGGTTCCGGAAGAGAGATAAAGTGCTTTTCTATGGCCGGAAGATTATGCGGAAGGTGAGTGCAGGGGCCTGGGAGTCTGGCTGACAACACAGAGCCCTGCCCTCTCCCTAGTCCCACCTCTGACTAAGACCGCCCTCCTGGTTTAAGGAGCTCCGGTCCACCCAGCCTCTCCTGGGCTACAAGCAGTTGGCCAGTTTACCAACGCCCTGTCTTTGACCCCCCAGGTATCACAGTCCACTTCCTCCCTGGTGGACGCCTCAGTCTCCACTACTTCCCGGCCACGCATGAAGAAGAAACTTAAGATGCTCAACATTGCCAAGAAGTAAGACTGTGCTGAGTCCCTGGGACTGGGGCCTGTGTCTGGGGCCTTGAGTGATCAGCCCACACCAAAGCGTGTGTCCAAAGGAGCTTTGAACCCTTTGAAAGGCTGGGAGCTTACTCAGAGCTCTCCCACACCAGACAGGCTGTGTCTGGGGTCTCTGTCCCAGGGGCGCTAGCTCAGCAGCTCCCTCCCACAGGGTGACTGAGCTATTTGGACTCCAGCCTGTGTCTTAGATACCGTGTCATGTATTTAGGGGCCTCCACTTGGGGTGTCCACATGGGCCATTTCATGGGTTCCACCCACATCCCCAGTGTGGGTGTGTCTGACCTGTGGGAGGAGCTATCTTTAACTTCTGTTCTCCTGGACTTTCATCACCAGTCTCTACTGCAGAAAGTACCTCTCTGTGCCACCTCCCTTGGAGTTGTTCCCACACTGGGGAGGCTGCTCAGGGGGTTCTCTCTTTCTCATATATATTTACTTTATTTATGCACACAAGAACTGGGGTGCAGGCCAGAGGCACAGGGGGTGAGAGGATTCACTAGAGACAGAGTGGGGAGCAGAACAGGCAGATCCACTGAAGCACACTGCTGAGGGGAGCAGCGGGGAGGCAGGAGAGGTCTGCTGCGCCCTATGGGTCCCTCCCTGGCCAGAGATCAAACTCATGCTGCAGTGGCTATGGATGCTTCATAGTGCTGAGACTTAACCCCTGCCCACCAGGGAGGCCCTGCTCAGGGGATTTTGTTCGCTAGAATCTTTGACCAGCAACGTAGGAAGAACAGCTCAAAGTCTGTCATCAGCCAGGGCAACCTCTAGTATCTGAGAAAGGCTGGTCAGGGAGCTCTGCAAGTGGGAACTCATCACAGGGTCTACTGGACGCCGTTTCAAGGTTTCTTCACCCAGGCGGCATCCCAGACTGCATCCCCCCAAGTTTGTGCTGTCATGGGCTCTCTGCACCTGGGGTGACTGCTGGCTCTAGATTCTTGTCATCAGCTGGGGGTGGTATTTCAGGCCTCTGCATCGTGGGCCTGTCTCAGTCCTACACACCCTCGGCTCCGCTGGTGTCTTCCTGGTCATCAGAGCACTGTCCCTGTGGCCTGCGGAGGACCTCGCCGAGGCCTCCTCCTCAGAGAGGGGTCATTTCTCTGTGCCGTGGGTTTAAGTCGGGGGTCTGCTCCAGTGACTGTCTCAGGTGTCTCGTGGCCAGCGGAGGGGCCATCTCGGCAGTAGCTGACACGCAGGGAAGTGCTGACCCAGGTCCACGATGGGCAGTGGGTGAAGGCTAGGGTCGGCACATGAAGCAAGGGCCAGCAGAGGGCCTGTGACCATCCGGGGCCACGTGGCTTCTCTAACCTGGGCTGTCTCAGGGAGCTTTACCAAGAGCCAAGAGACCGCGTCTGGGTCTCCTCATGTAACAAGCTGTCCCGGAGGTCTGCCCATTGGGTGACACTACCTCACCACTGGAGACTACCTCAGGGTCTGTGAGGGGCTACTCGGGGGGCTGCCGTACCCTGGCGTCTGTGCCAGGGCTGAGCCTCACAGGAGATTCGTCTCAGGGGGCTTGTGGCTAGCGGAGGAGGGATCTTGGGGTTTTACATCGGTGGCCAGCAAACTTGTTCTGTGGATGGCCACTTGGTAAACATGTAGGCTTTGAGGGTCACACGGAACTCTTGAAGTAGCCAGATTCTGTTGCAGCACGAAAGACAATACCCAGTAAGTGCAGGCGTCTGTGTGCCGCTGACGTTTTACTTACAAAAACAAGTTGGGGGCCCCCCTGGTGGTGCAGGGGTTGAGCACCGCACCATGAAGCATCCACAGCCACTGCAGCACGAGTTCGATCCCCGGCCAGGGAGGGACCCACAGGGCGCAGCAGACCTCTCGTGCCTCCCGCTGTCCCCTCAGCAGTGTGCTTCAGTGGATCCGCCTGTTCTGCTCCCCACTCTGTCTCTGGTGAATCTTCTCACCCCTGTACCTCTGGCCTGTACCCCCGCTCTTCATGCATAAATAAGTAAAAAAATCTTTAAGAAGAGAAAAAGAGAAACCAGTGGGGCTGACTTGAGTGGGCAGGCCCTGCCCATGGGGCATGAGGGAAGCACTGAGCGGGGTCTCTGAGCCGCCTGGGCCTGCCACCCGCCCAGGATCTTGCGCATCCAGAAGGAGGCCCCCACGCTGCAGCGGAAGGAGCCCCCACCCTCGGTGCTGGAGGCTGACCTGACGGAGGGCGACCTGGCCAACTCCCACCTGCCCTCCGAGGTGCTCTACATGCTCAAGAACGTCCGGTCAGTGTCCGTCGGGGGTGGGGTGCAGCCAGGCCGGGCCGAGCTGACCCGCACCGCTGCTCCCATCCTGCAGGGTGCTGGGCCACTTCGAGAAGCCGCTCTTTCTGGAGCTGTGCCGGCACATGGTCTTCCAGCGGCTTGGCCAGGGCGACTATGTGTTCCGGCCGGGCCAGCCGGACGCCAGCATCTACGTGGTGCAGGACGGGCTGCTGGAGCTCTGCCTGCCGGGCCCGGTGAGAGCCGCCTCAGGCGCCAGGGTGGGGACTGGCGTGCTGGTCGGGGCTGGTGCTGTCATCACGGGCAGGTGGGGCGGGAAGGGATGCCCGCGGGTGGGGTGGTGCAGGTAGTGGCGGCCGGCAGGGGGTGCTGGCCAGAAGTTCCGGCGGGCTCGGGCCGGGCGTCTGGCCACTGTGGGGCGTAGCAGCCCTGCTGAGCTGCCGTGTGCCCCAGGATGGAAAGGAGTGCGTGGTGAAGGAGGTGGTCCCCGGGGACAGCGTCAACAGCCTCCTGAGCATCCTGGACGTCATCACGGTGCGCGGCCAGCCGGCCGGATGGGCGGGGTGGGGTGGGGAAGGGGGGCACGGGCCGAGGTGTCAGATGCCCGGCGGGCCTGGGTGCGGAGGGCCCGGACTCGGTCTCTGGGTCTCTGGGGGTCCCTGATGCTGGCGCGGCCCCCTTGAGGCCCTGGTGTGGGGCAGGGAGGGAGAGTGGGGAGCAGCCCCGGAGCCCCTGACCTTGCCGCTCCTGTGCCCCGCCCTTGACCCAGGGTCACCAGCACCCCCAGCGGACCGTTTCTGCCAGGGCGGCCCGAGACTCCACTGTGCTGCGGCTGCCGGTGGAGGCCTTCTCCGCCGTCTTCACCAAGTACCCCGAGAGCCTGGTGCGGGTGGTGCAGGTTGGTGACCTCTCCGCCCGCCTTGCCCAGCCTGTGCGGCCAGCAGGCTCCGGCTGAGCTCCTCAGCCCCAGCAGTGCCCTCCCTCCCCGCCCCGCCGTCAGCCGCCTCCAGGCCCTCTCATTTTTTTCCTCTCAATTCCCGCCCAGCCGCCCTTGACCCCATTCTCCCACCTTGACCTTGGCCCCTGACCTTGGCGCTGCCATCTGCTTCGCTCTCGCAAGACCCAGCCTCAGTGCCTGGTCCCAGCCGTGTCCCATGACCCACCCCCTGCCCTCCGGCCTGCCCCTTGACCGTCCCCGGGGCCCTGTGCACGCCCCGCAGATCATCATGGTGCGGCTGCAGCGCGTCACCTTCCTGGCCCTGCACAACTACCTGGGGCTGACCAACGAGCTCTTCAGCCACGTGAGTCCTGCGGAGAGGACGGGAAGGGGGGGCCCCGCCTCCCGGGACGTGCCCCAAGAATGCTGTCTGCCCCCAGGAGATCCAGCCCCTGCGCCTCTTCCCCAGCCCCGGCCTGCAAGCCCGGACCAGCCCCATGCGCGGCTCCAAGCGGGCGGTCTCCACTTCGGCGTCGGAGGAGCTGAGGGAGGCCCCTGGCAGGCCACCTGACCCCGCCGGGGCCCCGCTGCCTGGGCCTGCAGGTACTGAGGTGACCCCGTCTGGTCCCAGCCCCGTCTCCAGGAAGCCCCACTCTGCCCCAGCCCCATCAATCCCTCAGAGGCAGTCCTCCAGCTTCCCTCAGCTGGGTTCCTGGTCTGGCCCTATCTTCCCAGCTGTAGCCCCATGTGCCCGTTGGCCCCACCCGGGTCCACAGTCCCCAGGGGCTCTGGCGACCCCTCCGCTCCCCGCTCCCCTATCCCAGCTCCAGCCAGGTGGCTCTGGGAGCAGGGGCCTGAACACATGTCTCCCCAGGGGACCCCGTGAAGCCCACCTCCCTGGAGGCCCCCTCCGCCCCTCTGCTGAGCCGCTGCATCTCCATGCCAGTGGACATCTCAGGTGTGGTGCCAGGGGGCGGGCCGCCGCGCTCTGGGTCGGGCAGGGGCTGGGTTTGCGTGCAAGCCGCCAGCCTTCCTTCTCCCTGCGCACAGTGGGCGCGCTGGCGGCCCTCTCAGATGGCGTGCGTGGGGTCCGGGTGCGAGGGGGTCAGTCTCCGTGCTGTCTGCAGGGAGGCGGCACCTGGCGCGGAGCAGTGGTGGGGAAGGCTGCAGCTGCGGTCACTGTTGTTCGGTGTCCGTCCCCTCCCCCACGCAGGCTTGCAGGGCGGCCCGCGCTCGGACTTCGACATGGCCTACGAGCGAGGTCGGATCTCTGTGTCGCTGCAGGAAGAGGCCTCGGGGGCCCCTCAGGTCGCCCCTGCTAGGGTAAGCCCTGCCCACGTCCACCCACTTCCCCTGGAGTGGCCAGTGGCGGGGCCCGGGGCAGGGAGCTGGCGGTCACAGCCCACCCCTCCAGACCCCCACTCAGGAGCCCCGGGAGCAGCCGGCCGGAGCCTGCGAGTACAGCTACTGTGAGGACGAGTCGGCCACGGGCGGCTGCCCCTTCGGGCCCTACCAGGGCCGCCAGACGAGCAGCATCTTCGAGGCGGCGAAGCGGGAGCTGGCCAAGCTGATGTGCATTGAGGTGGGCACCACGCCGAGGTGGAGCAGGGTGGGGGGGCCTGGCAGGTGGCCTCATCCCTCCTCCCCCTCAGGACCCTGCCCTCCTGAACAGCCGAGTGTTGCTGCATCATGCCAAGGCAGGCACCATCATTGCCCGCCAGGGGGACCAGGTAGGCTGACCTCTGATTTCTCACGGTCTCTTTCCTCTGACCCCTGACCCTGGCCCTCTGGTCATACGTGCGGCCTCTCAGCCTGTGATTTCTACCTCAGACTTGTGTTCTGCGGCCAACCCTGGCCCTCCCGCCCTGTGTCCGCTGGGCCCTTTTCCTTATCAGCCTTCCACCGTCAACCCCTGAATCTTTCGCCTGGAGCCCCAGCCCTTGGACCTCTCGCCCACCCTGGCCTTTCCCATGGCTCCGTGTTCTGCCCGTCTGTTGTCACGTGTGCGCCGGTGCTCTGCCTGCCTGGAGCCCTGGAGCCCTGGAGCCTGGCCAGGCGGGCGTGCACGCCATAAATGCACAGGCCGGTCCAGACTGAAGGCCGACGCAGCCCGAGAAGCTGGGCCTCCGGCTCCTGGCGGCAAATGCCAGCCGTGCCGGGGCCAGACGCCACTTTACACGAGCCTTTTCCCCAGTGTGTGTCATGGGCTACAGCCATAAGCCCGGGCTCCGTGGTCGGCAGGCGTGGGGAGTGCTGGCCATCCGTCCTCCAGGAGCCTGTATGGGGCCTTGCCACGCGCGTAGGGCTGCGAGAAGCCCTGCAGCGAAGACACAGGCCCCCCCGGTCCGACAGCGCCCAGCTTCGGTGTTCCGCTCGCCTCCCAGATAGCTGGCACCTCCTGGAAGCCTGCGGCAAGCCTTTCTGCCTCCCGGGGCAGCGCCCCTCCCAGGCCCCAGTGGTCTCTGGCCTCGCTGAAGCCTCGTTGCGCCAGGAAGTGTCGTGTGGTGGGTGAGGAGGGGCCTTCCTCCCGCAGCTTCAGCTCCTGACTTAGAAAGAGGTGGAGCAGGCAGGTGTCTGCTATTCCCTACCTGCTGAGTCTAGCTTGGGCCAGGCAGCGCATGAAAAAGTGGCCTCCCGCGAAGGAGGAGGAGTGGGGGGAGGAACTGGGTGCGAAGGCAGCGGGGGCGGCTTGTGCAGGTGTCCTGTGGTGGGGCCAGGGGGCCTGCAGGGCTGGGACGGACCGAGTGACGGGCAGAGGGCATTGTTGCTGATGACAGTTCATCAGGACTTACTTAGCTCACGTGCTGTGCGCCCCATTCCAAGAGCACAGCTTGCTGGTTTTCATGGGAGTCAGTTGTGTAACCACCGCTTCTGTCCACCCGAAAGCCTTTCATCTGCACTTGAAAGAGACCTCACTCCCTTCGGCTGTCATCTTCCTCACCCACGCCCCCTCCAGCCCCAGCAGGCACTAATCGTCCGTCTCGGGCACGGCCTGTGAGGGCAGCCCAGCGGCACGTGATCTGTGGTGTTGGCCTCTCAGCCTGCGAGGCCTTCAGGGGTCACCGTGCAGTGTCAGCGCCTCATCCCCGTGCGCCGGTCCTCCCGGTGTGTGGACAGACCACGCTTTGTGGATCCGCTGCCTGTGGGTGGACACTTGGCGCCTTGCGCCTGTGACTCACCCGCCGCTGTGAACAGCCGTGTACGGACGCATGTGGGCCCACAGGTCCACGCGCATGGGCGGGCGCTTGCTGGTCGCTTCTGTCGGCGTCCCTCGCCTGATGGCCGGGGCGGCGCTGCGTCTCTGGCCCTGAAGCGGCTCCAGCTTGGCCAGACTTCTGCAGGCTGCACGGCTTGGGTTCCCGCCCGCAGCGTCGCTTCTTCACTCCTTCTAACAGCTTCCGGTTCTAGCCATCCCGTGGGCAGGACGCGGCACCGCGTCGTGGCTCCGATTTGCGTTTCCTAGCGGTTCCGGATTTTGAGCGTTATGGGCCTGAGGTGTTGGCCACGGAGGAGGGTCTTCGGGGCGTTTGCCCGCTGCTAAGACTGGGTTGTGTTTTTCCTGAGCCGCCCCGCCTCGGCGGTCGTGGGCACCTCAGCCCGTCGGCACGGGGCCCGCAAGGGCCTCCTCCGCGTGGGTCGCCTGCAGCGTGCACGTTTCTTAAGTTTTGGTGCTGTTCAGTTCACCTTTTTCATTGTGTTGCTTGTCGCATTGGCACCTTGTGAATATTTGCACACGTGCCAGATCCGAGGTCGCAGCCCCGCGGTGAAGAAACAGGCCTCGCGGGCTGATGACAGGGCCTCAGACTCTGTTCCAAGCGCGTTACGGTTGCTGCGCGGTGACCTGGCTCAAGGTGAACATCCGACTTGGTCCCCTCCCGCGTGGCTGTCCACCTGCCCCGCCTGAGCAGGGAGGACTTCCACTCGGCCGGGCCTCTGTAGCCAGGCCTCACAGCCCCTTGCTGCCTGGGCTGAAAAGAACTTGCAGGCCTGAGCCTGGCGAGTTCGGTGACCGCGAGCAGAGTCTGCCTGCTGCCAGGGAGGGACGCAGCGAACCAGTGCGCCGGCTCAGAACCAGCAGGGCCCCCCCCTCCCCGTCCTCCTCTCCGGGGCGAGCGCGGTGAGCCCTGGGAGGCCGCGCTGCCCGCCCACGCCCGCTGCGCCCACAGGACGCAAGCCTGCACTTCGTGCTCTGGGGCTGCCTGCACGTGTACCAGCGCATGATCGACAAGGCCGAGGACGTGTGCCTGTTCGTGGCGCAGCCAGGGGAGCTGGTGGGGCAGCTGGCGGTGCTCACCGGCGAGCCCCTCATCTTCACGCTGCGCGCCCAGCGCGACTGCGCCTTCCTGCGCGTCTCCAAGGCCGACTTCTACGGGTAGGCGCGGCGGGACTCCTTGGCCCGGCACCGTCCTGCCCCGAGAGGCCGCCCCAGGTGCCCCTCACCTTCCCAGGGCAGAGTCACCCCCCCCCCCCGCGGCTCCCCAAGGCCTCAGCACCGTCCTGCCCCGAGAGGCCGCCCCGGGTGCCCCTCGCCTTCCCAGGGCAGAATCACGCCCTCCCTCCCCACCCCCCGCGGCTCCCCGAGGCCTCGGGCGCTGGCCCACGCGCCCCTGCCTGCAGGATCATGCGCGCACAGCCCAGCGTGGTGCTGAGCGCGGCGCACACCGTGGCCGCGCGCATGTCGTCTTTCGTGCGCCAGATGGACTTCGCCATCGACTGGACGGCGGTGGAGGCGGGACGTGCGCTCTACAGGTGCAGCCTCCGCGAGGCCTCGAGGCCTGACCCGCCCCCCCCCCCCCGCCCTGACCTGCCCCCCCTCCCCCCCTCCCCGCCCCCGAGGCCCACCTGACCCGCCCCCCCAGGCAGGGCGACCGCTCGGACTGCACCTACATCGTGCTCAACGGCCGGCTGCGCAGCGTCATCCAGCGGGGCAGCGGCAAGAAGGAGCTGGTGGGGGAGTATGGCCGCGGCGACCTCGTGGGCGTGGTGAGCGGGCCAGCCTGGCATCCCGGCTTCCCTGCGGCCGGGCTGGATCTGACCTGACTTGGCACCAGATCTTCCTCCATCAGAGCGGGCGCTTCTGCCCATCGTGGGTCCCTGTCCTCACGCCCCACCCTTCTTGGGGAGCTGTGGGCACAGGGCACCCCCTCGCACCCTGCCGTCCCACCCTTCCCGAGCCGCCCCAGCGGCCCTGCTCACGCCGCCGCCCCCCAGGTGGAGGCGCTCACGCGGCAGCCCCGCGCCACGACGGTGCACGCGGTGCGCGACACGGAGCTGGCCAAGCTCCCCGAGGGCACCCTGGGCCACATCAAGCGCCGCTACCCGCAGGTGCGTCCTGGGCGGGGCCTGAGGGAGGAGGCAGCCAAAGCGGGCGCTCGGTGGGGCCCAGAGCAGGAGGGTCCAGGTGCCCCAGCAGAGGGGACAGCTTGCTGCTCCGGGCTCCCTGGACCTCCCGCCTCCAACTCCCCAGGTCGTGACCCGCCTCATCCACCTGCTGAGCCAGAAAATCCTGGGGGACTTGCAGCAGCTGCAGGGGCCCTTCCCAGGTGAGAGCCCGCCCAGCCCGGGGTGCTGGGGTCGTCTGATGCCCAGATGTGCCGGGGAGGAGCCCCAGACCCAGGACATGTCGGGAAACGGAGCCGGGCATGCAATCTGTCTCTGGAATCTGCAGCAAGAGACAGGCTCCGGGCCCAGGGCTGCTGGGGCAGGGCTGACCCCGAGACCCGCTCGGTGGTGGGGTCTAGAGGGAGCCTGGTGCCGAGGACGGGCCCTGGCAGGTGTGGTTCTGCCGTCGGGCTGCTGGGGAGCCACACCCTGGCACACCAGGGGCGTCCTGGTTGGAGCTGCTGCCAGCGGGGCTCGCGCTGGTTGGTGGGAGGCGGCTTGCTGAGAGGCGTGTTCGCCGGCCAGGGCACATTGGCAGCTGGGGCATCTGTGAGCCGGGGTTCCCTGGGAAGAGGGGCCTGCCAGGCGCTGGGACGTGGGCCTGAGCGTCTGCGTCTCAGCATCCCCGCCCTGGGCCGCCCTGCACCCCAGAACTTCCTCAGGCTCAGGGTCTGCCCCACAGACCCGCATCCCAGTCTCGTACCTGCTGCCCGCTCACGCCCACCTGGCCTCCCCACACGAGGCTGGGCGGCTGTGGGGCAGCGTGAGGCCTCTGACCCTGCGCCCCGACCCCTGGTGCTCTGCCAGGAAGGGGTTTTCACTGGGCCCCAAGCTCCAGTGCCGTGGGCGGGAAGGACGCAGCAGGCAGGGCCTCTGAGCCTGCGTCCTGGCGGCCAAGGAGGGGGTTGTTCCGAGGGCGGGCAGCTGAGGCTGGACACTGAGTTCGGTGGATTTTAAAACACTGAGAGGAGGAAAGTGAGTTAAGGGGGAAGAGGAGGGGCCAGTCAGGTAGAGGCTGGCCCAGGGCAAGACTCTTGCGTTTATTCGGTATCAAGAGCAGCTGGAGGGGAGCAGTGTAGCTAGAGGGGAGCACAAGCAAGGGGTGGCTTCGTCTGAGTGTGTGGAGCGCTGGGGAGCAGTAAGTCCGTTTATGCCTCCTAGTTCTGTATTCAGCTCACTTCAGTGGACAGACAGAAGGCCAGAATGGGGTGGCCTGGACAAGCCCCAGAGAGCACCGGGGGGCCTGCCTGGGTGGGGTGTGTAATGGATGCTACAAAGAGATGGGGACGCCCAGGAAAGTCTGGCCGGCCAGCTCTCCCAGGAGGGCAGTGGGCGGAGCGTGGGCCTGGCACCGGCCTCACGCCCTCCTGGGCTCACTTCAGCTCAGCTGGAGGACAGGAGCAGGGTGAGGAGGGGGAGGGGCAGTCTCCAGGCAGGCCTGCCCTGCACAGCTCGTCCTTTGGGGTCCACAGGCTCAGGGCTGGGCGTGCCCCCCCACTCCGAGCTCACCAATCCGGCCAGCAACCTGGCGACGGTGGCTATCCTGCCCGTGTGTGCCGAGGTGCCCGTGGTGGCTTTCACGCTGGAGCTGCAGCACGCGCTGCAGGCCATCGGTCAGTCGGCTGCGCGGGCGCATGTGGGCGGACGCACGCGTGCGTGGCGCTGCCTGGGTGGCCGGCGGGGTCGGAGCAGCCGCGGGGGGGGGGGCAGGGGGACTTGCTCGTGGGGGCGCCCGTGCGTAGACGTGCTTCCTGACCCCTCCACCCGCAGGCCCCACGCTCCTTCTCAACAGCGACATCATCCGGGCCCGCCTGGGCGCCTCCGCGCTGGACAGGTGTGTGCTCGTCCGCCCGAGTCCGCCAGTCCAGCCTGTGCCGGGGGCATGCGCCCCTCCCGTCTGATCAGGGGTGCCGCGGGGAGAACCCAGAGAGGCGCAGCTGTTCGGGGGGGCGGGGTCCGAGCGTTGCTCCTCACAGCCCTGGGCTGTGCGGGACTGGGGGCTGAGCCGCCCCGCCCCGCACAGCATCCAGGAGTTCCGGCTGTCGGGGTGGCTGGCGCAGCAGGAGGACGCCCACCGCATCGTGCTCTACCAGACGGACACGTCTCTGACCCCCTGGACCGTGCGCTGCCTGCGCCAAGCCGACTGCATCCTCATCGTGGGCCTGGGCGAGCAGGAGCCCATGCTGGGCCAGGTCTGCGGGCCGGCACGGTGCCGCCTCTGGGCCCACCCTCGCCCGGGGCTCGGTGGGCAGAGACGGGGCGTGGCCCGGGCGGCGGGAGGGAGGGGCCCGCGGTGTGACGTCCGCCCCGCCCCCCGCAGCTGGAGCAGATGCTGGAGAACACGGCGGTGCGCGCGCTCAAGCAGCTGGTGCTGCTGCACCGGGAGGAGGGCGCGGGCCCCGCGCGCACCGTGGAGTGGCTCAACATGCGCAGCTGGTGCTCTGGTCACCTGCACCTGCGCTGTCCCCGCCGCCTCTTCTCGCGCCGCAGCCCGGCTAAGCTGGTGAGGGCCGGGCGGGCCCCCCAGGGACGGTCCCTTCCTGCTTCCCAGGGGGTCGGCCCGGAGACCTGGGGGTGGCGCTGGGCCCTGCTCGAGGTCCACGTGCCGCCCGCCCCCACCCACGGCCCTCTCCCGGCAGCACGAGCTCTACGAGAAGGTGTTCTCCCGGCGCGCCGACCGGCACAGCGACTTCTCCCGCCTGGCGCGCGTGCTCACGGGCAACACCATCGCGCTGGTGCTGGGCGGCGGCGGGGCCAGGTGGGGCGGCTCTGCCGGAGGGCCGGTGCCGGGTGGCCCGCGCATGAGTGGGGGGACGCCTGGGGGCGGAGCCAGGGTCCCCCGCGGATCACCGGCCCCTTCCCCGTAGGGGCTGCTCACACATTGGGGTACTGAAGGCCCTAGAGGAGGCAGGGGTCCCCGTCGACCTGGTGGGCGGCACGTCCATCGGCTCCTTCATCGGGGCGCTGTATGCCGAGGAGCGGAGTGCCAGCCGCACCAAGCAGCGGGCCCGCGAGTGGGCCAAGGTGCGTGCCCCTCCGCCCGAGCCTGCGGGTGCCTGCCCCCACCCCCCTGGCCCCGCACGGCCCAGTCAGTGGCCCTGGGCCGTGGCCTGAGACCACTCTGCATCCCGGGTTCTCCTTGCCCCTCAGCGGTGGCCCCGCTGTGACTCGAGGGGCTCCGTGTGACCCCGCGGCCCCTCCCCTAGAGCATGACTTCGGTGCTGGAGCCTGTGCTGGACCTCACCTACCCGGTCACCTCCATGTTCACGGGTTCGGCCTTCAACCGCAGCATCCACCGCGTCTTCCAGGACAAGCAGATTGAGGTGCGCGCCCGCCCCACCCACACGCCCTTCCCCGCGGGCCCCCGCGCCAACCCCCCTCCTCCCGCAGGACCTGTGGCTGCCGTACTTCAACGTGACCACCGACATCACCGCCTCGGCCATGCGCGTCCACAAGGACGGTAGGTGCCCGCGCACCGCAGCTCGCTACGGGAGGCGCCAGGTGGGGGCGTGGGGGGCGGGGCCGCAGCGCCTGGAGCCTTAACCCGCGCCGCCTCTGCCGGCCTCTGGCCGCCACTAACCGCTGCCCAGCAGGGCCCGGAGGCCCCAGGTATGTCGTCCGCGGGCGGGGGCGGGGGCTCGGTGGGCGCCTCACCGCTCGCGCCGTCCCCGCAGGCTGCGTGTGGCGGTACGTCCGGGCCAGCGCCTCCTACTGCCCCTACCTGCCCCCGCTGTGCGACCCCAAGGACGGGCACCTGCTGGTGGACGGGTGCTACGTCAGCAACGTGCCAGGTCAGGAGCGCGCGGCCGCCGGCCCGCGCTGAGCGTGCCCGTGCGCGTGTCTGTGTCCGCGGGCAGGCTCCCTGTGGCGGTACGTGCGTGCCAGCATGACGCTCTCGGGCTACCTGCCCCCGCTGTGCGACCCCAAGGACGGGCACCTGCTCATGGACGGCGGCTACATTAACAACCTGCCAGGCAAGTGCCGCCCGCTCGCTCGCGAACGCCGCAGCCGGGCGGGGCGGTGGCCGTCGCGGGGGAGGACGCGTGGCCCGGCTGCAGGGCGCAGTGAGCGGACGGGCCCTCGGGTGGCCGCCCACGCCCACGCACTCCGCGGCTCTCGGCGCGGACGCCGTGCACACTAACGGGGGACGCTTGCGCCGCGGAGCAGCCAGCCCCTCGCGTGCCGCCTGCGCGCTCGCCTGCTCTCGGCTCCCGCCTGCTCTCGCTCGCGCCGACCTGACCGGTCGCATTTCCCTTCACGCCCCTGGCTTGAGCCGTGTGCATGGGCGGTGTGCACAGGGGCACAGGCTTGTCACACAGCCACACACTCACACGCTCGTGGGGGCCGCGCATCGGCAACCACTCCCGGTGGGCCAAATCAGGCTCTGCCTGGTTGTGCAAGTCACTGCCCTGAGCGCACAGCTGCCCAGTGTTCCCGCCGTGCAGCACCAGAGGGCTGAGCAGTCCAGCCGTGGCCGCAGAGCACCAGTCGTTTTCTCTGCGGCCCTTACGGAAAGGCTGCGGCCGCCCCAGGGCCTCCGGGAGGTGTGTGCACGGCAGGGCACTGGCCGCCTGCAAATGCGCGCGGGGGGCGCTCAGGGAGGCACTGACCTGGTGGCAGCGCGTGTGGGCTGCGGCGACCTGAGAGGCTCTGGCGTGTGTACAGTCGGGAAGCCCACAGGGCGCCGGTGCACCAAGCGGAGGCCAGGGTGCTCACAGACGGCGGGGCATGCGGGCTCCGCAGGGCACAGGTGGGGCGCGCTGCTTCCCCGCACACACACAACGCAAGGCTTTGTGGAGACGTGTGTCTTTGGGACTGGGCCTCGCCCTAAGACCCTGTCCCCACCCCTGGGCCCCAGGCCCTCACTGGCGTACAGACCATGCCCCATGAGCCCCGCCTCCCCCCTAGGCTGCTCCCCAGCCTCACACCTCCACCCCGGGCTTTCCTGCATCCCCATGTGCCTGCTCCTCCCTGTCTCTCACACAGCCCCGCTCCCCGCCCAGACTCTCTCCTGGCCGCTCTGCCTCTCTCCCCTCTCTCTGTCTTCCTGTCGCTGCCCCGTGCGTGTCTGCCGGGGTCCTTGTAACTGCACACTCACTCTCCTTCCACACCTCTGCCCCGGCCACGCGTCCTCGCGTCTGTTCTCAGTGACTCTGCCCCGTCTCTCTCTTCATCTGTGGGAGGCCTGGTTCCCACCGACGTCCTCCAGCCCCTCCCTCCCCATTGCCCCCGCTCCCACGCCACGTGCATGCCGGCATATTGTCTCCGTGGCGGTGCGTGTGGGGCTGGCCAAGCCCCCGCGCTGGGCCCTGGCGGCGAGCGGCCTGCTGACTCCTGGCCCCACAGCGGACATCGCCCGCAGCATGGGCGCCAAGACGGTCATCGCCGTCGACGTGGGGAGCCAGGACGAGACGGACCTCAGCACCTACGGGGACAGCCTGTCCGGCTGGTGGCTGCTGTGGAAGCGACTGAACCCCTGGGCAGACAAGATCAAGGTCCCGGACATGGCCGAGATCCAGTCCCGCCTGGCCTACGTGTCCTGCGTGCGGCAGCTGGAGGTCGTCAAGTCCAGCTCCTACTGCGAGTACCTCCGCCCGCCCATCGACCGCTTCAAGACCATGGACTTCGGGAAGTTCGACCAGATCTATGTGAGCCGGTGGGGTGGGCGCGGTGCGGGGCGGTGGCCCCGCAAGCTCAACCGCTTCGCGCCCAGAGCGGCGGAGGGAAAGGACCCCAGGGCTGCGGCCCCGGGAAATCTGTGGCGAGCAGAGCGGCGGGCTGCTCATGCAGTCTGCCGGGCCGGGCCGGGCGTCTGTGGCTCAGGGGCCGCGAGCGGGCTGAGCTTTTCGCCAGCTGCACCGCCCAGAGCTCCGTGAAGAGGTTCTCACGGCCCGCGCGTCTGTGGGCAGCGCTCGGTGTCCGGGAGAGGGGTGCGGGGATGTGTCGCGCGGCGCCGACCTTCGCGTCCGTTCTAGCTGGGACTGGCTGGTAGAAGTGGCCGCCGCGCAGGCCCTGACCAGAAACACCCGGCCCTCTGGCCCCGGGGAGCGCCGGGGTGGGTTAGCGGCGGCTGTCGGCACGGGGTGGCGCTCCGTATCTGCAGACCTCGGAATGAGCCCGCACGCCGCCTGTGACACTCAGCACCTGGCGCGCCGCACGGGCTGTCGGGAGGAGCGTGAAGGTTGACCGGCGACCCGACAGGGAAGCGCTGGCGTGCGCGTGCGCACGCAGCTGACTGTTTAGTCTCAGGTGTCAGCCACCCCAGAGGTCAGGCTGTGGGGGCTGAGGAAGGGTGGGTGGAGTGGGGGTAAGCGGAGAGGGTGAGCTGGAGCGCGCTGGGGGCGGGGGGCTGCAGGCATCGCCCCAGCCCCCATGCTTCCTGCAGGATGTGGGCTACCAGTACGGAAAGGCCGTGTTTGGGGGCTGGACGCGGGGCGACATCATCGAGAAGATGCTCACCGACCGGCGGTCTGCCGACCTGAACGAGAGCCGCCGCGCAGACGTAAGCGCGGGGACCCCGGGCCGCTCTGAGGCGTCACCCGCTGCTCTGAGTCTCCCCCAGGCCGCAGGTGAACCCAGGCCTCTCTGGGCTTCACAAAGCCTCTCGCCACGGAGCTCCCCCGGGCCTCTGAACCCCCGAGGCCCCTGCGCCCGGCGCCTCAGACCCCGCCCGTGCGCCCGTAGGTGCTCGCCTTCCCTAGCTCCGGCTTCACCGACTTGGCCGAGATCGTGTCCCGCATCGAGCCGCCCGCCAGCTACGTGTCCGACGGCTGTGCCGACGGTGAGGCCCGGGCGCCGCGGGCGGGCGCGGGCACGGGTGGGTCGGGCTCCGGTGCCCTCACCGCCGCCTCTCCGACCGCAGGGGAGGAGTCTGACTGCCTGACGGAGTACGAGGAGGACGCGGGGCCCGACTGCTCGCGGGACGAGGGGGGCTCTCCGGAGGGCGCGAGCCCCAGCACCGCCTCAGAGATGGTGAGCAGGCAGCCCGTGCCGCGGGGACGCCCCCGCGGCTGCTGGCGTGCCCTGCCGTCCCGGGCCTGACCCTGCGCGTGGCCCTCTCGCCCCCGCAGGAGGAAGACAAGTCTGTTCTGCGGCATCGGCGCTGCCTGCCCCCGGACCCCCCAGCTCAGCTGCCGAGGCCTGAGCACCTCGGGGCGCCCTAGCTGGGTGGGTGCCGCCCCCCTGCCTGCTGCTATGCCTGTGCCTCCCTGGGGCCCGTGGCCCTCGGTGCCAGGACCCACACACTGGACCGCTCTGCCCCCGGGGGGTGCAAACACTGCACTGACGACCTGGACACCCCAATAAACCTCCCCTCTCGAAAGGGACTCACGTGGTATTTGGGGTACACGGGGCCTCAGGCCAGGAACGCCCAGTCCCCACTGCTGTGAGCAGTTCCCCTGTGGTCCTGCTCGGTGCTGGAGCCAGACCACGGGGTCGGACTGTCATGTGCACGCCCGGATCACATGCTCCTGGCGCCTGTTCCTGCGCCCTTGTTTCCCTGCTAGGTGCTGCAGCCTCGGCCCCTCGGGCAGCCCTACTGCGTGCAGGTGCTGTGAGTGCCTGGGACCAGCGCGGCCTGCTGGGCCAGTTGACACGCAGGCAGGCAGGGCCTAAGGACCTGACGCGCAGAGGCTCCGGGGATTGCCCCTACTGTGTGCTCTGTGTGCGTTCTCAGAATGAGCTGGCCCTATTCTATGCTGAGCCCTTCCGCAGGGGCCCTGTCCTGGCATGTCGACGAAGCGCTCAGACTGGAGCTGCACTTCCGGGTGTGAGTCCTCAGCCTTGCCCTTCCCTGTGGCCCTCGCCCCTTCCCCAGCCTCGGCTCAGCTGCGCCCCCGTGACGGGACGCTCGGTACGGGCCTGTGCGGCTGCCAGGAGTTCCAGCCGCAGCCTGGGCCCAGCCCTGGCGCTCCCTGCTCGTGTCCTGCTGTGTGCTGCAGCCTCGTGGGGCACCTGGCGCTGCGCCCGCCTCATGCCGACCCCAGTGGGAAGGGCAGGTTCACCCACGAGATTGTCTTCAGGGCAGCAGGGCCCTGAGGGTTTGTGCGCGCTGTATTGTCACACACACCTAACAAAATTCTACTTTCCCGTTTTAACCATTTTGGAGCGGGTGGCTCTTGGGCGTCACGGTCACAGTGTTAGACGTGTCTCCAGCACCTGCCTCCAGGACTTCTGCGTTTTCCTGCCCAGAAACTCTGTTCCCACGAAGCTCTCCTTGCCCCCCACCCATTGCTGGCACCCGCTGTGCTACTCCGAGTTGGCTGCGACTCCCCTGGCGTCCCCTGTGGAGGGTCACACCGTGCGTCCTATGTGTCTGGCGCAGCCACCCAGCCCTGCGTCCGCGAGACCCACCGCGTCCAGGCTTGTCAGGGTTCCCTTTTCAGGGCTGCAGCCCGCCCCGCTGCCTGGGGGCCCCGCTGTGCCCCTCCCTCTGGTGACGGGGCCTCGGGGCCGCCCACCTCCTGGCTTTCGGAGGGAGCCGCCGTGAATGTGGGTGTGTGCTGCAGACCCCGGAGGCCTGGCGCCCCGAATCTGGTGTAACACAGGCCGCGGCCACAGCGCCCTGTGCGGCCCTGTCACTCGGGAGAACCGGGAGGGTTAGGGGTGCCGGCGCGGGCGTTTCTGTGCTTGCACGACAGTTCGGGCCTGTCTCCTGGCCTCTCAGCAACACAGGGGACCGTCCCCTCTGCAGCAAAGCTCCGGCGTGCTCGGGTGCCAGGCGCGGCCCGTCTTCACTTCACAGACAGCCCCGCCTCCCTGCTCGTCGCCGAGAGGAAATTGCAGCATCTGTCCTCGCACTGGCCGCGTCCCGGCGAGCTTCTGCGCTGGCGGCTGCACCGCTCTCCCTTATGCAGCCGGCTCCCAGGCAGCGGTGTCGCGGGCTCGAGAGTGTCCTGACCTGTGCCCGGCCGGTCTTCCAGCCCACGCTGACCATCTCTTAGCCGTGGCCAGTCTTCCAGCCGTGACCCAGACACTGTCCTCGTCTCGGCTCCCCGCGCCTCAGGGGCCTGCCACGGGGGCGCAGATCCACACCTGGGACCCTGCTCTCAGCTCCGTGGGCGCCTTCCCAGCCCTGCGGCTGCCGGGTCAGGTGGCAGTGCCGGGCTCGGCTTCCGGAGCAACCTCCAGACTCCCCCGCAGCAGCCGCCCACTTTCCTCTCCCGCCAGTCACGTGGCGGCCCAGCATGTTCTCGAGCAGAGCGGAGTCCTGTGGAGGCGCAGAGGCTGCGTGGGTGGAGGCTGAGGCCAGAGGCCAGGGAGCGAAGGGGAGGCCTACAGGAGGGCAACTGTGGGCAGAACCCTGGGGCCGAAGCACAGTGGAGAGGGGCAGGAGATGCCAGCAGGAGCCAGGGGACCTGGAGCGGGCGCCGAGGGGGCATCTTGACTGAGACAGTGGAGGGGGCCTGCAGGAGCGGGGGAGGCGCTGGGCCCCGATTCTGCATGTTGAGTTTGAGGAGCTGGAGGAGACGTGAGGGGCAGGCGTTCTCTCTGCTCGAGAACAGGGCTGGGCCGCTGCACTTCGGGGTGGGGACTTAGGAGAGAACTGTCCCGGGAACAAGTCTGGAGGCTGCGGGACAGCGGGGGCGCTGACACGGAGGGCCGGCGTGTGCAGGGCTGTGGCCACTCCCCGGATTCCCTGAAGCTCCCGCTGAATCACCCCTACACTTGATCTGGGTTCCGGTGATTTGAGTTTGGGGTGCTCACGTTAAGCTGGAGGGGAACTGAGGCCTTCCAGGCCCCCCATGTGTGCTGGCTTGTAAGGGCTGCGACAGCAGAGCACAACAGGAATCTATTTGCTACAGGTCTGGAGGCTGGTGTCTCGAGCTCACGGTGTCGCCAGGGTTAGCTCTTCTGTCCCTTGTCTTGTAGACGGTCACCTCCCTGTGGCCGCACGCGTCTTCCCTTGGCATGAAGACCTCACTTTACCTTAATTACTTCTTTTTTTAAAAAAGATGATTTATTTATGCACACAAGAGCTGGAGTACAGGCCAGAGGTGCAAGGGGTGAGAAGAGTCACCAGAGACAGAGCGGAGAGCAGAACAGGCAGACGGACTGAAACACACTGCTGAGGGGAGCAGCGGGGAGGCAGGAGAGGTCTGCTGCGCCGTGTGGGTCCCCTCCCCGGCCAGCGGCAGGGATCAAACTCGTGCTGCAGTGGCTGCGGTCTGCTTCAGAGTGCGTTGCTTAACCCATTACACCACCAGGGAGGCCCCTTAATTACTTCTTTAAAGACCCCATTTCCAGGGCCTCCCTGGCGGCACAAGGGGTTAAGCACAGCACTGTGAAGCATCTGCAGCCACTGCAGCGCGAGTTTGATCCCAGCCAGAGAGGGACCCACATGGTGCAGCAGACCTCTCCTGCCTCCCCGCTGCTCCCCTCAGAACTGTGTTTCAGTGGATCTGCCTGTTCTGCTCCCTGCTCTGTCCCTGGTGAGTCCTCACACCTCTGGCCTGCATCCCAGCTCTTGTATGTGTAAATAAATAAAGCTATTTTTAAAAAAGACCCTATCTCCAAACACACTCAAACTGAGGTAAAAGGAGTCCTGGCTTGCACCGATCCTTCCTGGAGGTGCTAGGACAGACCCTGTGGCCTGTTTTCCTCAGCCCCTGGAGCCACCCTCATTCCTTGGATCACAGCCCTTTCCTCCGGCTTCAAAGCCAGCAGTGGCTGGCTGGCTCTGTCTCCCTTCATCACGCTGCCCTCTGCTTCCATTGTGCATGCCCTTCTGCTCCAGGCCTCCTGCCTCCCCTTAGAAGGATCACTGTGATGACATTGAGTCACCCAGATAATCCGGGGTAATTCCCCACTCCAGACCCTCACTTTAATCACATCTGTAAAGCCTTTCTGCCATGGAGAGCAGCATATTCAGAAGTTCCAGAAATTGGACATCTTGGGGGAGGGGCATCATTTTGCCTGCAGGGCTCCCTCTAGGCACGTGAGCCAGTAAGAGACTTGATACATTACAGCTGTAATTTAGGATGATCGGCGGGTCATTGTTGACATTCTGACTGCTGCTATCTGGAACGCTAGTGGCTGGAGGGCAGGGAACTGTGTCTCCCGTGTCCCTGTTGGTGAATCGATGACTTCTCCCTCCGGGGAACTGAGGCTGGCGGTGTCAGCACCACGGACAGCGAAACGCTATCCGTGGTGCTTCTGCGGCCCCTGTTCTTTCTCTGTCCCGCCAACACCCCTGATCCCTCCAGACCTCTAGGTTTTGGGGAGCACGTTAGGATGGAAATTCAGCCCAAGCTGACCTTTCCCCCGCCCCCGCCCCGTGGACACCTCCATGCTGGTCGTCTTCTATGCTGCTCCTGTGGCAACATCGTTCTCTCTACTCTTCAGACTCTTGTAGAGTCCTGCCGTAAAGTTCTTTGCTCTTTACTCTGTGTATTTGAGCAAATCTGTTCTTGGACGGTCTGAAACTACTTCCCCTGTTAGTTTCCGGCCCACTACCTGCCCCCACGTCCTTGCCACGTGCGTTGGCTTCCTGGTCAGGGATCAAACCCATGTGCAGTGGCTGGTGAAGCTGGATAGTGCTGACTTTAACCCCTGTGCCACCAGAGGGGCCCAGCAGCCTTAATCTTAAGAGCTAATGAATGCCCATCAACTGATAAATGGACTAATAGATTGTCACAATCCATACCACGGAACACTATTTAGTGATAAAAAGAAGCAACATGGGGCCTCCCTGGTGGTGCAGTGGGTTAAGCAACACACTGTGACACAAAACACAGCCACTGCAGCTTGAGTTCAATCCCTGCTGCCGGCCAGGGAGGGGGCCCACGTGGCGCAGCAGACCTCTCGACAGCTGCTCCCCTCAGCAGTGGCTTTCAGTCCATCTGCTGTTCTGCTCCCCACTCTGGTTCTGGTGGATCCTTTCACCCCCCCCCGACATCTGGCCTGTACCCCACTTCTTGTATGCATGAATAAAATGTCTTTTAAAAAAAGGGAGCAACGTGCTAATTTTTGCTACAAAGTGGATGAAACTTGAAAACATTCTGGTAAGTGAAAAAATTCGGATCAAAGACTACATAGTGCGTGGCTTCATTTACATGAAATATTCAGACAAGGCAGGTCCCTAGAGATAAATAGTGGCTTTGGGTTTGTCAGGGATGGGGTGGGGAGGGGGGTGATGTGGAGTTACTTCTTATCAGTACAGGCTTTTTGGGGGGGTGATGAAAATATTCTTTTTTTTCCCATTTTGTTGAGGTATAATTGACAAAATTGTAGGTATTTACAATGTGCAGTGTGATGATTTGATACATGTAGACATTGTGAACATATTTTTCCTATCAGTTAAGTAACATATCCATCACCTCATATACTTACCTTATAAAACATTTAAATTCTACTCTTAGTAAATTTCAACTATACAACAGTCGCCCTGTTTTAACTTACCTCCTCAGGCCTCATTCATCTTTACAACTGGAAGTTTCTATTCTCTTACCAACCTCTCCCTATTTCCGACATCTCAATCACAATTCTTTGCTCTGTTTCTATGAGTTTAATATGTATGTATGTAACGTGTATATATGTAAATTCCCCACATAAGTGCTATCGTGCAATATTGTCTTTCTCTAATTTATTTCACTTAGCATAATGTCACTGAAGTTCCTCCATGTTGTTCAAGTGCTAGTCTAGCTTTTAAAAAATATTTATTTATTTATGCACACAAGCACTGGGCTACAGGCCAGAGGTGTGTGTGGCGGGGAGAGGATTCACCAGAGACAGAGTGGGGAGCAGAACAGGCAGACTGACCGAAACACACTGCTGAGGGGAGCAGCGGGGAGGCAGGAGAGGTCTGCTGGGCCCTGTGGGTCCCCTCCCTGGCCAGAGGCAGGGATCGAACTGGTGCTGCAGTTTGCTTCAGAGTGCATTGCTTAACCCATTGTACCACCAGGGAGGCTGACTCTTTCTTTTTATTTTTTAAAAGATTTATTTATGCATACAAGCACTGGGGTACAGGCCAGAGGTGTGTGTGTGTGGGGGTGGTGAGAGGATTCACCACAGAGAGCGGGGAGCAGAACAGGCAGATCAACTGAAGAACTGAAGTACACTGCTGAGGGGAGCAGCGGGCACAGCAGGAGAGGTCTGCCACGCCATGTGCGTCCCCTCCCTAGCCGGCAGCAGGGATCGAACTCGTGCTGCAGTGGCTGCGGTTTGCTTCGTGGTGTGCTGCTTAACCCACTGCGCCACCAGGGAGGCCCTGACTCTTTCTTTTTAAAGGTTGACTAGCAATGAACATGCCTGGTGGCCTAGGGGTTAAGTCTCAGAGCTATCACCACCCTGGTCTGAGTTCGATCCCCAGCAGGAGCTGACCCACAGGGCGCAGCAGACTCTCCTGCCTCCACCCACGGTGCCCTCAGCGGTGAGTTTCAGTCCATCTGCCTGTTCTGCTCCCCACTCTGTCTCTGGTGTATCCTGTCACCCCCTGCACTTCTGGCCTGTACCCCAGTTCTCATATGCATAAATAAATAAATCTTTTTTAAAAATTTTTAAAAATAAAAACAGGGAGCTGAATTTTTCTCAGAGCAACTCCGCCCCTTGCAGTCTGAACGACTTATTTCTCACCTGTATCCTTTACATAACTTTATTCATCAATGCCCAGGGCTGCTCTGTGCTTTAAGTGTAGCACAAGGAGGACTCACACCGGGCCCAGGGCACCCTTTCCTGAGCCAGCTTCTCGCTCTCTGCCACCAGGGGGCGATGCTGTTGTGCTGTCCGGGGCTGGTGCCTGGTCCCAGGGGAGATTTCAGAGCTGGCCTGCCTCTGCCAGCCCATAGGTAAGTGGGTAGCAGTTAGCAGCCTCCTGGCCTGTTTTGTCCTTCCGGGGAAACTACATCTATGGCTAGCAGGCGCTTTCTCTCATGGAAGTATTATCAGTGGTGCTTAAAGTCAAAAATTTTTAAAAGATTTACTTGTTTATGCACACAAGAGCTGGGGTACAGGCCAGAGTCGCGGGAGGTGAGAGGACTCACCAGAGACAGAGTGAGGAGCAGAACAGGCAGATGGACTGAAACACACTGCTGAGGGGAGCAGCGGGGAGGCAGGAGAGGTCTGCTGCGCCCTGTGGGTCCCTCCCTGGCCAGCGGCAGGGATCGAACTCATGCTGCAGCGGCAGCGGTCTGCTTCATAGTGCGTTGCCTAACCCACTGCGCCACCAGGGAGGCCCTTAAAGTCAAATTTAAAAATAAACATAGGGGGCCTCCCTGGTGGCGCAGTGGGTTAAGCAACGCACTATGAAGCAAACTGCAACCACTGCAGCACGAGTTTGATCCCTGCTGCCGGCCAGGGAGGGGACCCACATGGCACGCAGACCTCTCCTGCTGTGCCCGCTGCTCCCCTCAGCAGTGTACTTCTGTTGATCTGCCTGTTCTGCTCCCCGCTCTGTCTGTGGTGAATCCTCTCACCCCCCCACACCTCTGGCCTGTGCCCCAGTGTTTGTATGCGTAAATAAATAAATCTTTAAAAAAAATAAATAAATAAGCATAGTATGTGTTCACCTGGAAATGTATATCCACAGTGTCCGTTCGTTGGAACATTTGGAAAACACAGTATAAAAAAGGAAAATGAATCATCTCAGTCCTACCACCCGGACGTAGCCACTGCTAATATCTTCTCTTTTCCCAGATTCTTACTCAACGGTCAGTTCAACTGTCCTGATTTTGCTTTTACTGAAATTCATGAAAGAAAAGATGGACAGATTAGAAGACATGAGAGCATGATGAACAAAAGCAAAAGACCGAGGGCCTCCCGGTGGCGCAAGGGGCTGAGCACTGCACAGTGAAGCATCTGCAGCCACTGCAGCGCGAGTTCGATCCCAGCCAGGGAGGGACCCCCAGACCTCTCCTGGCTCCCGCTGCTCCCCTCAGCAGTGGGTTTCAGTCAATTCACCTGTTTTGCTCCCCACTCTGTCTGGTGAGTCCTCTCACCTCCCATGACTCTGGCCTGCACCCCAGTTCTTGTATCCATAAATAAATAAATAAATATTTTTTTAAAAAAAAGGAAAAGACTGATGGAGCAATAGCCTGGAAAGAAATATTTACAAAATAAGCAACAGGCAAAAGGCTGCTGACTTCATAATGTGTATTGAATGTCCACAGGGCGCCAGGTGCTACTTAAGGGCTGTAGATTTACAAAGAGACTTAACCCTCGACCCATTTTACATGTGAAATGACGCAGAGTCCTGAAGACTGGCCCAAGGTCACACACCAGGAAAAGGCAGAGCCTGAATCCAAGCCCCCCGGCTCATATCCCAACCTCGTATGTCATAACGTCCCCTGACTACGTAAACAGGCAAGAAACAGAGATAACAAACACAAGCCACAACGACAGGCTTAGCTTCGTGCATATTCGGAGCTTTCACTCGTACATATGGCAAATGTTCAAAGCACTGAAAAACGTCAATGGTCACAGAAAACCACCTAAGGAACAATCACTGTCACACCGTGGGTGGGGCCGTATAAATTAGGACATTCTTTTGGAAGGGAGTTTGATGGTGGTGGAAAAATTTAATGGAGACTCTGTTGAACAATTAACAGATCCCATTAACAGATGTTCCTAAGATGTGTTCACATCACACTCCCTGCTAACGAGGGCCCATAAAAGTGGGGGATGGAAAACAGCCAGCCGCTGACAATAGGGGCATAGTCAGGCCAGGAGGGCAGGAGGGCAGGCGCCCGGAACACGGCAGCCTGAAGAGAATGGGAAGTCCCGGGGCCTCCCTGGTGGCGCAGGGGCTGAGCACCGCGCTGTGAAACTTCCACAGCACTGCAGCGCGAGTTTGATCCCAGGCCAGCGAGGGGACCCACAGGGCGCAGCAGACCTCTCCTGCCTCCCCACTGCTCCCCTCAGCAGTGTGTTTCATTCTGTCCACCTGTTCTGCTCCCCGCTCTGTCTCTGATGAATCCTTTCACCAGCCCCCCATGCCTCTGGCCTGCACCCCAGCTCTTGTATGCATAAATAAATCTTAAAAAAAAAAAAGAATGAGATGTCCTTATAGGCAGTGGCATGGAAAAATCCCACACGCATGGGAAAAGCTGCCTAACACCTGTACTGTTACGATTGCATGTATGTTAAGAATGTGAAGGATACACAAGTACGTACATGCACAACACACCCTAGAAATCGACTCCAAACAGTCAGCTGCACTGTGCTTTGTCTTGAGAAGTAGGGACAGGGCAAGAGTTTCAGGGAGAATTTACATGTTTTCATTTCCTACGGTTTGTGGTTTGACCCTTTTTTTTTTAGATTTATTTTTATTTATTTATGCATACAAGAACTGGGGTGCAGGCCAGAGGTGGGGGGGGTGAGAGGATTCATCAGAGACAGAGTGGGGAGAAGAACAGGTGGGTCCACTGAGATACACTGCTGAGGGGAAACTGGGGTGTATGGCCAGAGGTGCAGGGGGTGAGAGGAGTCACCAGAGACAGAGTGGGGAGCAGAACAGGCAGACCGACTGAAACACACTGCTGGGGGAGCAGCAGGGAGGCAGGAGAGGTCTGCTGCCCCATGTGGGTCAGCCCCTGGCCAGAGATTGAACTCAGGCCACAGTGGTGACAGTGCTGAGACTTAACCCCGAGGCCACCAGGAGGTCCCTATTGCTATTGTCTGTCCTAGTCGTGAGGCATGTCACGTGTGTTTCTCCTCCAGAGAGGTCCTTATCTGGCTGTGGTATGGGGATAATGCTACCCGGAGACTGAACTGGGACATCTGCCCTCATCTGTGTCTTCTGGAAGAGCTGATGCAGCATCATCTATTTTTTTCTGATACCTTTGCGAGACCCACTAGTGAAGCCGTGTGGGCATGGAATTTTCTCTGTGAGGATTTCGACCACAAATTCCTTTTCTTGGGCCGACAGGGGACCGTTCGGCCTATTCCTTCTTACGTCGCGTTGGTGGTTTTGCAAGTTAAGGAATTTGCCGTGCCAGGTAAGTGGTCAAATGGCCTCATTGGCCTCCTGTCCGAGAGCCCTGCCGCGAACCCTCCTTTTATTTGAGTGTGCAAGTGCCCCCGGGCCTCTGCTCTGCCACACCTATGGGCCCCCGCCTGAAACAAGCCGCACAGCCACGCCCGGAGTCCCCGTGGGAGGGGCCCGCCGGTGGTGCACACAGGCAGACGTGAGTTCGGGGGGACAACAGAGCGGCAAACACCGCCACGCTCTGCGCACGCAGCCCCGGCCGTGACCCGACTGTCCCCGGCTTGCTCCGGCCCCGTGCCTCTGCCAGGCTGAGCATCAAGGCCTCCTGCGCCTGCTGCCTCCTCCCTGCGCCCCGCCCCAGGCCATTCCCCAGCTGTGGAAACCCCACAGGGAGCCTTGCCCCTCAGACAGGAGCCTCAGGACGGGGGCTGTGTCTCCGCATCCCCAGCCAGAAGCGTGTCCTAGACGGAAGCTGCAAGGCGCTCCATGCCAGGACGGTTATCTTCACGTCCATGAGACATAATTTAATAAACTGAGAGCTGACACGGGAAGGGGCAAGTCTCCACAGCACGCACTGGGTGCCGACAGCACGTGGGGTCCTGTGAAGGAGGGGCTCTGTGCTCAGCAGCGTTAGGCAGGGCTGCTTCTCTCGGTAGTGAGCTCCCTGCTCACAGAGGGAGCCAAGGGTGGCTGGAGAGGAGGAGACAGGTGCTTGTTTGAGCTTGGACAAAGGTCCGGACTAGGAGACCAAACTTTTATCTCAAACAAGCTATAATTGCACAGGGTTGAGTTTGGGAGAATGATAGTAGAAAAGGAACTCAAGCTAGCAGGGTAGGACTGCAGGGAACGGGGGAGAACAGCTTGGAGAAAAGCAGAAGGAAGGGCCTCCCTGGTGGCGCAGCGGGTTGAGCGCTGCACTGTGAAGCATCCGCAGCCGCTACAGCGTGAGTTCAATCCCCAGCCTGGGAGGGACCCACAGGGCACAGCAGACCTTTGCTGTCTCCCGCTGCTCCCTCAGCAGTGTGTTTTGGTGGATCTGCCTGTTCTGCTCCCCACTCTGTCTCTGGGGCATCCTCTCACCCACCCCCCGCACCTCTGGCCTGTACCCCAGTTCCTGTATGCATGAATAAATGAAGTCTTTAAGGAAAAAGAAAAGCAGAAGGCAGGATGGAGGGTGGCTGGAAGTGCGGGGAGGCTTCAGAGGGCAGGTTTTAGGTGAAGTTCCCGCCCCTCCTCTCACGTCTTGGCCTGACTCCCAGCACCTGCGCACGCACGGGTGCCCTTGAGACTTGCTCTCCAAGGTCACCGCTGAACGCAGTGTCTGCATCTGCCGAGCACCCACCTCGCCCACAGGCCCTGCAGCCCAGCCCAGGGCGCCCTGGCACCGCCCCTCCCGGCAGCCCCTCCGGCCCTGACCCGGGTGTCCTGAGCCAGCCGTGGGGCTCAGCAGGCCGAGGCATCGCGGGAGTGTGGAGCTTGTGTGAGTTGCTGCTTTCTAGGGTGTCGCTTTGCTGTGTCCTCGGCCTTGGGAACGGCCGGTGCAGAGCAGGGGCTCAGAGGACGATCCGGAACCTTCCAACGTGCTGCGGCTCACAGACACCACCTGTGAGGTGCTGCACGGAAACCGGCACCACCGCCCCTCGCCCGCTCCCCCGCCACCCTGGCCCTCGCGACCCACGCGCTCCACGCCTGCAAGCTGCTGTCCGCCCAGACCTCTCCCGCCGCGGGGGAGAAGGGGCGATGGGACGAGCGGACAGAAAGTTCTTCCCTCCAAGGACTTGCGATAACCCGTCCTTGCCCGACATCTACACAGCCCGCACAGCGAGCGCTGGCGCCCTCACGGCCATGGTGTGGGGTGCGGCTCGGCGCTCCGTCAGTGCCAGTGCGGAGGACACACTACAGGTGGCTGTTCATCGGTGGGTTGTTGCTCTAGAGGGGGCGCTGCTTGCGACTGGGGAGCGGCACCACAGCCGCCCCGGTGCACTCGGTCCGCGGGGCAGAGCCGTGGCCCCGCGTCCTGCGTGTGGCTGCCCTGGCGCTCCCAGACGGGCTCCCGTCCTGGGAGTCTGAGCACCCCCCCTCCCCCTGTGCCCCGCCCTGCCACCACGGTGTCTCCAGCTTTCCTCTCCCGCAACGTCTCCAGGCCGCACTCCTGCAGCCCCTGCCCTCCAGCTGCTTCTCGCTCAGCCTCAGGCATTTAAATCTCCTCCGTGGGGCCTCCCTGGTGGCGCTGGGGGGTGAGCGCCGCACTGTGGGGCCTCCATAGCCGCTGCAGCACGAGTTCAATCCCTGCTGCCCGCCAGGGAGGGACCCACAGGGTGCAGCAGACCTCTCCTGCCTCCCCACTGCTCCCCTCAGCAATGTGTGTCAGTGGATCCGCCTGCTCTGCTCCCCGCTCTGTCTCTGGGGAGTCCTCTCACCCCACCTCTGGCCTGCACCCAGCTCTTGTGTGCGTACAGAAATAAATCTCCTCCGTGCCTTTCCCCTCTCAATGGCTTATTTCATCTTAGCTCTGAACGTCTCATCGTCTGGCTGCCTCCTGAAGGACACACTGCTGGTCTCTGAGTCCCATCATGGTTTTGCGAGAGAAGGAGGGGGCCGGCCTGCCTCTTTGGGACAGCGTCGCTGCCAGAGAAGCCCGGGGCAGCCTGAGTGCAACGTCCTGGGACGGGCCGCGAGCGCCCGACATCCCGTGTCCCTGGGGGACCTGAAACTCCAGCTGTCCGAGGCGAAACTCGTGCTCCTCTCCGCCCCGCCCCTGCCGGCCCCTCATCCTGTGTCCCTGTCTCTGCACGTGGCACCGCCACCAAGTTGCGCAAGATGGGCGATGGGCATCTCCCAGCTCCGCTCGCGCCTCCCCCTGCCCGGCCGTGCTCCCTCCAAACAGCCCGGGGCCGTGTTCTCCCCATCCTGAAGCCACACCCCGTCTTGGCATCTGTCTGGAGCGGAGCTTCGCGGCCCACCTGGCACCAGCAGGACGGCCTTGGGTCGAACCAGCCCCACAAGGCGGCCCGGGGCGCACGGCCGCACGTGGGTCTTCCTGGGCCAGGTTTCCAGGTCCGACTCATCGCCTCCCCCTGCGTGGTTTTCACCGGGAGAGTGGCCGGCCGGCGGGGGCGGGGCCGTCCTGGAGCCGGTTTCGGTTCTCACGATGGGCATCTAGAGGGCAGGGTGCTACTGAACACCCCGCAGTGCACGGCGCAACCGGTTCAGCCAAGAGTACCGGTGACAGGAACCCCTGTTTTGGGGCCACTCAGGGACCCACAGCCGGGCTGCTCCGGGCTCTGCTGGCCCGGCCGGGCGAGCGTGCAGGAAACAGTTCGGTTTGCAGCTTACAGCGACGTGACAGGCTGACTTGACGATTCCTGGGCTTGGCTGTTCCCGCCTTTATTGTTTCGGGAATAGGCTTTTAAAGGACTGTTTCAAATTTTCAGAACTGAGCAGACAGCTCCTGTCCCCGACTCCCTTCCGGAAGCACCAGAGGGGCCTCCAGGCATCTGACTCTGCCAGCTACAGTTGTTGCAGTTAATGAACCCCTCTGACACATTCCTATTAACCGAATCCCACGCTCTGCCCCGCTCCTGACTCCTTTCCTTTTCCCCAGGCCTCTTCCGCCTGGGACCCCAGCGACGTTCAGCCCTCAGGTGCCCGTGGCCCCCTTGTGGCTGGGCCCTTCTGGAGTTTTCCTTGTCCATGACCCTGGCAGTTAGGAGGAGTGCCGGGCAGGGCCCTGGAGGAGGTCTCTCTCCCGGAACTTTCTGATATCTTCCTCAAGATTAGACTGGGGTGACGGCTGGGGAGGACTGTCCCAGAGGCGTCCCAGAGGACCATCCCAGAGGCGCCCTGCCACTGTCCCCAGCGGCGCAAAGAGCGTGCGCCGGCAGCTGTGACGGCTGGCACTGACCCGGCCCCGGACCGGCCGAGTGCTCTTCTTCTTCCACGAGGGAGCCACGAGGGAGCCTCTCTCCATGTGGCCCTGGGACGGGAATCCCAGGCGCAGCACCTTTCCTTGAGGGCAGAGACCCCCACCGAGTGTGGGGTTCTGCTCACAGGTGCCCCGGCCAGGGTCCGCATATGGATTCGGGCTCTGTATTCACTCCTTGGGTCCAGGGCCACATTGCTCAAATGGCCCAAGGGGGACCGCGGGGGCCCCCGTGCTTCTCGCCTTCACACCCCACACTGGGGGTCTTGCTGGTTTGACGGTGCCCCTTGATTTCTGCCACTGGGTGTGTCTAAGTTTTATTTTCCTAGAAACTCACCTCACTGGACTTCATGGATGGAGGGGGGAAGCAGGTCCTGCCTGAAAGACCTTGGGGAGCATCTCCAAGAGCTCAGCCTTCCCTCTGCGAGCTTCATGGGGCTCCCAGCTCTCTGGCCCCCTCGGCCCAGCCCCCACGGCTCACCTCATGCCTCTCCTGCCCGAGCTCCTTTCATCCTCCGGTCTCCGCCCCGCCTCCCCAGCACCCCAGCTACAGCAGCCCCCACCCTGCACCCCGAGAGTCTCGCTCTGTCCTGTTCCCTTCCCAATACTTGTTCCCTGCTGAGATGATCTCTCTGACGTCAGTTTGTTGCCTCTAAACAAGAGTGTCACGAGGATCACGGATTTTTATTACCATTTTGAAATATTTCAGGCACGTGCCCCCAGGCCCCTGGGACTCTGATAAGGATCTCCTCCTCTTGAGCCAACTTCAGGGCCCAGAGCCATGCCTTCCCCTTCCCTGGCTGGAGGCAGAGAGGGCCCAGCCTCCTGCACCCTGTGGCAGCTACTGCCTCAGCCACTCCATCTGAGCGTCCTGGACACTCAGAGGACCTAGACACCTCAGCATGCAAGGCGGCATCACCGTCCAGCGGGCGGCCCGGGTCCTCCGTCGTCCATCCCCTCGCCGCGAGTTTGGGACGGTCAGGCTCAGCTTTTCCGCCAGTAAAATGGGGTGACGCGCGCACGCTCCAGCTGTGAGGCTCTAAGG
This sequence comes from Galemys pyrenaicus, assembly GCA_019455555.1. NCBI lineage: Eukaryota > Metazoa > Chordata > Mammalia > Eulipotyphla > Talpidae > Galemys > Galemys pyrenaicus. Next base: position 9,335,898 of record JAGFMF010011614.1, on the reverse strand, counting down.
AGCTCCCTGCCCAGACTGTCAGCCGCGAACACGATCTCCGGAGTGACTGACCTGAAGAACTTTGCGGATGGCCATTCGGGGTCATGCGCTCCCCCAAACCCAGCGCTGAGCCCTTGTCCCACAGATCCTCTAGGCATCCCCACCCCCCACTAAGAACCAGGCCTGGCTAATGAGCCAGGAGGCAGGAGCCAGAGAGGCCCCAGGTGAGGGGAGGGGCTGAGGCAGAGACCAAGGGCTGGAGGGGCCTGCAGGGAGGGGCCGCCCCAGCACTAGGGGAGCCGGTGTGTCTGGGGTTGCCTGGGTCCCAGGAACAGGCCCCTGGGGGCAGGTGGGACCTCCATTCCAGCCGGCCAGCGTGGGTGGGGCGCCTTGCCCAGCCAGGTGCTCCAGTCCGCCCGGTGTGGGGGCTGGGCCCGAGGAGGCCTTGGCACCTGAGGGGTGCAGTGCTCCCAGCGTCTGCTCCACAGCCAGAAGCCCCAGGCCCTCTGGCCAGGGCCGTGAGGGTTCATCCCCCCACCCCCGCCCCAGCAAAAGTGCGTGCCCCTGTGGTCACCCTGGTCAGGTCGGCACCACCTTCATCTCCCTGTCCTGGGTCCGCAGAGGCCTCGGGAACCTTCCCAGGGGGAACAAACACGCGTGTGAGCAGGCAGAGGAGCTGCGCTTACTGGAGGGGCAGCGTGACCACGCGCTCCTCCCTGCCAGGGCACACCCCCAGTCCCAGAGCCTGGATCCCCCACGGTCGCTCATGGGGAAGCCAAGGCCACCGGGAGAGGGGCCACGGCCAGGCCGCCCGAGGCACCTGGACAGCAGCCGGCATGGGCCCCACACACCCACACGTGCTCAGGCACATCCGCACAGGCACACCGGCCCTCTGCGTACCCACACCCATTCCTGCACGGGCACATCCAGACAGGAGGGCCCACGCCCGTCTCCCGCCCTGCAGCGGCACACCCACCCCTGCGCTGACGGACGGAGACCCAGCGGACTGCGGATTCCCACAAAGGGGAGTATGGACACCATCCAGGGTCAGGGGTCTCAGGAACCGCCTTGCTGTAGCGCCTTTGCATCTCATAGCTTATGCAGCCCCAAGAACAGGTGTGTGTGTGTGTGTGTGTGTGTGTGAGACTGGAGCCCCTCTCTAGCTGTAAGTCACAGGCACACTTAAACACAAGTCACCCACCTGGTCTCACATATGGCACACATACTGCATACTCACACCCTCACACGCCCAAGCCATCCAAAGCACAACTGCTGACACATCCACAGCTACACACACACACCAGCTGCACACACACCAGCCGTATCATCACGGCCAGACATTGCATGTGCACATGCGTGAGCGGTACACCCAGGTACTCGACGCACAGCCAGTTCACAGAGACACACTCAGACACTTGCACCTCGACGGTCATGCCCACACACATGTGTATCTACAAAGCACACGCATGCAGGCACCAGCTTCACACACACACAGTCAGAAAGTGCTACACATCCACATGAATATAAAATAAAATGCAGAACTCGCGTGGACCCGTTATACACACACACCCCACCCAAGGGTGCACACTCCGGAGTCCCTGCATGTGCAAACACAAACACTCATGTATTCACAGTCACAAACTGCAGAGAGGCACGCAGAAGACACCTTGATGCAATAACATAAGGGAGCACACAAAGGAAAACTAAACGGAGATTCACAAACAAAGGGTTTGTCTGTGAAGAGACACACACACACACTCACAAAGATCGCTCCACACTGACAAACACCATCACTGACACCACACACCTATCCACACAAATATGCCCTGCCTAGACAAATGTGCACCAGCGTGTGCAGGAATGGACACTCCTACACAACTGTGTCCACTTCCACTGACACACCCATCCCACTAGGCTCGCACACACCCTATATTCAAATGCAGACGCCACAAAGATCACGCACATAAATACACACATCTGCACACCAAAAAATGCATTCTGAAACTGCCCCCTGCCTATACACACACGTGTGCACACAACGACACCCATGCATATGCACAACTACACTCATCCATTCATATACAAATGCACTTGGACACAAGTACAGCCACACAGACAGAGTCCTCCCTGCAAAAAATTCTACAAATACTCCCAATACACACACAGATACTTGCAAACACACCTGATAACAGCCACACAAACACGCTCATCGACACAAGCTGTCATGCTCCTGAGAACACACCCACGCTCAGCTTCTCGCATACGCCCGCCCTCCCTGGCATTAATCACACGAAACACAAGCACCTCTCAATGCTCACAAAGATGCACACTCAGAAACCGGTGGAACGACACACACCCTCACCATCCTTGTATCCTCAGGACGCAGACGACTGCGGTACAGCAGACCCTTGTACACACAATACACATGAAACACACGTGCGCCATCCAGCTCACACCCAGATATGCAGATGCAGACACGCTCAGAGCACTCGGGTCACCACCAAGTGCATTCGGGGACACCTCCACAGATACAAGTCTGATGCACTCTCGTAGCGCCCAGTGCAGTCAGAAGCAGGTGCACCCACCACGCGCTGCCTCCTGGCCAGGAACAACAAGCCGCACTGGTGTTCACACTCACACCTAAGGAGACACACTTGGACCAGCACACTCATCCCTAAACAGAGGGTCCTTTATCCTCCCCAGCGCGCGCGCGCACACGCACACTCACACACTCACACACACGCCGACTCCTCCGCAGAGCCTCCCAACCTCCGCCGCAGTCCGGCGCGCCCCGCCCGTGACGCCCCGCGGCGAGGGCTCGGCGGCCCGACGGGCTCGGGGACCAGGTCGGGGGCTGGGGCCGGGGGCGGGGCGCACCTGGGCTCCGCCCCGGGGCGGGGCCGACGCTGCGTCGCGAGCGCGAGCGGCCGCACCTGGCTCGGCGGCGGCGGGCCCGGCCGGGGTACGAGCGCGGCGCTGCCCAGGCGGAGCGAGCGCGGAGCCGGCACCCGCAGCCCCGGTGCCGCCATGGTGGAGGCGGCGCCCCCGGGGCCCGGGCCGCTGCGGAGGACCTTCCTGGTGCCGGAGATCAAGTCGCTGGACCAGTACGATTTCTCGCGGGCCAAGGCGGCGGCCAGCCTGGCGTGGGTGCTGCGGGCCGCGTTCGGGGGCGCAGGTACCGGGCCGGGGGCTGCAGGTGCGGGGGGCGGGGCGCGGGGCCGGAGGCCGGGCCGTGGGAACAATGGCGCGGCCGCCGGGAGTCCCGGCTGGGTCTCCGCGGGCCGGGCCTCCGGGCTTCCTGCTCGGCCGGGCGGTGGACTTTGGCCGCCCGGCTGCGGGCGCGCGGTGGGGGTGGGGCCGGCGGCCCTGCGCCGCCCGGGACCCGGTCGTCCCGCCCCCAGGTGAGCCGCGGATCCGCCGGCCGCGGGGGTCTCCGGCGCGGCCTCCTCCGGCCGCCTCCCGCCCCCCAGGACCCCTCCCCGCAGCCCTCTCCCCTCACACACTCACACCACGCACCCGCGGAGACCCCCCCCCGCCGGGACACACGGCCGGGTCGGCTCCGCCGGTGCTGCGGGCGGCGAAGGGAGCCTTGGGAACCCCTTTCGCTTCCATGGCCCCACGGCGCCTGGTGGCTGTGCCTTATCGCCCCATTTCGCCTAGGAGGCGGCGATCCCAGAAGGGCTGGGGGCCAGGTGCAGTTTACCCCGCCGAGGCGATTGTCCACTTCCTCCCTGGCCCACATGTGACTAGCAGGGGGCCATACAAGGGGAGAGGACGGGGGTGGGTGCCCGGGAGTGGAGGCCGGGGCACGGCCAGTCAGCGCCCCAGGGAGAGCTGGGAGCCGGCCCTGGAGCGGCGAAGAGCTGGTTAATTAAGGTCTGAGTCTGGCCTCCCCTCTGGTCCAGCCCACTGGTCTTGGCGCCAGCTGGGCACAGCAGTGCCCCCCCATTCCCAGACCAACCTGTTCTGGGCGTGGGTCCCTGACAGCAGCTGGCTCTCGATTCCACCCCAGCCTCTTTCTCCCTTTACTCACCCATGCGGGGCCCACTTTGGGGATCCCTCGGTGGATCCACTTGAGAGAAAGGGGGGGCTGGAACCCAGGTGTGCCTGAGCCTCTTGCACCCCAGGTTTTGAGGCCAATAAGGACATAGGGGGCTTGACTTTGGGGTCAGAATTGGGTTTGAGCCCCGGCCACCAGAATGTGGACCAACTCCCAAGCTTTAAGCTTTAGTCGCCCCTCTCTAAGCGGTGTTCATTCATCGGGCGATTCATCCGTTTTGCATCTATCTGGGGGGCACCTGTCCTGTGTTAGGACAGTGGTGATTGGGACCCAGTCCCTTCCTCACGGCTTCTGGAGGTGGAAGAGAGAGCCCGGCTACAGAAGTCCCCAGCTGCCGTCGGGCAGCCCGTGTGCTACGACCAGTGGCTGGGCTTTTATTGATAATGTTACTGTTGTTCGTCGGCCCCTGGCCGGGAGACAGGCCAGAAAGGACAGCGCCACTTTGCAGAAAGGAAAGTGAGGGCCCCTGAGAAGCCCAGACTTACCTGTTCTCGCGACCCCGCACAGCCAGGTGACACCTCCATGGGGGCTGCTACCTGAGGGCCAGGGTGGGTCTGTGCCCCGCTCACCTGCTTTACTCAGAGGGCGTTGAGGAAGGTGGGACACCAGCTGCAGGCGGAAGTGGGGAGCCAATTCAACTTCCTCCGTGGGCTCTGGGGCCCAGGCTGGGCCGGGCGCCGAGGACAGAGAGGGAGGATGGGGGAGAGGGAGCTGGCTGTGAGCCTTCCGTGCTGCTGAGTGACCTGCTCCGTGAGGCCGAGGCATGCAGTGGGCCGGGAGCGGGCAGAGGGGAGGCTGGAACCTGGCTCTGTAGGATTTGCTGGGCGTGGAGCGACAGCGTTGTGGGAGAGAACATGAGGTTCAGGGGAGGTGGGAGGTGAGGGAGGCCGGGAGTCGAAGAGCCTCCCAGGCTTAGGTGGGATCTGGGGCCGTGGCTGCCACAGAGGCGTGGAACTGCCCAGTGCGGTCAGAGGCACGGTTGCCCAGGGAAGTGGTGACCGGGCAAGGAGGTGGTGCTGGTGCTTCCGCATACAGGTGTGGGGAGGCCGGGCCGGAATGCAGGGTGGTGGGTAGTGGGCTTAGCAGAGGCCATCCTCTGGCCAGTTTGGGGGACCCCGCCTTTAGAACACAGCTGTGGTGTCCAGTCGGCCTGGCCAGGAGCTGGGAGATCTTGAGCAAGTCCTCGCAGCTCCCCGGGCCTTGGTTTTCTCCTCTGTACCGCGGGGCCATGGGAAGGCGAGGGCATGCGAGGTGGGCGCGGCGCGGCAGGGGAAGAGCCGGCCAGTCGGGGCTGTGCTGGGCACGTGGGAGCTGCAGCCGTGGTGCTGGGTGGGGCCCGGGCTGCGAATGGGAGATGCGGGGAGGGTCCCGAAGCCCCGCCCCAAAAGAACGAGATTCTCTTGTTAATGACGTTGTGTGCTATGTGCTGACGTGACGCTGTTCTGGATGCGTACTGGGTCACCGAATGACTGAATTCGTGTACTGGAGTCTTCTTTTTCACGTGGCCACTAGAAAGTAGCAAGCCAGTGACTCGCATTGTCTGCGCTAGACGGCAGGAGACCGCGGGGCTCTGCCGGAAGTGCTCGGTGGCGCTTCACAGCGCCGAGCCCTGGTCTCGCCAGCACTGCCTCTCAGGGACGCTGGGCAGTCTGGAGACGCTGCTCAGAAAGAGGGTGCTGTTGGCTCTGGCGTGGACCGGCCAGGGGTTCCGCTCAGCGTCTTACGGCGCCCGGGACAGCCCCCCCCTTCGCTGGACACAAAGAATCATTCAGCCCCAGGTGCCGATGCCAAGGTGCACAGCCACTGGTGGCGGAAGTGCCTGCTGACACTTGCTTCTGCAACCCAGCTAGGTTTTGATTTGTGTTTTGTTTTTTGTTTTGTTTTGTTTTTTTTTAATCATGAAGGCCCTGATGATTCCTGCAGGAAAGAAACTTGCTTAGTTTTGCTGATGGGAGCAGGAAAGAACCAGAGGCTGGGGAGATGGAGAGGAGGGTGAGGGTTTGGGTTGGGACCTGTCTGTGGGAGATGCCAGAGGACAGATTGGATGTTGGAGAGTGAGAAAGCGGGGTGATTTCTCCCTGTGAGGGGCACAGAGGACAGGGGCAGGTTTGGAGCAGATGCTGAGGAGTGTGGGAGCTGCCCGAGGGCTTGGTGCTGGTACCCGCTGAAGCCACTCCAGTGTGGGGGTGTCGTTTATGGAGCCCCTGGGGTCAGGAGCAGCCCAGCGTTGAGGGCATGTGCAGGGGAGGCCTGGCGTGAGTGGTGGGAGAGAGAAATGGAAACTGGGAGGCCCGCAGGGGGAGGCTCCTGGAAGGAGGAGGAAGGAGGAGGGGCTGGGCGCTGAGCCCAGGTCAGATAGGCCGCAAGTGTGTGCTGGATGCTGGATGCGTGGCCTCTGCTGGCCGTGGGGGCAGGAGAGTGGCCGCTGGGGGGAGGGAGGGAGTGGGGCCTGGAGGACTCTTCTCTCAAGGAGCCGAGCCGAGCCGCAGGAGAGCACAGCTTGGCACAGCTGGGTGCGAAGGGGAGGTTGGGTGTAGTTGAGGGTGTGAGGGAAGAGCTGGGGAGGGTGGGGGCGGTCAGAAGGCAAGGACCCTGGCCCTTGTGGGTGAGGGCGGGGCGTCTCTGTCAAGAGGGACAGCTGAGGGAGGCTTGGCACAAACGCTTTTGAGCAGGAGAACTCCTGCTCCTTCTCATTCCTCCAGTGCGCAGGACCCCAGTTTATAAAACCATCGCTCAGACTAGAATAAGAGTGGGGGCTCCCCGGAAGGGCCCTGTGGGGGGGCTCCATGCTGGCCTCAATCACCTGGTCCTTGACCTCACCTCCTCTTTCTGGTGGCCTATTCCGACTGCCGCTGCCCGCGCTCAGGTCCTACCTGGGACACTGCCACCACCCCCTCCCTTGCGCAGGGCACTTCCTCAAGCCTCCTCTGACCCTGCCCTGCTCTTTCTCACGCTGTCTTCATGGCTGCCTCCGTGACAGCTCTCGCTGTCCTGAACCCTAGCCCTCCGCTCAGCACTGTCCCCTCACCTACTGTTCCCCCTCCACCCTCATCAGTCATCACCCCCACCTCTTTCCTTCCTTCACCAAATTCTGACCACTCCCAGCCCCTCGGAGGGGCTGCGTCTGTCCACCTTCCCTGCCCCTGCTCCGGCGCCCCCCCCACCCCGCAGCTCGTGGCACCCCAGCATCCACTCGAGGGGTGGAGTCTGCCTCAGGCCGGCCTCGCGCCCCAGCCCTAGCCTTGGCTGTGTGGCCCTGGGCAGGTTACTTTCCTCTCTGCACTGGGCGTCCTCATCTTGAAAGTGAAATTGCCAGCCATGCCCCCTGCCACCCCGGCGGCGCCTGCCCGGCTGCTCCTCCTGGGACTGTGTGAGCCCAGAGGAATGGGCCAAGCGATGAAGCGATGCTGTCACCGACCTGCCCTGCAGTGGGGGTGCCCTCCCCGTGAGCACCCAGCCTGCAGTCCCGGGCGGCAGCAGGCCCTGCGCTTGCCATCTCCTCGGGCTCGCGGTCTCCATCCTGGGCCACCTGAGCGGGCGCCTGGGGCACCGCCCTCGCTGCCTCCGCCACTCCTCCCTCGGCTGTCCCTGCCAGGCTCTATCTCTCCCCACGCGCGCCGCCCTTCTTGCCCAGACACCCCCTGTGTATGCATGTGGGCATGTGGGGTGCGGCCCGCTGCCCTGATGCACCCACCGCCCCTGCCCTTCCAGAGCACGTGCCCTCGGAGCTGTGGGAGCCCTTCTACACCGACCAGTACGCGCAGGAGCATGTCAAGCCCCCCGTGACGCGGCTGCTGCTCTCGGCCGAGCTCTACTGCCGGGCCTGGCGCCAGGCCCTGCCGCAGCTCGAGACACCCCCCAGCCCCTCGGCGCTGCTGGCGCTGCTGGCCCGGAGGGGCACGGTGCCCGCGCTGCCCGAGCGCCCCGTGCAGGAGGCCGACCTGCGGCACCAGCCCATCCTCATGGTAGGCCCCGCCCCGCCGGCCCCACCCTGCAGGCTCCACCCAGACCCCGCCCCCACAAGCCCCACCCCCACAGATCCTGCCCCAACAAGCTCCGCCCCAGACCCTGCCCCCA
>JAGFMF010011614.1:9287222-9327115 GCA_019455555.1 Galemys pyrenaicus | reverse complement strand
CCCCCTGCAGACCCCATCCCTGCAGGCTCTGCCCAGACCCCGCCCCCACAAGCTCCACCCCAGACTCCACCCTGAAGACCCACAAGCTCCGCCCCTGCAGACCCCACCCCATAGGCTCCGCCCCCGCAGGCCTGGCATCCCCCAACTGTGTCCCTTGCCTGGCCTCCTGTCTTAAAAGTTCATCCCTCCGGGACTGGCTCATCCCAAAGGCACCACGCTGGCCCTAAGGCCCTGCCTACATGGCCCCCTGATCATGGAGTATCTCCCCCTGTCCACAGGGCTCTTCCAGGCCCCTCTCCGAGCCACCCCTGATTCCCTGAGGCCCCCCCACTGGCCCTCACTGCCCAAGCTCCCTCTACCGCCCACGTGTCTTCCCTTTGCGGGCCCTGGGAGCCCCCCAAGCCCTGGTCTCACCCTTGGGCGTTTGCCCCCACAGGGAGCTCACCTAGCGGTCATTGACGCCCTCATGGTTGTCTTCGCCTTTGAGTGGACAAAGACGCTGCCCGGTCCCTTGGCCCTGGCCAGCTTGGAGCACAAGCTCCTCTTCTGGGTGGACACGGTAGGTCGGGCAGGGCAGGAAAGGGCTGGGGGCCTGGACGGCCCAGTGCCAGGGCGCTGAACTCTTCTGCCCCCAGACCATCCGTCGGCTGCAGGAAAAGACGGAGCAGGAAGCTGCCCAGAGAGCGTCTCCGTCGGCTCCCGCAGAGGGGGTGGCCCCGGTTCAGCCCTCGGTGAGACTAGGGCAGGGACAGGTGGGGGCAGGGATCAGAGGGCTGGGCGGCCGGGTGGCCGTCTCTGTGGTGGGGGCTGGAGTGACTCTCTCTCTCTCTGCCTGCCTCCCCCTCCCCGTCCCCACTCCCGCTGCTCTCTCCGCCTCTCTGGCATCAGTGCCCCACACGCTGGTACTGGAAGCTGGTTCCTGTAAGTGGGGCTAACTCTCTGCCTCCGCTGCCTGCCCGCTTGTTGCTCTGTCTGTCTGTCTGTTCTGCCTGCCTGTCTGCTCTCTCTGCCTTTCCCCAGCTGTGAGCAAAGTGGGTGCCATCTAACCCTGGGTGAACCCAGAGAGGGCCTCATGGTTATGGCAGGGGAGACTCCTCCCCAGTTAACTGTGGGGATGCACCTCCCGTCCTGCTCATCAGGAGGGCAGAACCCCCTAGCCCTCGGCTCGGCAGGGAGACCTTGGTTCATGGGCCACATGGGCAGGACGCCTGGAGAGACTCCCCCCAAGACAAGGGCCCTCACGGCCAAAAGAGGGTCAGAGGACCCTCCTGAGATGCCAGCTTCCCGAAGCAGACCCCAGCTTTGGGGCGGAGGGCACCCTCCTTGATGCACGAAGTGGACAATGACCTCTGCAAGCTGGGGAGGCTTTGGGCTAGACGGGGTCACTTTTGCTCACTCTGGGGTCTGTCTCCGCCCCTGGGCCTGGGGTGGGGATTCCTGTCCTGCCTGCCTGCTTCTTCCACATCCCCTCCCCGAGCTGGGTCGGTTGTGGGAGGATGCCTTGCATGGGAGGCTGTGGGGTCCCTCTGGGCTGGGAGGAGCTCGGGCCCCCAAAGCCGGCCAGAGCACTCAGGGTGCCGGACAGCCAGGGCTCAGGACACGGTCAGGACATCCCTCTCCGCTGGAGGTGTGCTTGGGGCCCAGCAAGTCAGCGCCCCCCCCGCCCTGCTGACGGCTGCTCCTCTCCCCCCAGCACGCAATTGCCTTCTGTTTGAAGGAGTCGGGGAGCAAACCCCCCATGGTAATGTATCCCCCACCCCGGGGCCCCAGGAGCCCCCGCCCCGCCCCTGCTGCTGGCCTGGCTGCTCGCAGACACTGCCACTGCCTCTTGCTGCTGCCCCCCGCTCCAGGCTGGCCCCCACTCCGGCTCTGGGACCCCCGGCTTCACGCCCCTCCTGATGGACTCCCCAGGCGCCCCCACCGGGCCTGCATGAGTGCTGAACTGGAAGGCGGCCGGCCGCCACCTGACTAGGTTCCTACCCGCAGATCCGGTACCGAAAGGACCGCGCCGTCGCCCGACGTGCCCCCTGCTTCCCGGCAGTGACCGGCCTCCAGGACCTGGCCAGCGGGGCCGCGCTGGCGACCACGATCCACTGCTACTGCCCCCAGCTGTTGCGACTCGAGGGTGAGTGAGTGGGCCTGGGCCAGGCGCCGCCCCGGAGCCAGGGCCCTGAGACCCACGCCCGGGCGCTGCCTGACGGCACAGCGTTGGGCATGCGTGGCCTGCTGGTCCCGGCCTCTCTTCCCGGTCACTGTGCGGCCTTCAGTGTCTGACCGCTCTGCCCTGCACACCGGCCGCCCTGCCTAGATGCTCAGAGCACCCTGCGCCTGGGACCCAGCTGCAGTCGTGGCCATCCCCGGCCTGAGGGCCACGTTCTAGTTCTAAGAGGAGTAACTTTGTTTTTTCTAAGGTTGATTTACTTATGCAGACAAGAACTGGGGTGCAGGCCAGAGGTGCGGGTGCCGGGGGGCGGGAGGGAGAGGACTCACCAGAGACAGAGCGGGGAGCAGAACAGGCGGATCCACTGACACCCACTGCTGAGGGGGCAGCGGGAGGCAGGAGAGTCTGCTGCGCCCTGTGGGCCCCTCCCTGGCCGGGAGTCGGACTTGAGCTGCAGTGGCTGCCGACGCTTCACGGTGCGGCACTCAGCCCCTGCGCCACCGGGGTGGCCCCAGAAGAGGAGTGAGCTCATCACGAACTTTCTGGGTGTTAGACCCACGACGACTGGTCAGTCGCTCTGAGAGCAGTCTTGGAGGACGAACGCTCTAGGCAGTGGGAACAGCAGAGGCGCCTGCACGGCGGCCTGCAGCAGCCCTGCCCAGGCGGCCTGCCCGCGTTGCTGCTGGCCCCGGCCGCCCTGGGGCCCCGGCTGCCCGCAGAGCCCGGACCGGCGTCTGTCTCCACAGAGGTGTGCCTCAAGGACCCCATGTCTGTGGCGGACAGCCTGTACAACCTGCAGCTGGTGCAGGACTTCTGCGCGTCCCGCCTTCCCCGCGGCTGCCCCCTGGCCCTCGAGGACCTGCTCTACGTCCCGCCGCCCCTTAAGGTAAGGCCCTCGAGGGCCCCGCGGCCTGGGCGACGTCCGGTGCTGGGCCTGCCGGCTGACTGGCCCCTGCTTCCAGGTCAACCTGGTGGTGCTGCTGGCCGAGATGTTCATGTGCTTCGAGGTGCTGAAGCCTGACTTTGTGCAGGCCAAGGGCCTGCCCGACGGACACGGTGAGGCCCGGCCAGGCCCGGGGGCGGGAGGGTGGGGGCCAGACCCCGCCTGACTCTCTCTGTGCTGCAGCCGCCTCCCCCCGGGCCGCGGACACCTCCACTCCGCAGAACAGCAGCGGCAGCAGGTAGGACTCCCCTGCCGGCCGGGCCGCCCCACGGATGGGCGTCTCCTCCTCGCGGGGCACTGGGGTGAGCTGGGGCTTTGCTCCCGGGAAGGTCGGGAGGATTCTGCAGCCACCGTGCGTCTCTCGGCAGCTCTCCTGTCTTCAACTTCCGCCATCCACTCCTGTCGCCCGGTGGCCCCCAGTCCCCACTCCGCGGATCTACAGGTGAAGGCGGCTGATGGCTGGCACTAGAGCCCCCCAAAGACTGCCCAGCTCAATCTCCACTGGCCCCCAGAGTCCCCTCCCAGTGGCTCAGTAGGGCCCCGAGTGGCCCCGGTGTCTGTCCACATAATGACCCATCAGTGACTCGCCAGTGACACGCCTGGCTGGCATGAGTCCCCATGGCCCCTGGTGACCACTGCTGACTCCTCCCCAGGCTCCCTGAAGTCCTCCCCGTCCACGTCCCACATGGAGGCCCTCGGCAAGGCCTGGAATCGGCAGCTCAGGTGAGTGTGTCCCAAGGGCCCGGCCGGGGGGCGGGCTGGGCCAGGGTGGGGCCGAGGCGTGTCCAGGGGCTGACCCCTCCCTCCGGCCGCCCAGCCGTCCCCTCTCCCAGGCTGTGTCGTTCAGCACTCCCTTTGGCCTGGACAGCGACGTGGACGTCGTCATGGGAGACCCTGTCCTCCTCCGCTCTGTGAGCTCTGACAGCCTGGGCCCCCCGCGCCCCGCACCGGCCCGGACCCCCGCCCAACCAGCCCCGGAGCCCGGCGACCTGCCGACCATCGAGGAGGCCCTGCAGATCATCCACAGTGCCGAGCCCCGGCTGCTGCCCGACGGGGCTGCCGACGGCAGCTTCTACCTCCACTCCCCTGAGGGGCCTGCCAAGCTGCCACTGGCCTCCCCCTACCCACCTGAGGGGGCCTCAAAACCGCTGCCCGATGGGCCCACCAAAGCACCTACCTACGTGCCCCACCCTGAGGTCCCCCTGAAGCCATCTCCGTGCCCCGCGGGGGCGGCACCGAAGCCACTGGCCCTGTCCGAGGGGTCTCCGGCGGCCAACAATGCCGAGGTGAAGATGACCAGCTTTGCCGAACGCAAGAAGCAGCTGGTGAAGGCCGAGGCCGAGGCCGGGATGGGCTGCCCCGAGGCCGTCCCAGCGGCCCCCGAGGCCCTGAGCTCAGAAATGAGCGAGCTCGGTGCCCGCCTGGAGGAGAAGCGGCGGGCCATAGAGGCTCAGAAGCGCCGGATCGAGGCCATCTTTGCCAAGCACCGCCAGCGGCTGGGCAAGAGCGCGTTCCTGCAGGTGCAGCCGCGGGAGGCCGGCGGGGAGGTGGAGGCAGAGGCGGAGCCTGGCCTGGCCCCTGGTGGGGAGCGGCCTTTGGGCGAGGGCCAGGGCGAGCCGTCCCCGCGGCCCAAGGCGGTGACCTTCTCGCCCGAACTCGGCCCGGCGCCCCCCGAGGGGCTGGGGGACTACAACCGGGCAGTCAGCAAGCTGAGCGCAGCGCTGAGCTCCCTGCAGCGGGACATGCAGCGGCTCACGGACCAGCAGCAGCGGCTCCTGGCCCCACAGGAGGCCCCCGCGCCCGCTCCACCGCCTGCCGCCTGGGTCATCCCCGGCCCCACGACGGGCCCCAAAGGGGCATCCCCCAGCCCTGCCCGGCGTGTCCCCGCTGCCCGGCGCAGCCCTGGGCCTGGCCCCAGCCCGACGCCCCGCAGCCCGAAGCACACACGGCCTGTGGAGCTGCGGCTGGCGCCCCTGACAAGGGTGCTCACGCCCCCCCACGACGTAGACAGCCTCCCCCACCTGCGCAAGTTCTCCCCGAGCCAGGTGCCTGTGCAGACGCGCTCCTCCATCCTCCTGGCGGAGGGGCCGTCTCCCGAGGAGCCTGCAGCCCGGCCCGGCCTCATCGAGATCCCGTTGGGCAGTCTGGAAGCGCCCGCTGCTGAGGAAGAGGGAGAAGGCAGCCCCCCCGGTGCTGAGGACTCCCTGGAGGAAGAGGCGTCCTCAGAGGGAGAGCCCCGGCCAGGACTGGGGTTCTTCTACAAGGTGAGCGTCGCGTGAGGGGGAGGCTGGGGGCTGGCTGGTCATGGAGCGGGGAGATGGACGGGGCGGAGGGTGGACAGGGCGTCCATAGATGGGCAGGTTCATGGACACGCGGGTGGTGGCAGGGTGAGGAGGAAGGCGGGTGATGGAGCGGCCAGTGGTAGATGGACGGCGGGTGGAGCGCTCCCCAGCAGCCGCCCCGGCTGTCTCAGTGGCACCTCTGCTGCAGTGGCGCCCCAGTGGGGCTGCCTGGTGCCTGCAGTGCACCCTGACTGGGCTCCCCACCACCCCCAATTCCTGGCCATTTGCAAGCGAGCGTTTTTGACTGGGCCTTGTGACTCCCGCCCGCCTGCGGCTCAGGAGTCTGTCGCGGCCTGGACTCTGGCCCCTCTGGCCCCCTCTGCTCAGGTCCTGGCTGTGCCGGCCCCTAGCTCCACTCGGTCGTCCCTGCCTGGACCTTGCACTGGCTGCCCCTCTGCCTGGACGCCGTTCCTTCCCCTTGCCCCACCCGGTCTCCTTAGCCGCTGCCGCCAGGAAGCCTCACTCGCTGCCCCCTGGTTGGGGCGGGCTCCTGCCCACGAGGCGGCAGCTGCTTCTGCTGGGGCCACCGCTGGGCTGTGAGCAGACCCAGGCCGGCCCAGGCACCCAGCGCGGGGGTGTGAAGCGGGCGCCGAGCCCCTTCAGGGCCAGAGAGGAAGGGCAGGCAGGCAGGCAGGCTGGCCGGAGCCAGACTAGCGGGCGGCAGCTGGACGCAGTGCCCGCCCTAGGACGAAGACAAGCCCGAGGACGAGATGGCCCAGAAGCGGGCCAGCCTGCTGGAGCGGCAGCAGCGGCGGGCGGAGGAGGCGCGGCGGCGGAAGCAGTGGCAGGAGGCTGAGAAGGAGCAGCGGCGGGAGGAGGCCGCACGGTGAGCCTGGGCCGGACCGGGGCCCTTGCCGCCGTGCCCCCGCGCTGCCCCTGACTGCCCAACTCCTCGACCGCAGGCTGGCCCAGGAAGAGGCGGTCCCCGGCCCCCTGGCGCCCCCAGGCCCTGCAGCCCCCGCTGCTCGGGCCCCAGCAGAGGAGGAGGTGGGCCCCCGGCGGGGGGAGTTCACAAGGCTCGAGTACGAGCGGCGGGCGCAGCTGAAGCTGATGGACGACCTGGACAAGGTGCTGCGGCCACGGGCCTCCGGGTCCGGGGCGGGGCGGGGCGGGCGGAGGGCCCCCCGGCCGCGCTCCGGCTGCTGCGACGACTCTGCCCTGGCGCGAAGCCCTGCCCGAGGCCTACTGGGTGAGCTGCCCCCACCCTGCCTGTCCATGGGCGTGGGAGGATGTATGAGCAGGGCTGTGGGGCGGGGCTAGAATCTTGGGGTGCTAGGGGCCTATGGTCCCCTGCCTGCCTGGTAAGCCCTTGAGAAGGCTGTGGGGCTTGACACAGAGGTCCTCCGTGGATTAGCAACGCTCTCTAGGACGCTTTTGGGGAGCAGATTCCCAGTGGGAGCTGCGTGGGGTGAGGTTCTCGGCCGGGCTGATGCCAGGTGGAGGCCCCATGGGCACTTGCAGAGGGTGGGTGCTCAGGGAAGCCTGACCCGACGCCCTCTGCTCCCAGGCTCCCGGCTCAGCAAGGTCTACTCCCAGTCCACCCTGTCGCTGTCGACCGTGGCCAACGAGGCCCCCAGCAACCTCGGCGTGAAGAGGCCCACATCCCGGTGAGCTGGCCCCGCACAGGTGCCCCTGGGCTGTGCTGCGCCTGCCGCCCGGCGGGAGGACAAGCGTGTGCGCGTGCGCGAGGTGCCGCTGCGCCTGGCGGGTCCGTCTCACTGAGGGTGGTCGCTGCCCCAGGGCCGCGTGGACCCGGGCCGTGCGTGGGCCTGCGGCAGGGCCTCTGGGCAGCGGAGCTTCCCCACCACTGACCCCCTTCCTGCCCCCCAGGGCTCCCTCCCCGTCGGGCCTCATGTCCCCCAGCCGCCTGCCCGGCAGCCGCGAGCGTGACTGGGAGAACGGCAGCAACGCCTCCTCGCCGGCCTCGGTGCCTGAGTACACGGGTAGGTGGGCTTCGGGTGACCCGGGCTGCCCTGTCCCCCAGCTGTGCCCGCTGACCGCCCCACCCCCAGGTCCACGGCTGTACAAGGAGCCCAGCGCCAAATCCAACAAGTTTATCATCCACAACGCCCTGTCTCACTGCTGCCTGGCGGGCAAGGTGAACGAGCCGCAGAAGAACCGCATCCTCGAGGTAGGCCCACACCGCGCGGGGGCTGCAAGTGCCCGCGCCCCGCCCGCCGCGCTGACCACTTCCGCTGCCCACAGGAGATCGAGAAGAGCAAGGCCAACCACTTCCTGATCCTCTTCCGGGACTCCAGCTGCCAGTTCCGGGCGCTATACACGCTGTCGGGCGAGACGGAGGAGCTGTCCCGGCTGACGGGCTACGGCCCGCGGACGGTCACGCCCGCCATGGTCGAGGGCATCTACAAGTACAACTCGGACCGCAAGCGCTTCACGCAGATCCCCGCCAAGACCATGTCCATGAGCGTGGACGCCTTCACCATCCAGGGACACCTCTGGCAGAGCAAGAAGCCCACGACGCCCAAGAAGGGTGGCAGCACCCCGAAGTAGCTGTCCCGGGGGGCCTGCAGGCCGGGCCGCGTGCTCCGGCCGGCGCCCTCAGGACAGTCGGCGGTGTTCCTGGGCCGGCCTGTCCTCACCTGCTCTGGGTGGGGCTGGAGACCCCACCCCCTAACTTCTGTCCTGTCCTACTGTGGGGGCTGAGCTGGGAGGTTCAGGGACTCAGGGCTCAGCTCGGTCCCCTGTCTGTCCCCCCCCCCCCGCCCGCCTTCTTGAATAAACTAATTTAAAGAGCACTGGAGCACCGTCCCGCAGCGGGCAAGTGAGCTTACCCTGCTGGGTCCCCACGCCCCTGGCTGCGTCTCCCTTTACCGAATCCCCAGCCTCTTTCATCTCCTGGGGCCCCACCAGGGCCCCGACGCAACCTCCCTGCCAGCGCCCCGTGACTTGCTCAGCTGCCTCTGGCCTGACCCTAAACCTCACCAGGCCACGGCCCAGCGCCCCTTCTTTCCCTCCCCATTGGGGTGGCTACTGCCCTCCCTGGCCAACTTGCTCGAGCTCCAGGTGGTCCGCCGTCTCTGGGCAGTCCCCGTGCCCGGGCAGGGTCCCCGCTGTCCCCTCCGGCCTCCACGCCTGAGGGTCTGGTTTCCTCCTTGCAGAGAACACTGGATGTCCCCGGTGGGACCCACGTCACCAGCTCCCCGTGGCAGAGGCGTGCTAGGCCCGGAATGAGCCTTCCCGCTGCCACCTGACGTGTTTTCGCCTGCGGAAGCCACTTCCAGCGCATGTCCCTCTGCCCCCATGACCGTCCCAGCTGGCGGTCTAGGCCTCCCATGCCAGTCCCCACTGCAGCCTGCACGGCCTGTTCACAACACAAATCTGATTATGTCCCTCGATGCTAAAAATCCCTTAATAGCTCAGACCTGATCACAGCGTCCCAGAGCTTAAGACTGAGGGCTCGCCGCAGGGGCAGGCACTCCCCGCCAGGGGTTGCAGGGCCAAACCCACGGCCTACCTCCAAAGGGCTCGGCCTGTCTCTCCCATGGGGAGATGGCCCTCTTGACCAGTGAGGGGAAAATGGATGTCCACCTGAGCAGGAGACAGGGTGGACCGGCCTTTGGGGCAGAAGTTGGTGAGAGCTGGGCAACTGGGGGCAAGGCACACCCTCCCCCGCCCCTGAACGTGGGGCTCCAGGAGTACTAGAGAGCAGACTGGCCTCCGAGTCAGAACTGGCTTGGCGGGTGAGGGTGGGGCACAGCCCTGGCCGGGAGCCCAGGTGCCTGCCTTCCACACCAGCCAACCTGGGGGTGGGGTGGTGGTCTGGCTCAGGGCCAAGGCATTACTGAGCTGGCGATCCCTATGGGCACCTGGCCGCAGAGCGTGGGCAGGAAGGAAGGAGGCGCAGACCGTGACGTACAAATGCAGGCTTCATTGTGGGGGCGGGGGGTGTCAGTCTTCCTTCAGGCTCCCGAACACGGCCGCGGGCACGCTCTGCTGCTCCAGCCGCACCTCTGCGGGCGCAGGGAAACAGGGTCACTCCCCAGGACAGTTCCGGCCCCGCCCCGCTGTCCTGCCGGCCTGGCCCCTCACCGTTTGGCTCCAGGTCCATCTCGTCCTCGTCCTCGTCCTCGCCCAGCGCGATCTCCTCTGGGTTGGCTTGCTGCGCCAGCTCGGCCAGCTCCTCCCGGGAAGCATCGCTCCTGGGGTGGGAGGGGGCTGCTGCTCAGAAGGGCTTCTCCCCGGCACCTCCCTTCCTGCAAACGCTGGCTCCCAGCCCAGACCGACAGCCCGCCCTCACCTCACAAACAGGATCTTGCTCTGGGCCCTCGGGGGCTGGTCCCGCTCGGCCTCAGCCGCCAGCTGCTCTGCCCGCTGCTCCAGCAGCTTCATGTCGTCCATGCCGCTCTGCCCGGGGGCGAGGTCGGACACTGACGGGCGCAGGGGTCAGACGCCACGACGGGCGCTCCCACAGGCACCCGGCCTGTCCACCCTTGGGGCCCACCGCAAGGGGCTCCTGGCCTGAACCGGGGAGACAGAACTGCACCTCCAGGCCCCCACGCCAGAGGTCACGGTGGTGCACTGGCAGAGGCGGGTAAGGCCCTGGAGACGGCCCGTGGCACTCAGGGTGGGCCCAGGGGCAGGCTGACCGCAGCGCTCACCGGTGCCCGTGGCACTGCCCGACACCTTGAGCATCTGCGAGGCCATGAAGTTGACCTGCGTGTTGTAGGTG
The DNA here is from genome assembly GCA_019455555.1 of Galemys pyrenaicus. Taxonomy (NCBI): domain Eukaryota; kingdom Metazoa; phylum Chordata; class Mammalia; order Eulipotyphla; family Talpidae; genus Galemys; species Galemys pyrenaicus. The sequence goes on along the minus strand of JAGFMF010011614.1, from coordinate 9,316,979 downwards.
GCCTGCACGCTGCGGCGGATGCGCAGCATCTCCCGGATGGTGTCTTCGTTGCCGTGCCGGACCTCGAAGTCCTTCCACGTCTGCCAGAACGCCCCAGTCGTCTGCAGGGAGGGGGTGTGAGCTGGCCTGTGGGGCTGCCGCCCCCGACACCCGCCCAGCCGCCTGGGCCCGTCCTACCCGCGGGTCACAGATCTGGGAGCAGAAGCTGTAGATGGCCCGGGCGCGGTCGATCTCCCCGAGCTTGCACTCCATGTCCGCGAAGCGCAGGCACATCTCCCGGGCGTGCTCGTCCGACAGCACCTGGGACGGGGCCAGAGTGGGCTGACGCTCGGGGGCCCGCGAGGCCCCCACCCACACGCAGGCGTGCTCAGCTCTGCAGCCTGCAGGCCCTGCCGCCGCCGCACCTCGATGGCCTTCTGGTAGATGCTGCGGGTGTGGGTGACGCCGTAGATCTCCGCCGCCCGCTTGATGTAGATGTTGAACATGTCGTACTGCTGCGCGGGCTCCACGGCCCGGGTGGCGCGCTCATACACGGCCATGGCGTGCCGGGCCAGGCCCCACTCCTCCTCCAGCTGCGCATACAGCAGGTACAGGGCTACGGCGGGACGGGACGGGGGTCAGCGGGCAGCGCTGGACCCCACTGCCCTGCCCGGCCCGCCCTCCCGGGGCCTGCCTGCCCTCCTCACTCTTGGCGTATTTGGGAGGGCAGCCGTCCAGCGCCTGCTCGAAGAGGTCCCGCGCCCGCTCCAGCTTGCGGCCCCCGTAGCGGGCGATGAACTTGGTCAGGTAGGTGCTCCAGATGTCAGACACGTTGGGCCACTTGAACAGCGAGACGCCGCGCTCGTACGCCTGCAGGGGCGCCGTGTGAGGCCACAGGGCGAGGGCACAGGCGCCGGCCGCCAGGACGCTGCTCCTGTCTCTCGTCTGGCTCAGCACAGCCCTTCTCTGTCCGCCCCCACCCCCGCTCGCTCCCTGTACCCCTGGGAGTCCAGGGGGACCACGTGCTGTCTGTTCAACCTCAAGGACGACGCCGGCCCAGGACTCGGGCATCACGGGTGAGGCTGTGGGGGGCTCGGCGCTGCAGACACTGGACGCGGCCAGAGGGGGCCTGGAGTCCAGGCAGGAGAACGTGCACGAGCTCCCATGCGCGCAGCCTCCACACGCACAGCCCGCAGCGCAGGGTCTCGCCGCGTGCACGTGGACACCCACATGCCTGGGGTGTGCCGCCGCGTAGGGGCAGGACGGCCTGCACACGCCAACACCCCACACAGGTGCCTACCGTGGGCTGACCTGCACCCCCAAACTCCACACTGACACTCGGCCCCGGTACCTCAGACTGTGACTATTCGGAAGCAGGTGCTTTACACGGCCCTATGCCAGTGCGACTGACGTCCTTCTACGGAGAGATGTGGACGCTCGGAGCGACTCAGACCGACGGTCGTGCGAGGGCACAGCGCGGCGCTGCCCAAGGCCAAGGAGAGCGCCCCAGGGGAAACCGGCCCCGCCAGCACCCTACCTCGGAGCTCCCGGCTTCCACCACGACGAGAACACACCCCTCTGCAGCCAGCCGCCCCAGGCCCCGGCCCTGCGCCCGCGAGCCAGCAGACCCGCCCACCTTGAAGCTCTCCTCGAAGTACTTGTGCTCCTCCAGGAACATGGCGTAGTTGATGACGATCTGCGGGGTGGCAATGCGCAGGTCCAGGATGCGGTCGTACACGGCCTTGGTGGACTGCGGGCGGGTGGGGCGGCGTGAGCCCGGGGCCTCGCTGGCGGACACCCCCTGTGCGGTGGGGCCCCGCTCACCTGGAAGGTGCCCAGGCTCTCCTCCAGGTCGGCCAGCATGGACCACACCTTCAGCGACTTGTACACGCGGTTCTGCACGGGCTCCGAGCCGTCGAAGTACTCGGCGCGGCGGGCGGGCAGCGCGGTTGCCTTCTGCAGGGAGAGCGGGGGCGGCGCTTGAGGGCGTCCTGGCCGGGGGGGGGGGGGGGGGGGGGGGGGGGGGGGGGGGCGCAGCCCCTCCCGGCGCTCACCCGCAGCAGCCGCAGAGCCTGGTCGTAGTTCTCGTGCCGGAGCTCCAGCTCGCCGCACTCACACCAGATGCTCGCCAGGTCGTCCACCTGCTTGAAGCTCACCTTGGTGGCCTTCTCCAGGATGACGCGGGCCTGCCAGGGCGGCGGGGTCGGTCAGGCGACACGCCCGCTCCCGGGAGCCGCACACTCGCGCACACTTACACAAGCGCAACTGCGCCCGTGCCTCCTGGTCCAGGTGTGTGCCCTGGCCTGACCCATCTGCACTCGCTGCAAGGGACGCACGCACAGACACGCTTGGCGTGGCACTCACGTCATCCAGCTGCCCGTTGTCTTCGTAAAACTTGGCAAATGCAACCCACAAGGTGTGGGGCTTTCCCGTCGCCTTGAAGGGGTCCACGGTCTGCACGGCCTCCGTGTAGGTGTTGATGATCTGGGCGGGAAGGGCGGGGTCAGGCACGACGGCCCTGGCGCAAGGGCGGGGTAGGGGTGGTGGCGACGACGCACCTCCCGGGGGCGGCCCTGGTGCAGGGCCACGCGCTTGTGCCACTCGTGCACGTGGTGCGGGTTCTGACGGAGCAGGACGCTGTTGAGGAGCAGGGGCCGCCGGCCGATGAGCTGCTCGAAGCGGGCCAGGCGCAGCTCCAGGTCCACGTCGTCTGGGCCCGGGGACGGGGACGGGCAGGACGTCAGTCACCTGTCTCAGTCCTCTCCCTGCTGGTCCTCAGCCCAGGGCTCTGGCCGTAGCTGGCCTGCGGCCGTGTCCACCCCCTGCGGGTCCCCGCCTTGCTGCCCAGGCACATCCGACCCCAGACGTGCCCACCCCAACTACCCTGGAAACTCCTCCAACACCCCAGCCACTCATTTCTGCGCCCCCTCCAGGCTACCCAGCCTTCTGTCCCACCAGTGCCGGGGCTTACCCTCCTCCTCCCGCCCCAGCTCCGAGGTGGTCTCCATCTTAGCTGCGATCATGCTCTCCTCAAACTGGGCGTAGCTGTCGAACACCTGGGTGAAGTCCCGCACCGTCATCACGGTGCGGATGGCCTCCTCGTACACGTCCCGCGCCTGCAGGGAGAGAGGCGGTCTGCAGCACTGGCCCTTGGCACCGGCCCCAAAGTACAACCCCTGTGCTCGCCCCCTTCCCTGCTGGGGGGGGTCTTGGAGCCTCGATTCTTCCTCAGTAAAGTGAGAGTGACAGTGCAGGTCCCCCGAAGCACAGGTGAGAAGGGCGCCAGCTCCTGGGAGCCCCAACAGGTGATCGGCCACCAGGCTCTCCTAGATCCACTCTGCAGCTTGGCCAGGGGTTCCCTTGTGGCTACAAAGCACCCCAAATGCTGGCCCACTTCCCTTCTCCAGCTCACATTCTCCCACTCACCCCCCAATCCTCAAGCTCAGGCCTCATTTCTCACCCGTCCCTGACTGGTCCTGCTCCTGCCTCCGCCTGGCCTCTGGCCCCAACAGCCTCGGCCTGTGCATTCTGCTCTGAGTGGGGCCTGCAGGGTCCTTGTGAAACGCACACCCGCACGTGCCCGGTCAGCAGCACAGCCAGCCCCTCCTTGGCCTGCAAACCTCCATTTCCCCAACCCTCCTGTCCCACCGGCTCCCTCACTCCACTCCAGCAACGCCTCCCTGCGCCAGGCTCTGCGCCAGGCTCCCCGCCAGCCTGAGACCTCAGAGCCCCACACCCCGCACCCGAGCCTGCCACAGACTGCCGTGATGAAAGCAAGCCAGCGCAGACACGGACGTACCCCAGAACCCTCACGACAGGCACCTGCTTGATGCCTGACTCCTTGCAGGTAAGGGAGACACTGTCACCCCTATTCTGCGAATGAAGATGCCAGGCTTACCGGGTCTAGGACCGTAGGGCCAGAGAAAACCAAGAGCTGACCGCGAGGTGGGCGCACCTGTCCAGCCCCTCCTCGCCTCCGGCAGAGCCAACCCGCAGGCACGCACCCCGCAGGACCTGCGCATCCTCATGCGTGTTCTGCTCCGCGCCTACACGCACCCAGCCCACCCGCACCCTGTGTGCCCACAGACCTTCTCAAAGTGGCCGCTGCGGATGTAGTAGTCGGCCAGGGAGCACCAGAGCTTGCCCAGCTGGTCAGTGAAGCGAGTGAGGCCCCCTCGGATGATGGCGTCCACGCTGAGTGACTGTACTTTGTCTGGGTTCTGGGAGATGAGGTCGCAGAGTTCGTGCCACAGCTGCAGGGGTCAAGGAGAGAGTCTCAGCCAAGGTCCCTGAGGGGGGATGGGGCACACACGAGTCCTCCTGCCCCCTGCAGGCCCACCTGGTAGTTGGATTTGCCGGCCTTGGACACAAAGCGCTCGTCGTTCACCACGGTGGCCAGGCGCTGTGCAGCCTCGTCCAGCCGGTCACTCGACTTCAGATACTCAATGTATTCCTCTGCGCTCTCGGGGCTGAGCTGGGGGCCGAGCGACCCACCAGCAGTCAGTGGGGTTGCACAGACACCACCTTGTCCCACTCCCCACTCAGCAGCTCCAGGCCTCCATCACCCACCACCCAGTCATGGCCAAAAGCCAGCAGTACTGACTGACCCGGTCAGCCACATCTGTCCAGCCTGGGCCCCACATGTTCAGCACCAATCATTTAAGAGGTCCAGCCCCGCCTGCCCGGTCCAGTCTGGGTCCCACTGGTCCAACTCCAGCCCTGAATGGTCTGGCTTAGGTTCTGATGACGGGGGCTTCATGGCGCATGCCCTGCTTCCAACACAAGCCCTCCACGCAGACGGTACCGTGATAAAGGGTTCACGTCCTACTACAGACACTGTGTGACAAATCTGCACTCACCCACCCGTCTGCACCTCAACCTTCAGCTCTGCCTGTTACACACTCCTCAGCCATCTCGGGTTGCAGTTTCACTCTGGTTTACGCGGTCAGCTCATGCACAATTGCCCTCCCAGTTACTGAACGTTCCATGCAGGCAGAGAATGTTTTAGTCACACTAGCCACAGCACCTGCCTGAATACCTGATGTGGAGCAGGCAAATCACAAACAAAAATTTATCTATCTCAGGCCCTCCCTGGTGGCGCAGTTAAGCAATGCACTATGAAGCAAACCACAGCCACTGCAGCATGAGTTCAATCCCTGCTGCCGGCCAGGGAGGGGACCCACATGGCGCAGCAGACCTCTCCTGCCTTACCCACTGCTCCCCTCAGCAGTGTTTCAATTGATCTGCCTGTGCTGTTCCCCACTCTGTCTGGTGGATTCTCTCACCCCACCCCCTGCACCTCTGACCTGTACCCCAGTGCTTGTATGCATAAATAAATAAATCTTTAAAAAAAAATTATCTATCTCAAGGGGCTTTTCTCCACACCCTGTCTCTCAGGTGATGTGCTGTGTGGGGCCAGGGTCTCAACAAGTTGATTTCTGGAAACTCTCAATCTGTGAACCAAGCCACCTGTCTCAGCCTGGCCCTGCCTCGCCCACATGATGGACTTACCTTGAGGAAGCGCCGGTAGCCTCTCACGGCTGTCTCAGGCAGTGGGTGTGAGCGCAGAAAGCGCAGGTACAGGGGCCAAATACGAGAGTGCTGTGTGATGGGCAGCGCCCGGAGGGCACGGTCAAAAGTGCGGCGGGTGTGGGTGACACGTCCCTGGTCCATCAGGAACTGGCAATAATCTAGCCAGAGTCGTGGCATCTGGAGGTGTGGGGAGAGGAAGGCAGGTCTAAGGTGCTGACACCACGGCCTTGCCATAAGGACATCAGATATCAGATGCCCCTGGCCAAGACTGCCGCAGGACACAGCCCCATTTCTCCAGGACCGAGTCAAACTCAACCTTGAATAGACAGAGGTACCAGGACTCCAACCCCTGCTTTGTCCATCACCTGGACGCTGAGCCCCAACTCCTCATTCTCGGGCCCAGCTCCCCACCTTGTGCATGAACACAAAGGCCCTCTCGTGGCAATTGTTGACATCTTCGTAGGCAGGGTCAGTCACACAGCGGTGCTTCACCTGTGCCCGGCGTGCCTTCAGGTAGCGGTACCAGAGTTTGTAGCTGGGGAATGGGAGGGAGGGCAAATGGTGGTTGGTCAACTCTACCAAGCCCTAAAGCCATTCCTCTCCCCAGGAGGCAACTTCTGGGAGACAGGACCCATGGTTGGATCACAAGTCTCAGTCACAGGGGGATGGGCCAGGACGTGAGGGAAGATGTGCCAACCTATCAGGGGATGTTTACTTGGTATCAGGACACAGAGCTATCACCTGAGACCTATTAGCCAGTTTCCCTATGACTGGTCAAGGTGGTTATGGGGTGAGGCAGGCAGGGCAACTGAAACAGTTCCCACCTGCAGGGCAGCAGCTTCAGTGCCCGCTCGTACAGCTGATTGAGCCTGGGCTTCGGCGCACCCTGTTTGAACTCAATGTAGCGGAGCCAGCATTTGACGGAAAACTGGTTCCGCATAATTTCCTCCTCATAGGGGAGATCCTCTTCCTCCTGTTGGGGCCAGGGATGGGGAGAAGAAGAGCCCTCAGAGCCCAAGCACAGTGCCACCCCAAAGCCAGGATCCAGATCCCACTACCCACTATTGCAGCCGAGTTACCCAATGCCCAGAAACCAGGACTCTGGCCCAGATTTTTATGCCTCAGAACTCTACAGTTCACACTCTGACCCCGACCATCAGCCAGAGTTCTAAGTTGTGTCAGAGACTGTCATTTGGGCACCTGCCTTTTGGCCCTTTGAATCCCACTACTGACTGTAGGCCAGGTTCACCATATTCCTTAGATACCAGGGTCCTGGCCCAGACACTAGGTCTTGTCCTGGACACCAAACTTTACTTTCTCTCAACACACCTCTTCCTAGACACCAGGTCTCTGCCCTGCACACAGGCTCTGACTAGCCAGAGGTTAGTTCAATCCTGTCCCCAAACTGAGACGCTAAACTTTTACCTAAAAAGGAAAGGGATGGACCAGATACCAAGCCTTTAGACCTAGATGTCAAGAATCCAGTGAAGGTGCTAGGCATCAGCACCAGACGCGGAGGCCCTGAGTCTCCAGAACCTATTGGCCATCACCTGACCAGTTCCACAGACAAGATCTTTATCTCCTCGCCCACACACCTAGTCTTTACCCCAGAAACTGTAAGGCTCAGGCCCACACTTGGGTAGCTACCCAGGACACCAAAACTCTACCGCAGAAATCGGGAGTCCTGACCGGGTCCCTTTGGTTTTACTTCCGCTATTAGACTTTTCAGTGTTTAGCTTTGAGAATCTCGCTTCCCTCCCCGCACGCTCCCATTTCCGCCCCAGGGACGCCAGGCCCTTAACCTTGACGATAACTCCTTACTCAGGACACGAAGGCGCCGGTCCACGCACCAAGCCTTTACTCCTTGCCAGCCAGGTCCGGCCATCACAACCCGGGCTCGGGCCCGTGAGGCCTCGAGCAGACAGAGCTTTCGTCTAGCTCTCCCGAGAGGCCTGCACTCAGCCCCTCCGCCCCCGAAGTGGCCACCACCGCCCTGCCGCGCGCGGACTTACGAAGACGAGGTCTGACCGCTCCGGCCGCGAGAGCCGCGCCATCACCACCATTTTCTTGGCGCTTCAGATGCGAGTTCGCGGCGCCTTACAGTGACGTTGCACGGAAGGCCCGCCACCTCCCCCCCCATCCCGAGCTGCCCCGTTTCCCATTGGCTAAGCCCTTCTAGACGGCACGGTGCGTCTTATTTACGTTCAATTGCTACACCCGCTACCGGAAGCACAGAAACGGCGCCCAAAGATGACGTCGAGTTGGAGCGCCTCAACCGACCGACTGCGTTAGCGGCGGAATCCCAATGAGCAGAGTTGCCTTTAGCGGAAACGGCTTTGTTGACTGAAGGAGCGAAATGGGAGTGAAGCTGGAGGTGTTTCGGGTCAGTGAGCACCGGAGTCGCGTGGAGGCTTCTTGGATCTAAGGACGAGGGTCGGAAGGGAGGGCTCCGAAGAGGGCGCGCTGAGGAAAAAGCTCCTGAGATTTGACGGGGGCTTTTACGGTTGGAGACACAGAGGAGGGGACCTTGGGTTTGGGGCACTCCGGAGGGTCGGTGTGAGGAAGGCCTCGAGAAGGGTGATCTGGGGAGACGCTCAGAAAAAGGCTGCAGGCCCTGTGGGAGCGCTCGGGCTCAGGGTGGGTGGGTGTCTCTGATGGGGAGACCCCTGACTTAGAGAGTGGAACGAAGGTTGAGGCCTCCAGAACTTGGGAGTACCCCGAGGATCAGATTTGGGGGAGGGAGGTAGGCAACTAGGTCCCAGGCAGTAAGATCCCAAAGAGGTCTTTGACTGTAGTAGGAGCTCTTGTGCTCCCTGGCGGGTGTGTTCATCTGTGTCTGTCTGTCTGTCTTTGAGAGGGAGTCTGCCAGCCTTGGAGGTCATTTGGATGAAGAGTCATAAGAATAAGGTCATAAGTCATAAGAATAAGGTCATTTGGATGACAGGAACCATAATTTAAGGCGGTGGCTGGATGGGAGTTCCAGGGTTCTTGGGGAGGCACTGAGGAGGAGCTCCCGGGCTTCGCAGGACGGCCCCCAGGCTCTGTGCGCACAGTGGGGAGGGTGGTAACCCTGGCTCAGCTCATGCCCTCCCCGCCCTTCCAGATGACACTCTATCTCACCTTCCCTGTGGCTATGTTCTGGGTTGCCAATCAGGCCGAGTGGTTCGAGGACTATGTCATACAGCGCAAGGTGGGCACCAGGAGTGTTCGTGGGCTCCTTCTAGTGGGTGGAGAGGGTTTGGGGCACCAAGCTGCAGGCACCCATGCACGGACCTGCCCTGGGTTTGGGGCCATGGAGGCTTCTGGATTGGGTCTCTAGCTGTGACTTTGCCCCCACAGAGGGAGCTATGGCCACCTGAGAAGGAGGACCAGGTAAGCGACCTGCTGGGAACCGATGAACAGAGGGACCTGGATGGGTTCAAATGGAAATGACAGCCCCTACCATGGACAGGGAGCTAAGTGCAGAGGAACGCGTGGCTTCCTTATTACCCTCTCCCTGAAGCTGACCCCACTCGGACCCGGGTTGCAATTGGCCTAGGGCTTCCAGTGTAGACACTGAGCTCTGAACCCATGACCTGGAGCTGTCAAGGGCAGGGTGGCAGGTGAAGGGTACAGGCCCTGAGGTATGTGTGCCCCTCCTTCTTTCCCATCCCACCCCCCACCCCCACCCCCAGCGCCAAGAGCTAGAAGAATTCAAAGCACGGATACGTAAGCAACGGGAGGAGAAACTCCTACGAGCTGCCCAGCAGAGGTCCTGAGGCCTCCAAATCCAGCCCCTCTACCCGTGAAATAATACACGCTCAGTTCCTTGTTGCTTGTGGGAGTGTTTCATTGTCTGCTTTCGGGGGCCTCGCAGGACCCAGGGCGGACTAGGCCCTCAGGGTGCTTGTGTCTGGGGCTGGGGACTGCTGTTCCGACGGAAGCTGAGAGCAGCCGGATCCTGAGGGGTGAGGAGGGGCTGAGGGCTGAGGGTTCCAGGTCGCTTCTGCGCTCCATCCTGTGGAGGAAGAGGAGTCAGAGGGCGGGGTCAAGGGCAGTTTCCTGGCAGAGTGACACGAACATTGGCGAGGGGAAGGGGGGGTTGCAGTTGGCCACCCATGTCCGGCTCCTGTCATCTGCCCATGCCACCCCCACGTTTCTGTGTACCTTAGCTACTGCGCATATATGGTGTTTGGGCATGTGGTGGTGGGTTTTGGGGATATGGTTGGAGTGTTCATCAGAAACCAAGCTGTGGGTGCATACGTGTAACACAGACACACAGGTGTAAGTGTACATGTGTCTGCATGAGGTCACGTGTCCCCACCCTGGAGTGTCTTCCCAGGAGGGACGAATGTTCTCTCTGGCCTCCCTCAGCAAACCTCTCTTTGCACACCCTCAGCTGTGGGCAGGAGCTGTGAGTTCCAGTCAACGGTTCTCACAGTGACGTGACTTTGCTCCCCTCTCTGCCCTCTCTGGACCTTTGCCTCAGCATCTGAGGTCGGAGTGGATCGACCAAGGTCCTGTGACTGACAGGGACGCAGGGTGGTCCCTCCTGCCAAGTGCTCTCCCCCTGGGGCAGGTGATGCTGGGGTGGGAGGCAGGGTGAGCGGATTCTGCCTGACTGGCCTCGCCCAGCCCCAGCAGGGTCGCCTACCTTGGGGCCCACAGGCTGGAAGCCGGGCATGGTGTTGACTGTCACACGCTGGTCATCCATGCGGCGGCCCTGGGTGCTGGCCAGCATGTCCATGAGACTGTCCATCTCGGGGGCAGGGCCGCTCTCTGGGGCAGAGATGCATAGGGGTGAACACATGTACATTCCAGGGCGCACAGCCTAGCTGGACCCCTCGGCCCCCCTGCTCTCCAGAGTGCACGATTATGTCTTCCTCTCTGCCCCCCCGCACATGGCCACTCCCTCTGCACCCCGTGCCCTGCCCCGTCCGCCGCCACCGCACAGACAGCACACGCACTCCATGCCCACCTGGCCCACTCTCACGGCTCTCGGAGGCCTGGCCCGGCCCCGCCTGCAGCAAGCAGCGCTGCTCCTCCATCCGGCCGCCCTGCACGTGGCTCAGCAGGTTGAAGAAGCCCTCCTGGTCCGGGGAGCCTGCCTGGGAAAGACACGCTGGTCCAGGCAGCCCCTCGCTCAGGGGCCTCTTAACTTCCTTGGCCCACCGTCTCCCACCCTCACCCCAGAGCCTGCCCTTCCTTCCTCCTCAGCTCTTACCATGGCCCCACCAACCTGCTCTGCAGCTGCTCCAAATGCAGCGTGAGACTCCGCCCCAGCCCACCCCAGGGGCCCAGCCGAGTGCCTGCTCACGTGGTGCCACCTCTGAGGAGGGGCTGCCAGTGCCCGCCTCCTGCCCTCTAGATTGGGGCCTGACTGGAGGCTGGCCTAGGGGCTGAGACACAACCCAGGGAATGGGCCTCCCCCACACCCCAGCATGTCCCCACCTCTGGAGATGAGCCCTGAGTCCTGACCCCTGTCCTGGAGCTGGGACCAAGCGCTCGGACGCCCTTTCCTACCAGCACCTCCTTGAGCTGCAACTGGGCCAGGGGCCCTGGAGACGCACTAGCTAATTAGGTGCCCTACAAACTAATTAGTCTCGTCAAGTGCAGGCACTTGAGGGCTTGGGTAGGGAAGGCTGGGGGAGCAGGGCCTGCTTACCATAATGTGGGGGGCCAAGCCCCCATCCTCCACCTTTTCTTCCCGGTCTGCCATTGTCCCCGCTCCCTTTCCCAAGCTCCGTCCACTTCTCTGCTGGTCTGTGTCCCGCCTGTGCCCGAGAAGGCTTTTTAAAAGGCTGGATGTGTGTGTGGTGGGGAGTTGGGAGGTGGCAGGCAGAATCCCCTCCCCAGCTCCAAATCCCCAGCTCACGCCCCATCTGCTCCCACCCGAGCTTAAGCCCCATAAAGATGATCCAGATAATTGTTTTTGCAGCACGATGCTTGTTCTGTCACGAGGGTAGGAGGTAGGGTGACTCATGGGCCCCCCAGAACTCTCAGGTGGGGTACAGCAGCTTCCACACAGTGGGGAGGAGGGCTGACCAGGCCCATTGGGAGAGGACAGGTCAACGGGGCAGCTCCAGTGGAGCCTGCCACCCCCGTGCCAAAAGTATTACAGACCCATCCCACCCAGCCACTGGCTGCCCCACGCCTGCTGGAGCAGCACTCGCCATCTGCGGGGGAGGGGAGGTGGGCTCGCCGAGGCAGCCAGCCTAGCTCCGTCGCCGTCTCCCAGCAGCCTCTACTCGCTGTCCCTGTGCCCTCTGTGGGCAGGACCTGGTCTTGCCTCTCCTGTCTCCCCGCCACACTGCCAAGTGAGCCATCTCGCTCACCCCGAGCCCTGCCTGAGAACTGGAGGATGGGCCAGGGAGAAGGAAGAAGGAAGAGAGAAGAAGGAAGGCCTCTGCCCCACATCTGAGCAGCTCCCCTCCGTCCCTTGGAGTTGGGGGGCCCAACTCACACCCCAAGATGCTTTTCTAGAAGTAAAGTTTCCTCTCAGGCTAAGGGGGCTGTGCTGTTACACACACAGCCCCTATCAGTCCTGCCCATCGGGGCCCCGTTCACACCCTCTCCATGGCCCCAACCCTGGTGCCAGCGTGATTTCCTGCGTGGGTCATTCACTTCCCGGGATTGCCTTGCCAGAGAAGCACGAGCTGCATTGCACAAAGGAACAGAAACTCATTTTCGTCCAGCTGGGAGGCCCGAGTCTGAACTGAAGCTGGCAGAGCCATACTCTGCAGCCCCTAGGGAGGGTCCTTCTCTCCTGCCTCTTCTGGCGTCTGTTGCCGGCAGGCTTTCACGTTCCTTGATTGTGGCTATGGCTCTTCGATCTCTGCCTCCCTCACAAGGTGGCATTGCCCTGGTGAGCTTGTCTTCACATGGCGTCACGGGCATGCGCCCCAGACACATGTGGACACACTCCAGTCCGGACTCACAGCACCTGCACGCCCGTTTCCAAATAAGGTCAGAGTCTGAGACGCTGGGGATTAGGACTTCATCACACACGGCAGGGGTTGGCGTGGCGGGGTGTGCGCAGAGGGGTGCAGAGTGGGTAGCAGGTCATCTACCCATGACAGCCCAAGTTCCTGGTCGCCCTCACCAAGGAGTAGAGAGTAGCCGGCACTATAAACTTCCACCACTAGGGGGCAGGCTGAGACACTCAGTGGTTCCAATTTTCCTAAACCTTCAAGGTCTCCCAGCCACACCCACCCCCTTTGCTCCTGCGAAGAGGTAGGGTGACTCACAGGCCCCCAAGAGCTACAGGGGCCTCCTTCACTAGCTCAGTGCTCTCCCTGGACCCCCACTGTTCTCGGAAAATCCACGCACCTGGGAGTAACAGAAATGTAAAACTGACATGGCTGTGCAATCCCAAATAGCCGGCGGGTGGGCGGTGCAGCAGATGAGTTACTTCTCTAGAAGCTGTGAAAGAAGAAGGAAGGGGAAGGAAAACTCGGGTCTTACCTAGGGTCACCAGCCACCGTGGCTGGCCTTGGACAGTCCCAGTTGTAACACTGAGCGGCCTGAGTCCCAGGAACCTCGGCCCCAGGCAAAGCAAGACGGTGCAGCCCTGTCGTCCCACAGGAGTCTAGCCTCAGCTCTCCTCTCTCGCCTCCTGACCCTGCTCCCCCTTCCAGGCCCTCCCCTCATTCCCTCTGCTCCTCCAAGCTCATCTCCTTGTTCCTCCCTGCCTGGTTGCCCCTCTGGCACTACCTGCAACAGAGCATCCCCAGCAGGTGGCACTGGCTGCACCCCATTTTTCTGATGCACTGTTTCTCTGTGGCAGAAATGATCACTTCCTATCACTCGGTCACCCCCTACACTAATCTACTCCAAGTGCACATGGGCAGGCTTCGTAGTCACTATTGTCCCACCCAAGTAAGTGACAGGGAGGTCCCGAGCTGACTCTTAATAGAGCCAATGAGGAAACCAGGACTGAGTTACTCCGGCACTCTGCGCTTGCACACACACATCATCACCCTCTAAATCTGGGCCCGCAGCTGCGGGTGCTGTTGGGCCACGCTCGCCACGTGAAGAGGCCTCCGCCCTATGCCGGCCCACAGCAGGAGCAAGCTCTGACATCTCAGCCCAGTGTGGACTGCGGTGCGTGTGCAACAGCTGAGCGGACCTTCACGGTGTGTGCGTATGGGCAGGCAGATGGCGTCACCGGGCCACGCCATCCCGTGAACAAGGCTGAGCATTCTTCCTGAGAATTCTTCCTGAGCCCCATTTTCACTTTGGCTTGTACCAAGGGTCCCGCGAGCCGTCGGAGCTGCACGCCCGTCTGGCTCGGGAGGGCGGGGCCGGAGTCTGGCACGCGGTAAGCGCCGGCTCAGCGCCAGGCCTCCTCGCGTCATCAGCGCTTCCCAAGTCGGCTGCTGCGGCGACCCGTGCGGTGCAGGTGCACAGCGGGGCAGGGGCGGCGGCTCGCGGCCCGATACTGTGTCTTCGCACACCGCGGCCGTGCCTGGGGAGGGCTGCGGGGCCGCTGCCCGGCGACCCCCGCGCCGCACACAAGAAGGGGCCCCGTGCCCGCGCGCCTGTCCGCGAGCGTCGGGCGTGCCCGCCGACGACGTGGTGCCTGCCGCGTGGACCCATCGCGGTCCTCGGCGAGGCACCCACCTGCGGCCCCGAGAACCGACGGGGCGGGGCCAGGTGCGCGGGGGCGGGGCGGGGCCCACGTGGACGGCGCCCGGGCCACGCCCCCACCTTGGGCAGACCCGGAAGCGGCGGCGGCGCCCCTGGGGAAGATGGCGCCCTCCGGGCTGAAGGCGGTGGTGGGGGAAAGTGAGTGCCACCCCGGGCTGGGATCCCCTGGGGGCGGGGCCGGGCGCACGGACCCTAAGACTCCGGCGGCCGGGCGCGGGAGCGGGGCTGGCGTCCGTCGCCGGGCAATCCGCAGGGCGGGGGACATCGGTCACCTGTCCTCGAGGGGACGAGCGGGGCTCGGTCCCAGCTGGACGGCCCTGCTCTCCGCCGGGAGTCGGACTGGGAGACTGGGCCGGGGACCGGGGCATCGGGCCGGGGTGGCGTAGGCAGGGGCGGGAATGAGCTGCTGGACGGCCGGATGCCGGCGCGGGGCTGCGGCTGGGGTGACAGCGCAGTGGACGCCCGGGGAAGTCCGGGAGGGCCGGACTCTCGGGCTCCGTGGAGCGGGCGGGGTGCTCGCCAGCGCGTTCAGTGCTCTCTTCAAGTCCAAGGGTGCGGACGCCGAGCTCCCGGGTCCCCCAGAGCCCCATGCAGCGTGAGAACGCAGAAGCTTAGGCCTCGTGGTCTGGCGCTTGGGGGAGGGGTGGAGGTCGTCTCTACCCCACCCTGAGGAGTTCCGGCCTCAGCGGCTCCTTCCGCCCTGGCTGTCCAGATAAGAGTGGACATGACACCCTGGGAGGCGGGGCCACCACCTCCCTCGCTCCCTTTCACACCCCTCCCTTCCCTGGGCAGGGGAGAGCAAAGCCTCAGCATCCCACCCGGGTTTAACAGGGACTGGAAGGCCCTTACTTCATTTTACAGATAAGGAAACTGAGGCTGGACCCAGGTAACCTCAGAGCCGGAAGCCAGGGGCCCTGCTTCCAGCACAGGGGGATTGATGGAGGTGGAGTGCGGTTGTCAGTGAAACACCCAGCAGAGCTGGAATTAGCTGTTAGGAGGTGCAGAGCCCGGGTCCGGGGGTACACCTGTGTGCAGTGCCCAGCTAGGCCCTCGCTCCTTCCTGCCCAGCTACGCACATCTGTCCAGTGCTGACTTATGCTTGGGGCACCTGGCCGGTGAGGTGCTGAGGCTGCTTGGGCTGGTCACCTGCCCTCTCTGGGTCTGAGTTCCCTGTCTGTAAGCTGTGGGTGGCATCAGGGCTCACGGGATTGGGGGGCATAAATGTGAGTGGAGATGAAGCCCAGAAGGCAGGGAGGGAGTGATGGGATCAGAGAACCCAGGTCCTAGCCCCCCCCTTCCCTGCAGAAATTCTGAGCGGAGTCATTCGGAGCGTCAAAAAGGATGGGGAGTGGAAGGTAGGAGATGCAGGTGCTTTGGTCCAAACCCCTGTTGGCGGCCCTGGATGTGGGACCCCTGAGAACTCTGAGGAGATCCACTGGGTGGGGCGGGATGGGGCAGGTGTCCTGGGTCCCCCCCGTCTTGCTGGTTCCTGAGGCTCTCAGGAGGGGCTGCCCCCAAGCCCCTCAGGGGCGGCTGCAGCTCCCCAGCCTGCTTGTCTGTACACTGGTCCGTCGGCCCACGCCGGCAGGTGCTCATCATGGACCACCCCAGCATGCGTATCCTGTCGTCTTGCTGCAAGATGTCGGACATCCTGGCCGAGGGCATCACCAGTGAGTGGCCCCTACCCTGCGCTGAGTGTCAGTCACCCCAGCAGACTGAGCATAGGCTCCCCAACAACGTTCAGAAGTTCCAAGTATACAGCTCCCTGCACAGACACCCCTGAATGCATGACCCTCCCAAGCACGTGCCTAGACATACAACCAAGCTAGAAGCCTGTGATAGGTAGCTCCCCAGGACTTCCCTACGGGGTCACCCTCCTTGGCTGTGCAACTCCTGTGTGTGGAACCCCGGGTTAATTCAGTGTGGGGTTCTCAGGAGAGACCCACAGACCCCCTGCATGTGACCCCTCCCACATGGCTCTTGGCTGTGTGGGCATGCACCTCTTGTGTAGGACGCTCAGGGAGAGCAGCCCCCCAGTTTTGAGCTCACGCCCTCTCTGTCCCCCTAGTCGTTGAGGACATCAACAAGCGGCGAGAGCCCATCCCCAGCCTGGAGGCCATTTATTTGCTGAGCCCCACGGAGAAGGTGCGTGTATGAATGAGGTGTGTGCGTGTGTATGCATGTCTGCACGGATTAGGGGGCAGGAAGGGAATGGAGGTGGGGCACAGCACTGACGGGTCTAGGGGTGCAAGACCTGGCCTGAAGACTGGTCTGCACCCCCAGTCAGTGCAGGCCCTGATCGCAGACTTCCGGGGGACTCCGACCTTCACCTACAAAGCAGCACACGTCTTCTTCACCGACAGTGAGTGTGGGGAGCTGGGGGGTGGGCTTGTGCGAGGGGCTGTGGGGCACCCTGGCCTGATGCCCCTTCTTGCCCCCCCCCCAGCCTGCCCTGAGGCCCTGTTCAATGAGCTGGGCCGCTCCCGTCTGGCGAAGGTGGTGAAGACGCTGAAGGAGATTCACCTTGCCTTCCTCCCTTATGAGTCCCAGGTACAGTCTGCTGCGCCCCAGCTCAGGGGTTGGTCCTGGGGGACCCTAAAGGAGCGTCTGGAGTTCTGCTCCACAGGCACCTGCAGGGGGCAGCCTCGAGCACCCCTGACCGTCTTCCTGCCCTGGGGTGGGGCTGGGTTTTTCTGCAGCTGCTCCAGGCATCGCTTGGGGCTGCAGGGCACTGGCACCAGCGCCCCAGGGAGCAGCAGCTCCAGCAGCCGGTGGCAGGTGCACTGCAGCGGCCGCTCTGGCTGTGCCCTCCAGGTCTTCTCCCTGGATGCCCCCCACAGCACCTACAACCTCTACTGCCCATTCCGGGCCAGCGAGCGGGCACGGCAGCTCGAGGCGCTGGCCCAGCAGATCGCCACCCTGTGCGCCACGCTTCAGGAGTACCCAGCCATCCGCTACCGCAAGTGGGGACCCCCCCGCGTGCTGCCCTGACCTCGGCCCCACCCTGCACCCAGCCTTCGCCCCATCCTCAGCCTCACCCCAGCCCGACCCCCTCCGCCCCCACCTGCGCTGGCCGCCCGCCGCGCACCCTGAGGCCTGCTGTGTCTGACCACGCAGGGGCCCAGAGGACACTGCCCAGCTGGCCCACGCCATCCTGGCCAAGCTGAACGCCTTCAAAGCGGACACCCCCAGTCTGGGCGAGGTGAGGGCGTGTCGGGGAGGTGGTGGTGAGGCCCCAGCGTGGCCGAGCTTGGGGCTCATCCTCCTCCCGGCCCCCGCCAGGGCCCCGAGAAGACGCGCTCCCAGCTGCTGATCGTGGACCGGGCGGCCGACCCCGTGTCTCCGCTGCTGCACGAGCTGACGTTCCAGGCGATGGCCTATGACCTGCTGGACATCGAGCAGGACACATACAAGTGGGCAGACCCTGGGGCTGGCCCCCGCCGCCGCGGCTCCCGGCTCCCCGGAGCTCAGCCGGGCCCCTGCCCCTGACGCCCCCGTCCCCCAGGTACGAGACCACGGGGCTGAGCGAGGTCCGGGAGAAGGCCGTGCTGCTGGACGAGGACGACGACCTGTGGGTGGAGCTGCGGCACATGCACATCGCCGACGTGTCCAAGTGCGTGCGGGCGGCGGGGCAGGCCTCTGCACCCCGGCACCCTCCCGCGGGCGGGCGAGGCCTTTGGCTCCGGGCGAGCACCCCTCCTCACCAGACGCCCCGGTGTGCCTGGTGCGGGCCCACAGCTGTCCTGGTGCAGGGCGTTCCCGGGCTCCCCCGGCTGTGCAGCCCCCAAGCCACAGTAAAACCGTAGCCCCACCTCCCCCCCTCGGCCAGGAAGGTCACGGAGCTCCTCAAGACCTTCTGCGAGAGCAAGCGGCTCACCACCGACAAGGTGGGGCCCGGCCCGGTGCCACGGGGGTGGCCCCTCGCCTGCATGGGGGGCGGGCGGCTGGACCTCCCCTGGCCTGGAGCCTTGGGGAGGCGGGCGCTGGCCTCACGCTGCACGTCCCCAGGCCAACATCAAGGACCTGTCCCACATCCTGAAAAAGATGCCGCAGTACCAGAAGGAGCTGAACAAGGTAGTGCGGCCGGGCCGCCTGCCCCACCGCCGCGCCGCTGTGCCCCCGCTCAGTCCGTGTCGCCCCAACTCTCCCCCCACAGTACTCTACGCACCTGCACCTGGCGGACGACTGCATGAAGCACTTCAAGGGCACCGTGGAGAAGCTGTGCGGGGTGGAGCAGGTGTGGGCCAGGGCCGGGTCTGGCCTGGGGGAGCCTGCAGAGGAGCTCCGGGCAAGGGGTGTCCTGCGGGTGGGAGCGGCAGCGCCTGTCCGCAGGTGGGAGTGGGGCCCCCAGGCTCGGTCCCAGGATGAAGTGGCCCCCCAAGGGTCTTTCCGAGGGCCCAGGGATACCCCAGCCCCCCCCCCCGAGAGGCCGGCGGCACAGTGACTCCTGCCTCTAGGACCTGGCCATGGGCTCCGACGCGGAGGGCGAGAAGATCAAGGACGCCATGAAGCTGATCGTGCCGGTGCTGCTGGACGCGGCCGTGCCGGCCTACGACAAGATCCGGGTCTTGTTGCTCTACATCCTCCTCCGGAATGGTGGGTGGCCCTCGGGTGCCCGGGCCCTTGCCCCACTGCTCCCCTGTCCTGGCGCCTCGTTGCCTAGCACCCCCCTGGGCTCCGGGCCTCCTCCCCGCCCGCCTGCGGCCGCGGGCTTCACTCACAGCCGCTCCAGGACCACGGTTCTCCCAGACTCACTCCCCAGCTAGTGCAGAGGCTCCCCCCGTCCACCCCTCTGGGGTCTCCACGCCAGGACGCCCCTCACTGACCCCGGCGACTCCCGCAGTCCCAGGACCTCCTGACTGCAGGCGGCCCGTCGCGGGTCCCCCTCGTGCCGCCCCACCCGCGCCCTGAGCCCGCGTGGCTGCTCCCCCACCCCTGTGCCCGCTCCCCCCAGGCGTGAGTGAGGAGAACCTGGCCAAGCTGATCCAGCACGCCAACGTGCAGGCCCACAGCAGCCTCATCCGGAACCTGGAGCAGCTGGGCGGCGCCGTCACCAACCCCGGGGTACGCTGGGCACAGGCCGGGGTGGACACGGGGGTGGGGGCAGATGCGGGGCAGCCTTGGGGGGCACAGAGCAGCTGGCCGGCACCACGCCCTCAGGCCGTGCACAGCTGGGGCAGGCTCTGCGGGACAGGGAGCCCCTGTGGGCCTGCTGTGGGCAGCGCCACGGTCACAGCGTGAGCGGGAGGCAGAGAGCGCCTGGCCTGGCGGTGGACAGGGGCGCCCGGTCTGAGCCTGGGGAGGCAGCTCCCCGGCGGCGGGCAGGGCGTTGAGCCCGGTCCCCTGCGGTCTTGGGGAGCCCAGCCACCACCCCCAGCAGCCCCCTCCGCTCGGCCTCTCCTCTCCGGCCCGCGAAGCTGGCTCCTGGGCCCTGTCCTCCGCAGCGGCCCTCGTGCCCCACCCGTCCCCTTCTCCCCACTGCCCCGGCCTGTCTCCCCGCACCCTGCCTGCCACCCTATTTCCCTGCCTCCCCGATTCCTCCCGGTCTCCTCTTTCTCTCCATCCACACCCCTCCTCCCGCTCCTGATTGCTCTCATTTCTCTCCCTGTCCCCCATCCACTCCGGTCTCTGCGTTCCTCCAGCTTTGTCTGCACGCCCCCAAGCCAGAGGGGCCCCCTGCCCAGCTGTGCCCACGTCCTCCCCAGCCCAGTCCCCCACGGGCCCCTTCATATGCCCGCCTTAGGGCGCCGGGACCCCAAGCCGGCTGGAGCGGAAGGAGCGCTTGGAGCCCACCTACCAGCTGTCCCGCTGGACCCCTGTCCTCAAGGACGTGATGGAGGTGCGGGGCCGGGGCCGGGGCCGGGCAGGTCGTCATGGACGTGATGGGGGTGTGGGCCGGGGCCGGGCAGGTCGTCAAGGATGTGATGGTGTCCCTGCAGACCGCACGTGTCGGGGCTCCTGGCCATGTCCCATGTCCTTGAGGGGCTAGGGGTCCGGCTTCCTGGGGTTCTGAGGAGCTGGAGGCTCCGGCCTGCCGGGATCTCGGCCCCGAACAGGCAGCAAGGGGCTCGCGGCCTCGGCCCGGTGCCGGGGCCCCTCCCCTGAGCGCCCTGTTGCCACCAGGACGCCGTGGACGACAGGCTGGACCGCAAGCTGTGGCCCTTCGTGTCTGACCCCGCAC
The DNA here is from genome assembly GCA_019455555.1 of Galemys pyrenaicus. Taxonomy (NCBI): domain Eukaryota; kingdom Metazoa; phylum Chordata; class Mammalia; order Eulipotyphla; family Talpidae; genus Galemys; species Galemys pyrenaicus. The sequence goes on along the minus strand of JAGFMF010011614.1, from coordinate 9,296,659 downwards.
CCACGCCCAGCTCCCAGGCTGCCGTCAGGTAGGCCGGCCAGCCGCCCACGCCGGCCGCGCCAGCGAGGGCGCGTGTGGGGCCTGCCGCCGGAACTAAGCTCTGCCCCTCCCCCGGGCAGTGCCCGCTTCGGCCACTGGCACAAGAACAAGGCCGGCGTGGAGGCGAGGGCAGGGCCCCGGCTCATCGTGTACGTCATGGGCGGCGTGGCCATGTCGGAGATGAGGGCCGCCTACGAGGTGACCAAGGCCACTGAGGGCAAGTGGGAGGTGCTCGTAGGTGAGGAGCCGGGGTGCCCGGGGTGCTGAAGGGTGGGGCTGGCTCCGCACTCCTGTCTCCGACTGCGGCTCCGGGTGGGGAGCGGCTGGTGCTTGGGCTTCTCGGGCTTCTCAGCCTTCAGCCCTCAGGGAAGCGTCAGCTGGGGGGCCCCTGCGTCTCCGTGGGGTCTAGAGCCCCTCACGCCAGGAGCTGCTTTCTCAAGTTGCTGGCTGGGGACACACGGGGCCGAGGCAGGGCCTGCCCCTCACCACTGCCCTCCTGCCCAGGCTCCTCGCACATCCTGACCCCAACCCGCTTCCTGGATGACCTCAAGACGCTGGACCAGAAGCTGGAGGATATTTCCTTGCCCTGACCCCGCCCCCCCACGCCACCTGCCCCTTCCAGAGAAATAAATTCCCGCCTTCCCTCTGCCAGCCCACACCACCTCACTGCCTTCCCGAGGGCAAGGTCCGGCTCCCGCGGGCCCTGCCGTGCGCATCCCCCAGCCTCTCGCTCTGCCGGAGCGTGTTGTCTTGTGCGTGGGTGTGGCTTCGAGCTTCGGCTCTGGTTTGAGTGTTGACTGAGATCTATGGCGGTCTTGGCCGACTTGCCGGGGCTGCCCACCCACACCTGGGCGCTGCTTCGGCCACCTGGCAGAGGGTGTGCGCCGGCGCTGAAACCCGATGACGTGGAGCGGCGGCGCCGGCCTCGCCGGCCCTGGGGTCCTCGCCGGCCCTGGGGTCCTCGCCGGCCCCGGACTTAGTGCCGCAGCGGTAGTGCTGGCCCTGAGCTGCCCGGCCGGAGCGCCGGGGTCTCCCTGCTCCTGGGACCGCGTCTGCGTGAGGACGGCGCACAGCAGCCCGGCCCGGCCCTCACCCGGGAGGTGCAACTGTCCTGTCCCCCTCTTCTCCCTGGGGGTGTCCCCGGGGCGTCGGCTGCTGGCTCGCTGGGCCTTCCCCGGGGACACCAGTCTGCTAGGACGGCTGCCGCAGCCCCTCGGGGTTGGCGCCGTAACTCCCACATTCCTCCTAGCCCGGAGGCCCGAAGCCTCTGGCTTGTGGAGCGCAGCGTCTCCCGTGTCCTCACCCGGCCTCCGCCTGCCTCTGTGTCCCAATTTCCTTTCTCGTAAGGACCCCGGTCAAATTGCATGCGGGCCTCCCCTCGTGACCTAACCTAATTGTCTTCTAAAGACTATCTCCAAACCTGAGCCGCCTCCTGAGGTACTGGGAGTTAGGGCTTCAGCGTGAGTTTGGGGGTACACAGTTTAGCTCCTGACACCTGACTGAGGCGAGATGTGGCTCTTAGTGCAAACCGGGCGTGTGAGGACCTTTCTCTCCGGGCACAGCCACAGCCACACGACCACCTGGGGCGGGAGGCCTGGAGGGCCAGAGGACGCCCAGCCAGCCGGCCCGGGCAGTCGGGAGGGAAGGAGGCGCTGCAGTGCAGGCAGAGCCGAGAGGGGGATGGCACCGTGTTCAGGGCGACATGCCTGCAGGCCACGGCCTTGGGGGCCGTGCGGACCTGGGCTCCCGCTGGAGCGGCGGGCGTGGCGGCAGGAGCCTGAACAGGTTTGAGCTTAGCGGTGGGGTGAGGTGCTCCTGCGGTGGTGCCGGGGAGGGCCCGGCTGGTGGCACTGAGTAGGTGGGGACAAGCCCAGCCCCTCCGCGAGCACTGTTTTCCACTACGGCCCCTCCCGGGTAGAGCCCACTCAAGGCCAAGACGGGGCTGTGGGCAGAGGTGCCTCCCAGCGTCTTCCTAAGCCCACCCACCGTCCTGGCCCGGGCTTGAAGTCACCTGTCCTCTGCATTCGGGAGCCCTGAGGACACTCGGGCAGGAGAAGCTGCACACACACTCTCGCAGGTGTGGCCCCTTCTGGCTCAGCACCTGCTTCCAGGGTTTGGATGAGACTCCCACCAGGCCAGAGACGCGTGCTGGGGCGGCGGGGTGCCAGAGCAAGTGGGTGAGCACAGGCCCTATGGTGCGTGCCCTGGGCGCTCGGTTTGCCTGCCCAGCCTGGACAGGAAAGCAGTTTCGCTAAGGGGAGACAGCCAGCCGGAGGAGATGCCTGAATGCCTGATTCTTAAGCGCTGGGGGGAAACCAAGGTTTTCCTCCAGGATCCTCTCTTGCAGGTAGGGGCTGTGGGCACCAGGGGGCGCTGTGGTTCGATTCGGGTCCTTTGGTTTATTGCTGTGTAACCCGAGCTTGGGAGAACCTAATTAGAGACCAGGGGAAGTAGGTCCCCAGTAGTTTTGTTGCAAGGAAACTCTTGTTAACCTGCCCCGCCGCCTCCCCCAGGCTGTGTAGCTGGGTGGTGCTGCTGCATCTCTGTCACGGAGACCTGTTGGTTCTACAGAAGGTCAAGGACCCCTGGGGGGCGTAGGGGCTCTGGGTGGGGTTCCATGGGCATTAGGCAGAACCCTCAAACCCGCCTGTGGGAATGGGCCAGTCTTCCACCCTCTGTGCTGGGCAGCCCCTTCCCCAGCTCCACTTCCCTCTGCTTCTTTGACCACTGCTGCTCAGGGACAAAAGTGCATGCTTGCTCCTTCCTGTTCCTCAACATCTACGCTGTTCCTGCCTCCGGACCTTCTCCGCTTGCCTGCAGTACTGTTCCCCAGCTCCCCATCCCCCGGCTCTCCCATGTCAGCCCAAAGGTCACCACCACCGTGCAGGGGCCTCTGCTTTACACCCTCGGGGCAGCCTTCATTTCTCATGATTTGCTGTGTTGTTTATTTTTTAAAGATGTATTTATGCACACAAGAACTGGGGTGCACGCCAAAGGTGTGGGGGTGAGAGGACTCCCCAGAGACAGAGTGGGGAGCCGAGCAGGCAGATCCACTGAAACACACTGCTGAGGGGAGCAGTGGGGAGGCAGGAGAGGTCTGCTGCGCCCTGTGGGTCCCTCCCTGGCCGGGATCGAACTCATAGTGCTGCGTCTTAACCCCTGGCCACCAGGGCGGCCCCCGTGCTCACATGATAAGCTCAGAGGAAGCACCCAGGGATCACCAGCTGCCGTGATAATGTCATGTACTATTTTGTTGTAATAATTACATTCAATATTTTTTTTAGATTTATTTATTTACGTATACAAGAGCTGGGGTACAGGTCAGACTCCAGGGAGGTGAGAGGATTCATCAGAGACAGAGTGGGGAGCAGAACAGGAAGATTGGCTGAAACCCACTGCTAAGGGGAGCAGTGGGCGAGGCGGGAAAGGTCTGCTGCGCCACGTGGGTCCCCTCCCTGGCCAGCGGCAGGACTCGAACTCAGGCTGCAGTGGCTGCGGTTTGCTTCATAGGGCGTTGTTTAACCCACTGCACCACCAGGGAGACCCCACATTCAATATTTCTTTACAATACCGACATGACGTTAGTGTGTATTATAATAATATGCCGTTGATGCGATATTGTTTAATGCTAACAGAGTCCAGTCCTGGGTCCCAGTGCGTGCTCAGGAGGGTCTCACAAGGTGAGAAAAAATGCTTTTTCAGCCTGACCCAGTGCTCTGAAGTTCAGGGGGCACTTCCGAGACACGAGAACCCCGCATTCGCCAGACCAGGAAGCCTGCTGGAAGAGCCGGGAAGCAAGCTGGCGTGCCAGCCAGCGAGGGCACCGGGAGCGGCGCCTGCAGGAGGAGGGGGCAGTGGGAGATGCGGAGAGGCCTGGCGCAGGCGAGGAGACATGCCTGAGGCCTGGCAGTGGTTCCAGGAAGGCGGAGGAAGTGACTGGCACGATGAGGAACCCTGACAGCAGGGGGCTCGGGACCTCCCCTTGTGACATTCTGTAAAGTTGCTCAAAGTCTCAAAACAGGAGTTGGCCAACAGTTGCTGAAGAAGACATTGCGAAAAGGTGAGCACAGTGAGGAAATGGCCCTTTGATGGGGAAGGTGATGCTCCAGCGGGGTCAGGGTTGGGGGCCCCTGGGCTGGGGCAGGTGCCAGGACAGGACGGGAAGTCCCGGACTGGGACCACCAAGGTCCCTTGGTGGCCACTCAGTGTCTCAATCCCTATTGTGTCTGGGGAGATTCTGGAACAGGCCAAGGCGCCACGCCCGCTCTGACAGGTCTGCAGAGAGCCCCCGAGGGTGAAATAAGTCAGAGGCCAAAACTGTGTGACCTCACGGTGGGGGTCTGTTCACCCCCAGCTTTATCTGGATATAAGTGACATGTGACAGCATGTCCATGAAGCTAGTTCTGTAACGGGGGCCCCAAGAAAGGGGAGGGCCCAGGCTCCCTGCCACCCCCAAGGAAGGGTGAGCTGAGCAGGGAGGAGGAGCCGGGAAGGAGGGAAGCTGGATGGGGCGAGGAGGTGCCTGGGGCTGGAAGGAATGTTAGAGGGCAGGGAGAGGGGCACCCCAGAACCCCCAAACCTGCTGCTCTAAATAGTTCTGCCATCTGCCGCATCAAGACAAAACATATAAGACCTTAAATACAGTTAGTGAGTGCTACAGAGAAGACAGAACACAGTTTCCGAGTCAAGCACTAGGTCCCCGGCCCTCGAGGGCTGAGTCCAGCAGACAGACGGGTGGCCAGAGCCAGGCCCGAGAGTGCCGCGGGCTAAAGCACCTCCCGGCGGGACCGGCAGGGAGGGTCGGAAGGAGCCAGACGAGTCTGGGAGGAGAGGGCGGCACCACCAGGTGCAGGCTCCGCTCACGGCCCTGGTCTCACCCGTCTGCCTGGCCAGTGGGGACCGCAGCAGCTTCTCGGGGTCTCTGCTCCGGGCGCCGCTGCCTCGGGCTCCTCCTCGCCTGTCCTGCTTCCCTCCTTCCCTCTCCTCTCCAGCGCCTCCTCCCTGCTCAGCTCACCCTCCCTTGGGGGGGTCAGGGAGCCTGGGCCCTCCCCTTTCCTGGAGCCCCGTTACAGCAGGACGTCATGGTGTGATCATTGCGTGTACTGGAAAATGGCGACCACCGCCAGGGCGGTAAACGCGCCCCCTCACATGCTTCCCGGTAGTGCTGGGCTGGGCACGCGAGAGGATGGCCTCTCAGCGACCGTCCACCGCGCCTTGCAGCTCTGCCAGCCGCCCAGCACCGGGCGCGGGGGAGCTGAGTGAGCCTCACGGAGGCCGAGGGGGGGGCGCAGCAAGGGTGCGGGGACTTGGGCTGAGGACATGGAGTTCTGACCAGAAGGAGCATGTGTCCCGGGGACCCAGCGCGCGCCCCGTAATGACCGCTGCCCACGCTGCATTGTGTTCTCGAAAGGCGCTGAAGAGGCGCTCTGGGATGTTAAGAGCCTTGTATATGTGAGGTGGCGGGGCGCTGACAGACCACGACGGGGGTGGGCGGCTGTTTTCCAGCCTCTGCGGGCCCGCGTCACGGCCTGCGCCTTGTGCCTGGCGGTGCTGCGTGATGGTCACGGCTGGGGGGACCCCTCCTCATCACAGCTGGGGAGACCTCTCCTCGCTGCCAGGCCCTGCCCGGTCCCTGCTGAGAACACTCCATTTTACAGACGGGGAAACTGAGGCCCCGCGGTGTGCGGCTCCTTGCTCCGGATACACACCCCAGCAGGAGGCTGTGGCCCTCTTGCCGCAGCCCCCCAACCCCCTCCAGGGCCTTTGCGCCTGGGAAGAAGGGCAGGAAGAGGCAGGCAGACAGCCGCGCAGGCCTGAGAGTCCCCTTGGGCGGGGTGCACGGTGCTCCACAAGCTGTTTCTGCCCCTGACTCTGCCTTCCGTGTGCCCCCATCCTTGGAACCGCCACCCCACGGTGTGGGTAGGAAAGTCTTGGTGCAAAGGACTTTAACACGGAGCGGAAGTTTTCCTTTTCGGAGTGACTCAGCCTCACCCAGCACCACTTTCCTCATTTGCAAAACCGCATGGGGCTATTCGCTGGCGAATGGGCGTGGGGGGCCTGGGAGCACTGGGGCACGGGAGACCTCAGAGTTGGGGGCACAATTCAGTGTTATCCCAGAAACCTGTGGCCAGACACTTCCCCTTCGACTTCCACCACCATGCCCTTTAATTAAGTTCCTCAATTTTGGGGAGCGTAAGGGTATGAGTTATTACATAAACATGGCTCCTGCTTCCTCATTACTCCAGGTAAGTAAGAATATTGAGGAACTTTCCTCTTATAAACTTCTGTATTCAGGGCCTCCCCAGTGATGCAGTGGGTTAAGCAATGCACTATGAAGCAAACCAAAGCTACTGCAGTGCGAGTTCGATCCCTGCCGCTGGCCAGGGAGGGACCCACAAGATGCAGCAAACACCTCCTGTCTCCCCGCTGCTCCCCTCTGAGTGTGTTTCAGTCGATCTGCCTGTTCTGCTCCCCGCTCTGTCTCTGGTGAGTCCTCTCATCCCCCTTCTCTGGCCTGTACCCCAGCTCTTGTGTGCATAAATAAATAAAATCTTTTTTTTTTAAAGAAAACATACATTTATTTTAAAAATAAATAAGCAGGAAATGCAAAGCTGGGACAGCAGATACGGCCATCCAGGGGTCCGGGGAACCCCCCAACACACACGCACACACGTGCACACACACACTCCAGGCTGAAATGCACAGACCTCGAAGCCGTCCACCCGGTTCAGGTCCCAGCTCTTCCACCCACCTGCTGTTGGGCCCTGGGCAGCACACTCATCCTCTCTGGGCCCCAGGCCTCCTTTCAGGAGCTGGAGATGATAATCGTCTCTGTGCTTGGGTGGTGGCGATTCAATGAGTCATGTGTGGAGTGAATTGCTGAACCTGGGGTCAAACTTTCAGCAAAGGAGATACGGTCATTTCACAGCTCATCATGGAGCCTGGACTGAAAGATTTATCTTTTTTTTTTTTAAAGATTGGTTTATTTATGCACACAAGGACTGGGGTGCAGACCAGAGGTGCAGGGGGCGAGAGGAGTCACCAGAGACAGAGTGGGGAGCAGAACAGGCAGATCCACTGAAATCCACTGCTGAGGGGAGCAGCGGGAGGCAGGAGAGGTCTGCTGTGCCATGTGGGTCCCCTCCCTGGCAGGGGATCGAACTCGCACTGCTGTGACTGCGGATGCCTCATAGTGCTGAGACCTAACCCCTGCACCACTAGGTGCAGTCCCTGGAAGGTTTACGTCATAGCATTTGCTAAGGAGGCAAGAGGCTGCAGGAGCCAGGGGAGCATTGGAGCTGGGAGTGAGTCTGCAAAGGTGAATCTAACACAGTTGACATGAAATCCATGATCCCACACCCACCCTCAGGCACTGGCGGCTCTTCCCCCCAGCTGGGCCCTGCCAAGCTGCCCCTGCGGCCACCCGCTGCCCTGCCAAAGGGCAGGGACTTCAGCGCGGGCCCGGCCCTCCAGCTCTTGTCAGAAAACTACAGGGTTCCCGGGCTTTCGCCTCCATCTCCCGTCACTCCCGTGCGGCAGGAGACAGGCACTGTGGTTCTTTTCTGATTCGGTGGAGCCGCCTTGCTCGCCCTGTCACCATGTCAGGGACAGCCCCACCAGCGGGCATGAGAGCAGGGACAGCTTCTGTTCTCCTGGGGACTCCGGCCCCTGTTCAAACAACCCCTCAAGGACGGGCGATTACCAGAGAGAATGTGCGCAGTCGTGCGTGGTCACGCAGCTGCAGGGCACAGGAAAGCCAGCTTTGGGGTGTAACAGGGCAGGGGGTCCCCAGGAAAAGGGGAGGTTCCAGGTTTCTGTAGGGGACCTACAGAAAAGTGCCAGAAACAGACAATTCTGGAAGGGAAAGAGCCAAACCAAGATGAAAGCTCCACTGTCACCTCCCCACGGTCTCACCGCGTCTGCCCCGGCCAGTCCAGGACCAGAAGCAGGCGCAGCCTCCCACGTCTCTGCTCCAGGTGCCTCCTCGGGGCTCCTCCTCGCCCCATCCTGCTTCCTTCCTTCCAGTCTCCTCTCCAGCTCCTCCTCCCTGCTCAGCTCACCCTCCCTTGGGGGGGAAGGGAGCCTGGGCCCCCCCTTTACCTGGGGACCCCCCATTACAGGATAACATTTGATACAGGCTATGACCCAGATAAATCTTGAAAAGTCATGCGAAGTGACACGACACAAAGGGTAACTTAAATGATTTCACTTATTTTCGATGTCAGTGGGCAAATTCATAGACAGAGAAAGAAGAATGTGGGGGTGCCAGGGCCTGGGGGCAGGCAAAGATAGTTTGTACTGGGGACAGAGTATCCATTTGGGCAGATGAGAAAGTTCTGGAGAGGGAGGTGGGGTGGCGGCACATTCCCGTGAGTGCACTGCACGCAGCAGAGCTGTGCACCTAAAAATGCGTAAAACGGGAAACCTTATGTGCTGTATATTTTGCCATGAGTTCAAAAATCTATTTTGTATTGGAAACAAAGCTCAAAATAAAGAGAGGAAAAGTCCTTTTTAGCCCCCGGGTCGCAAAAAGGAACGGTGAGCTGCTGCAGCCCACAGACCACAGCTTACGGGCGTCGGTGCCAGGCTAGTCCACTGAGGGAGGCGGCCACCTCACCCCCCCGCCTACTGGGACCGGCATTTGGGGATGGGCATGGCATGCAGCTCTTGGGGTCCCGTCTGCTTTGTCCACCTTGCGTGGAGACCCCTGTCTCTCCGCCTGCTCTCTGGATTGTGGCTCCTGGAATTAGCTCCGGACTTGGCCTCCTGGGCCAGCCCAGGGCACATTCAGGGAGGGTGGGCCTGGGCCCGGAGGAAGGGGGAAGCTCCAGGGACTTCCTCTCTGGCCCAGAATGTGGGTCTTATTACCTAGAAAGAGGAAGCCAGCAGGTCTTTAAAGAGCAAGCAGGTGGTGGTAGTCTTGTGGAATTTGCACCCAAGACTTGGCTGCTTCCCTGAGGGTGACAGCTGTTCGTGCATGCCTGCCAGCAGCCCAGCAGGGCCCGTCCAAACTGGGCTTCCAGCTCCAGGCCCTCTGGGCCCCAGGGTTCCAGCCCCCACTGCTCTGTGGGCCTGGCCCTCCCGGAGGCATGGGAGGGCCAGGCCCAGCTGGACTCTCTGCCTTTCCTTCCAGAACCCTCAGGATGAAGGCTCTCCTCCTCCTCCTCCTCCCTGCCCTGGGGCTGCTGGTGTGTGCAGGCTCCTGTATCACTGCTGACACCTTCAACCAGAAGATCCAGGATTGCAGTAGTTCCATAAGTGAGGACCCCCACACCCCACCTGGCAGGAACCTCAGACCCCTCTGAATCTTGACAGGGGTAAACATCAAGCCAGATCCAGCCCCTCCCCTAGTGGAAAGAAACCCCAGCCCCAGCCCCAGCCCCAGCCCCAGCCCAGTC